>PVHX01001505.1:0-204825 GCA_004024805.1 Geosciurus inauris | reverse complement strand
AAAGAAACTGTGGTACATATACACAATGGAATATTATTCAGCAATAAAAGAGAATAAAATTATGGCATTTGCAGGCAAATGGATGGAACTGGAAAGCATTATGCTAAGTGAAGTAAGCCAATCCCAAAAAACCAAATGCCGAATGGTCTCTCTGATTAGTGGATGCTGATGAATAAGGGAGGTGGGAATGGGAAACATACGAGAAATAGAGAAACACTGGATGCGACATAGGGGAGGCGGGGGGCAGGAAAGGGGAATGGGTATAGTAAAGATGGTTGATAAAAATATATATAAATGTATATATATACTGTTCATTGAAAGTGCATATAAAGGTGTTTAATATGAAGATGTAATCTGCTTATAATTTTGTGCAAAGTTAGAAAAATTATGATTGTAACAATTTTTTTTCTATTTGCCTCAACAAATGTTTTCAGTGAACAGTGTGTACAGCTTCTGAAAATTTGTTTTTTTCTGTTATGTTTGATAACATGTATTAAAATGCAACTTTTGAGAAAAAGAAAAAATGAAACTATAGGAGGTCGGGCCTGGCTGGAGGAAGTAGGTCACTGGGGACATGAAAGAGTATATCTGGTCCCCATTCTTTTTCTTGCTCTATCTGCTTCCCAGCTGCCATGAGCTAAGCAGCTTTCCTCTGCCATGCCCTTCCTCCATGATGCTTTGCCTCCTCAGGCACAAAGCAAGGGAGCCAGTCAGTCATAGACTGAAACTTCTGACATTGTAAGCCAAAATAAATCTTCCCTCTTAAAAAAAAAAATTTACCTATTAAAAGGTGCGAATAAAAAAAGGAAAATAAAAAGACTATTTTTCCATCAAAGTCTGATGAAGACTTTGGTATTTCTGATGACATTCTTATTTTCTTAAATACAAAGAAAATTATTCACTTATAGATTGATTAGATGGGCAACTGCCACAATAGAGCTTCATGTTGGTAACAATATTTATTGGCTTGACTTCTATCAAGAATTGACTCATAGGATAGCAGTAAGACTCAGAATTAGTGGCAGATAATATAGATTATTTCCAACCAAGATACTCTTTGCTATGGCATGGGTACGGAGGTGACTATATAGCCGTATCATCCTTCTGTCCACCCATGTTCTACACTTCCATTTAAAGAGAGCTGATTTTAGGGGTTACTCCACATAATATGCAATGTGAATCTGTATACTGACTCTAGATCTATTTCTGATTCTGACACAAATGTGTGTTGTAACCCTTCTTATCATGACACCTTTTAGCAGACTTGAATTTCAGATATCAAATATGTAAAATTACATGTGATATTGTTTAGTCATTATACACACATCAGAAGAAAAATGACAGAGGAGAAAATATCTATGGTTACTTACATTTATTAGTTTGGGGACTTTGGATATCTTTGTGACCCTTTTCTTCCACAGACAAGTGGTCAGGTTTGTTCAGCCTGCTCGCTGGTTAGCATTAGAAACTTAATGACATTTTGTGCAACACATGGTATGTGCTTCCAGAACTGCATGCATTGCATGCATGGAGGTTGGACATGTACTGAAATGGTATCATCTATTAAAATGAATGAGTAGGGAAAGAGTGAGAGGGGAAGTATATTTTCTAGTCAGTGTGAGAGAAAGAAATAGCTAAGTGTAAAAGTAGCCTGAAACTGAGTCTCCTGGGAACATTTTAAATTTTATTTTATTATTACAAGTCCTTATTTTCATCAAAGGTGTACAGGCACGTAAACTAATGTCTTCTGCAACATTAAGGTGGTTATACAATGTTGATGGTTATACAATGTTAATGGTTATACAATGTTAAGACAGTTTTCCTTCAGCTTACTCCTGCCATTTCCATTTTCAATCACTTTCATCTCTTTTAACTGAGATATAATATATAAAATTGTGCCTCTGTGTGTGTGTGTGTGTGTGTGTGTGTGTGTGTGTGTCTGTGTGTGATTTACCTCCATAACAACAAACAATGCACTTGGATTCTATTTTATTTTATTAATCTGAGTAGTATCTATGGCCTTTTTCCAGAAGGTGAGGATTAAATTCTTTCTCCTCCTCTCACCTCATGACACATGTACACTTAATTTGAAATTAAATTAATTACTTACCAGAGTGACTAAGAACAGGCACATGAATTCTTCCTCAGAATTGATAGCTTAAACTATAATAGGTAATGTTTATTAAACATGGCATTTAATACACTTACTTAGAGAGTACACGTCCTTCTTTGCAGAATGATTGTGGATTCTTGAGAGTTCCAAGTATGAGAAGTTATTTTTGGAGCAGGAGTATGAGAATTAATATTTGAAGTCAGAGGCAGGAATTGGGCAACTACTGAAGTAAGAGGGGTATGGCATAACTAGTGTTTGTTAAGCACTCATTAAATGCTAAAAACTGTTGTGCAAGATTTTAATAGAGGCATACAAGAACTCCTCCAGACTGAAGGGAGAGTGTTTGGACTCAAACCACCTTAAGTAAAATGAAATTGGATCAGCATTTTCTTTGGGGATTCAAACAATGATGCCAGGGACCTATATCTCTTCCTCTCAGCTGTGCCTCCGTGGCTTGGTTTCTTTGCAGGTGGACTCTCTCTGTGTATCTGTCAAGGTGGCTTCTGGTCTGCTCATACCTTTACCCTGTCATTTGAACAGAGCAGTGGATGAAGAATTTCCCTTTCCAGAGTCATTATTTTAACCCCATGAGAATTTCTGTTTGGTTCTGCATGGGTTACCAGTCTATACCTCATGGAGGTCATCAGTCATTATCTTAGACAACTCCCCTGTGGGGAGATAGAAAGAAGGAAAGCTAATTTTTCAAAGAAAAAAATACTTCAGAGAATATACATCTATTGTAAACTTCATGAAGCAAATATTTTCATTTTTTAAATTTTGCACATAATGAAATAGGTTGAGAGGTTAAATCATTTGTCCTAGATCACATTGCTCAATAGAACCGGATTTAAGATATTAGACATATTTCCTCCCTATTTTAAACTATGTGCTTACTGTTGCATGGACATTAACTAGTGTAATACAATGTCTAGAATACTTTGTATTGACTGGAAATGTTTATTCAAAAGGGATTTATATTGGAGGTCATATTGTATGATTTAAACAAGTAGAGAAAGTGCTAATTTTATAGAAGTACAATTCTATAGAATAACAGCCATCTTTATGGGGAACCATTTGCTCATCAGGGTGAGGGAAGGACACATCAGGCCATGTAAGGGATGCTGTTGCCCACAGCCCCTGGGCATGCAGCCTTGGTGATTGCTGATCCCATGGTTTCCAACTGGAAACACCTGCTGCTCTTTGCTCCAGGGCTTTCTCTGGCTGCTGGAGAAATGTCAGGTATTAACATTTCCTGGAAGTAGCTTTCAACCAATGATAGACAGGAGCTGGTCAATAAATGCCCCAGCTCCGTCATGCCCAGGAGCTGCATGTTCTACACTGTCTCCCGGATTTTCCTAGTGGGATCAATCCATAGTTGTTCACAGCAGTCACTTGCTCCAAAATGCACTTTATTGACGTCTCCTTTCCTGCTTTATGTACCTGTCTCACCTCCAGTGCTTACTGGAATCACTTCCTAAGTAGGCCGCTTGCTCTCACACTCTTGCTCAGGGTCTGTTTCTGGGAAAACCCACCCTAATAGATATTTGTACATCAGACATGTGGACAAGTCTGGTTATTTCAGTCAGCTCAGTTTCCCAATACACTTGTTTTTATATGTTTATTAGGTATAACGGTGAAACATGCCAAACTAACTTCTACTATCCATTTTTTAGATAAACATTCAGTTCAGGCAAAATTAATAAAAACATTCGCATTCTTAAGAAAACTCCTTTGCCTTAACACGGACTCTAAAGATAAGCAGCTTGGGTTTGAGTCCTTTCTAGCTGTGGTTCTTGGCCAACCTTCTTATCCTCATGATGCCTCAGTTTCCCACATGAGCTAGATAGTATATACCTCAATGTTTGTTAAGAGCATTAAGTGAATTGGAATTTGTTATGTGCTCAAAAAAGTGCCTGGCATATAATAAGTGCTATGTAAGAGCTGGTTAAACATTTCACTAAAAAATAGGTCTATCGATGGTAAGTTAAGATTATACTTTCCCAAGTAGGCCACAGACCAACCATTTCATTAACAAGTTATTTTATTTTAATAATACATTCTCTTTCATATTAATTATACATTTTAAACCAGAGCACAATTATGTTTTAGCTTCATGAGCTGTTTGTCTTTAATGAGTACTGAGTTAATTAGCAAGACCTGTCTTTTTGGGTACTGCATCTGTTCTATAACATTCAGTTCAGCATTCATTATTTTAAGACAGCAATTCCCTTTTTCAAAAATATTTGGAGAAGGAAATGAATAATTACTCTGCTATACTACATCGCTAAGTTTCAAAACACAAAATATTCAAAAATATGCATGTGAGCATGACTATACCTGAGAAGCAACTCCATATTTTACTATGCATAAGAATTACTTTTCTTGCTTATTGAATTAATACAGTTCATTATTTTTTCTGCTAAGAACAACTTTTAGTCTGTTTTTAGAATGCCTGTTTGTGCCTTCCTTGTCCTCAGAATGGCAATCTAATAATTCTACTCTGTGAAGCTGTAAATCATCTAGATTTTCCTCCATTCTAAGAGGTGCCAGTCCTCAGTATATAAATTAGGTCATCATTTGTTTAAAGAATTATAACTTCTATTATGACCTCTCATCTTATTTCAGTCCTGTATTTTTAGCTGCCAATAGCAGTAGTTACAAACAGTAGTCTATGAGCTGACTGTCAGAGCTATCTAATCACATACTCACATGTGTATCATTTAAACATTTATCTATGTTCGATTGATCTATCTACCTACCTACCTACTTACTACTGACCTACCTACCTATCTACCTACCTACCTACCTACCTATCATGTATACTTAACAGGCACTCCTGAAGATTCTGACATAGTAATTGTGAACTGGGACTTAAGAGTTAGCAGCCAGGTTGGGAGTCCTTGGACAATGGCTCATTCAATGTCTCCTTGTTATTTCAAATGATCCTGTAACTTTGTCAATCTGATCTTTCTTATTCTATTTATGTCATGATAACTCCTCTGAAAGTTTGGGCTTAGAGCTTTAGAATCTATATTTGGTTTCACCTGCTGCTGCTTTTCCACTGGCAAATGTTAAGCAACCAAATAGTCTTTTTCTTCTCACCTTCTCTTCCTTTTCAACGCCTCATGCTATACCTTACATTAGAATTTTTGATGCATACATTTTATTTGCTATGTTTGATTATGAACACCTGGAGACACTAACTTACCTAATTCGTGTTTTCATATGCCTCAGTCTTGGTATTCAACACAGCATCGTGCATGAAGTAGGCATTTGATAAATGATTGATGACTATCACTTCAGTCAGTTTCCTCACACCCAAACTGTCATTGCTTCCAGCAGAGACCTATTTTCCATATACAACACATACCTTCTGTCTTAGTCTCCTCTTTCATTTACTGTTCATCCCAAGGAGAATTTATCTTCTTATCCTTTCCTTAAGAAACATTGCATACTTCTTTCCCAGAACTCGTTTTCCAAACATATTATGGAGTGATGTATTAAACTTCGAAGAGCAAGATAAAACTCTCTACTTGTTGATGTTTGACAAGGGTATAAGGCTGATCTTGGAGTCCTCGAGTATTTAACAAGCACCTCTCCCCTATGGTATCCTAATCATATGGCTCTCCTACTCGAGTTTTACCATTAATTTAATCATGAAGTCATTGTGCCTTCTTTTACTACTTTTGCAACTGCTCATTCAAAATACGTATACTGAGTGGCTATTATGCATTACATACTGCTTCAGGCACTGGGAATACCAATAAACAAAAGCAGATTACTCTTTACTTTAAGATTACTCTCCTTACTCTCATAGAAATTACTTTCTGGTAAGGGGTGATAGAACATCAATAAATACGTAAATAGAGATTGTGTCAGATAAGTGCTGTGAAGGAATATACAGATGAGTAAGGAGAATAAGGAAATTATCAGATGCAGGGTAAATCTCAATTGAGTAGGGGGACCATTTAAGAAGATGTCAGAATAATCAAGCAAGAAATGGTGTTGCTGAAATCACGGGGGTAATGTGGAGGTGATGAGAAGATTTTAGATATATTCTGAATGTGTAGGTAATAAGATTAGGTGATGGAGAGTATATAGGATGTGATAAAAGCAAGAAGTCAAAGATGGCTCTAGTGCCTGAGCAGCTGGAAGAATTATGTTGCCATTTTTTGAGGAGAGGAAGTTCAGGAGGCATAGGTTGAAAGTGGGCAAGGGAGATTGAGTGGTTTGGTTTTGGACAGACTAGATTTGGTGGGCCTAGTGTATATATCCAAGTCTGTTGACTAGGCAGTTAGGTCCATTAGGCACCTCATAGTTTGTGTGGGGGGTGGGACTAGAGGAAAAATGGAATTTTAACATATGAAATGAGATAAAGTCACTTAAAGAAGCAAATGAAAATGTCTGAGAATTAAGTTTTAGAACATCTCAACATTAGATAGGAAGCAACCAGCAATGCCCAGTGAGGTAGCAAATAACCAAAAGAAATGGGTGTCCTGGGGTCAAGGGAGGAAAGCATTTCAAGAAAGAAGGAGTGATTGCCTATGTACAGTTGTTGATGGGCCAAACAAGTTGATCACTGAGAGCTTACCAGTGGGTTACTGATGGAGAGGTCACTGGTAACCTAATGGAGGGCTGTTGTGGTTGAGTGGTCGAAGTCTGATTGGTGTGAGATCTGGAGAGAAAAGCATTAGAGACAATAGATATACCTTGGAGGGATTCTGATTTAAAGTGGAGCAGATAAATGGGGCAGTTGCTGGAGGAAATGGAAGGATTTTTGATTGAAGCTATTTTAGCATGTTTATATGCTGATAGGTATGATCCAGCAGAGAGGAAAAAATGATGAAGTAGGAAAGTGACTAGTTGCTAGAGGGCTATGCTTTAATGGGTAAGGGAGTTGCAGACAAATATAGGGATTAACCTTAGAAAAGAGCCAGACTCTTCATTTTTGTAACAGGAGAGCTGGAAGACGGTAAGGGAACTAAAGGGGGTAGACTGGAATAAGTCAGGAGGACTCTGGCAGGAAATTGATAGCATACCCAAATGGGGTAATTGAGAGGATGTTAATAAAGTAATTACTTAGGAAGAAGGCAGGTGGGGAAACTAAAGAGAGCTGGAGAAGTATCTCATGCGAACAGTAGCAGGGAGCTGCTACCATCGTAGACCTGAAGAATCAAGAAGAAGTGTTGTTACTGGAACCAGTATGAGCTCTAGCTGTAGCTACAACTGTGGAAGAGGGCCACGTGACAGGAGCTGAGGACTTTGGTGGAGAAAATGCAGCAACTGCCAACCTATAACCCTCAGATAGTCCTTGAGCAACAGAGGGAATAAAGTCTCAGATCTCACTCTTCTCCCAGCTTTGATCCTCTGGTTTTCCCTCTGGCTGAGGACAGCAGAGCTGGTGTAGTATTCCACAGAGGTCCGCTCCCAGGGCACAGAGCAGGATGGAAAATAACAGAGGGTGGGTGGAAGAGGAAAATGGAGGATGTTCAGTTCAGGGGTATGGGAATGTGTGAAAGTTACCTTCTGATCACTTCTATTTTATCAATGAGATAAAAAGCCCCATCCCCAGCTGATAACAAGGATAACAGGTGAGGTGCTGGAACTTTGAGGAGAAAGAAGGTATAAAGTAATTCTCAAGTAAAGCAGGAAAGTGAAAGGACTAGGAAAAGAGAGAGTCATTACTGAGATTCAGTTGAGGTCCTTCTTAGGTCAGTGATCATGAATGTAAAGAGGATAAATAGCCTGCTTTTGAAATTTTTTCCGGCTATATTCAGCTTCATAGAAGAAGTTGTAGATATGTCCAAGTGATAGATTTACCCATGGTTGAGTTTTGCCACGTGAATATAACGAAAGACAAAGACACAGGGAGTTGAAGTCATACGGAAGGACGAGACTATAATGATAGACCATAAATTATGAGTTAATGTATAGGGAGGTCTGGGTATAGGGGAATGAGTGAATAGATGGTAGGATCAGTACTAAGGGACCTTGGACAGCAAATTCTTTATGGAGTCAGGTGTAGTAAATGGCATCAGCAGAAAGATGATGGAGAATGAAGCTATAGGAATGGGATGAATTTATTGATAAGGGTAATGACTACGTAGTACATAACTAAGGGAGTGGGTTAAGGTTAAAGAGATGATCACAGAGGTAAAGTGGTCAGGAAAATGAAGAGCCAGTGATTTGAAAGGATCAACCTCATGGACCTTGAAATCACCAAAAATTATGACAGTAGTAGAGATGAAATAACAATAATCCAGGAGTTGGAATCCTTAAGGAATTGTGTTATGGTTGGATGGGAGGTGTCTCCCAAAAACTCACGCGTGATACAATGCAAGTTTTGGAGGAGAAATGTTTGGGTGGTAGCTTTAACCTAATCAGTTAATTAATCCCTGATGGTATTAACTGAGTGGTTACTGGAGGCAGGTGGGGTGTGGGTGGAGGAAGTGGTTCCCTGGGGGTGTGGCTGTGGGGTATATATTTGAATCTGGTGAGTGGAATTTCTCCCTCTGCTTGCTGATCATCATGTGACGTGGTTCCCTCTGCCACACTCTTTCACCATTAAGTCCTTCCTCACCTTGATCCCTGAGGAATGGAGCCTGCTTCAATGGATTGAGACTCTGAAACTGTGAGTACCTAAATAAACCTTTACTCCTCTACAGTTGTTCTGGTTGGGTCTTGTAGTTGCAACAGTGAAAAAGCTGACTAAAACAAATGGGGGGAGAGATGTGGTAGTCTGTGGACAACTGCTGCAAGGAACAGTAATGGGTAATATGATTTGATGCATGAAATTTAGATTTGGAGAGGGTGATTGGGAGGAGGGAAGGATAATTGGGAAAAAAGATGGGATGCAAGGAAGACTTCAGTCTCATCAATATGAGGAGTGTGGTGGGTAAAGAGACACTGCCTGGTAGGACTTCAGGAAAAGCAGCATCCTCAGGGAGATTCAGGGCTCACTGAGAGCAGGAGGATGAAGGAAGAAAAAGTTGCTTACTCTGTGCCATGGATTTTCCTAACACATTTTATATATTAATTCATGTAAACTTCAAAACCAGCTTTCTTGAAGAAGATATTATTTCACCCCTATTTTACAGATGGGGAGCTTAGAATCTAGGGGGGTTAATACCTTGCTTATGATCACATGAGGAGGGAGTGGGAGAGCAGGCTCTGACTCAGCTGGTCCACTTCAAACCTCAGCATGCACAGCCACTGTGTTTTATCACTGAACCTCAAGCATTTGGTGAATAGGATTTTGATGATGCTGTATCATGAGGTCCAGAGAGTACCGTGGAAAGTTTTGGGGCTTGGGGAAAAGTGGATGGGTCAGATGAAGGTAGACACAGAGCCATATGTAATGACGGATAAACTGGCATCTTGGCCTTCCTAATTTGAAGGCATGTAGAATTAGTGCTGATGGCTTCCCAAGCAGAGAAGCATGGCGAGCGTCTGAACCTCGGTGAGATTGCTGGTGCTGAGGATAGGATAGAGCGCTTGCCAAGAACACAAGCTCCCAGCCTCCCTCATCATGAGTGATGAGGGAGGGTGGACGCTGGGAAGAGGTAGAGTGACGTGTTGGGTGAGGAGATTTGGGGCTTCCTCTTTACTCAGCCCATTGCCATTATCTTGTTTTATGTTTTAACTTAATTACTAAGGATATCTAAACAATTTCTGAAAATGAGCATTATAAAAATCAGTCCCCTTTTCCATTTTAAGAATTCCTTTGAAGTAAGAAACTTCTCATCAGTTAATAAAAGGATCCTATCACTTTTACAAGATGGCACTCTTTCAGATCTTCTTACGTCAATTTATGCTTTTTAGTGTGAAAAACGCTTTCACATTCACTATCTCATCTATCTACTTTGCCAAGTACCCGTGTTCAGCCCTGTTTTTGGAAAATTTTTGGCACTAAAAGTTTCCATATGTAGAGGTTAGACAAAGTGAAATATTGAGTTTGGTGTAAGGACATGCAGTGAAAACGCAAGGTATCCAGAAACACTCAACACTTTTATGAAGCATTTTTTTTCTTCTGATGTTTTTAAAAAGAAAATATTCTTATCTTCTTCAGAAGGTAGGACAGAGAACAATTAGCATAAAACTTTTGCCAGCAGTTTTTCAATTAGCATTTATTACACTAATCTGTTAAATTTTAAGTGGAATGGCTTAGACATTCAGCTTTGTACTTGGGAAAGCATACGGCGATTATAGGAGAAATCATTTGAAGTGTCCAATCTGGTCTAACTCTATTTCCACTATTACTGATGAGTGAGCAAGAAAACCATGTTATGCATCAGTGTTATTTACTAAATTTTGAGCTGTTTGTGCAATGGTATTTGCTGTTAACAAAAACCATACAGAAGTTGGAGACAACTTTCAGAATGATTTTTGTTTTATTAGAGAGAACATCAAGACAAGAAGAAACCAGTTGTGTGTGTGGGGGGGGGGGTAATGTTTTTTTCTTGTGTAAATATATTCCGGCTTTTTATCTGTTCATGATACTTTCTTCTAAGTAGAAGCTATTCTGATGATGTGAGCTTTTTTTTTTTTTTTTTTTTTTTTTTTTTTTTTTTTTTTTTTTTTTTTTTTTTTTTTTTTTTTTTTTTTTTTTAATTCACCAGTGATTTACTTGATTGGTAGAAATGAAAAAAGTAACTGGGCATGCGTAACTCAGGTCCACCCTTCTTGCTTAACCACGTGGTCTTGGTGTATAAATGTACTTAATTATGGATATGGAGCAGGTCTCTTTGATTTTCATGTGATGTTCTATAATTAAGACTTACCATTTACAAGATGATAATTTGGTCCCCTGAGCACTTCATTGTATGATTCCTCTAATTGTTCAAAAGCTGGAACATAATAGTGTTTATTGTGATAAAGGTATATGATACACAGGAACCCTTCTCTGGTCTTCTACACTGGGTTATATCCTCTCCTGGGTGTGTATATAGTTCCTTGCTTTCTCCTTCAGAGCTCCTAATGTACTTTACTATTGACTTACGGCCTGCTTCTTTGCTAGAATATGAACTCCTCGTAGTGACCAAGTCTGTCTTATTTATCCTGGTATTACCTAGGACCTATGTGGTGCCTGACAAACTGCAGACCCCCAATTTGTTGAAGGAATGAATAGATAAAGTGATGAAGTATTGCTTGAGGAAAAGATCAAGTTCCTAATTCATGTGGTTAATGAGAAAAAATAAAACATCTTTGAAACTCTTTACTCAAAAAAAATGGAAAGTGAAAAGATGCTGTAGATGCTGTCCTTACATACTTTAGTTTTGAGTAAGTTTAATGATAGCCATGGAAAACGTGTATCTTCTTCAATGAGTCATATTTAAACCGAGTTGGGATGCTGTAATTAACACAGAAAACTTCATGTTTTTGTTTTTTAAATAAGGATCAGTGTTTCACCAAAGAATTACCCTCATCCTAATGTATTGTCAGCTCGGTCTTCTAGACGATGAACATTTCCATATGCTAGTATTTCACATATGAAAATACAGAGATGAAAGCCTGTAATTTAGAAAATACACAATATGATCCATTGCTCATCAACAATAACATTAAAGCTGATTTAATAAGACTTTTAAGGATGAATAGATTTAATTGTTTTAGCTCTATTTCTACATGAAAAGAATTGGAGGATGGTGGAAAATTATGATTCTTATTTAGAAAGAAAGTAATAGAATTTATTTCTCCTTAGAAAACATTGGATTAAGACTTTGAAATAAAGCTTACAAAACTGCGATCTTCATTCTAGGTCCATTTGTTTAAAGCTTATAAAGCAAGAGTATGCAAAAAAACCATCTTGGTTTGTAGATAACTCCTTTTGATAAGTGAAAGGATGTGATATGCAGCTTATCTGTTATATAATCATAAATCCTCAAAGAGCTGCAGGTGTAAGGGCTCAGATAGTTGGTTCTTGCTTAGGGTTTTCAGTTAGTATGGTTATAGTCAGATGGTGCCTCTGGCTGGAATCACATGGTGGTACCAGGGGTTGGGAAGAATGGAATGGCTGCAGATTGGTTTACCTGTCACTTTCTTTTGTCCTTATCCAAGAAGCTAACTGGAGTTTTCTCACTGCATTAGCAATCTCGGGGGATTGCTGTCTCTTACACAGAACCTGGTCTTTGTGAGACAATGTTCAGAGAGAAAGGGGGTAAAAGCTGCTGGTCACTTACAGCCTGGACTCAGACATCCAAACAGTATCACTCCTGCCATATTCCCTGGGTGAAGAGTCACAAAGCTCACCCATTCTCAAGGAGGGCAGGAATAGGTCTTATCTTTTTTTAAAATATTTTTTTAATTGCCAGTGGAACTTTATTTATTATATTTTATTAATTAATTAATTTATTTAAATGCGTTTCAAATTATAGTACATATATAGAGCTCATTTTTTCCATCTCTCTGGTTGCAAACCAAATAGAGTCACACTATTTGTGTCTTCATACATGCACCTAGAGTATTTTTTTAAATATATGGTGCTGAGAGGCCTCACACATTCTAGGCAAGTGTTCTACCACTGAGCCACGACCCCTTACCTTTTGATGAAGAAAAGCGTGAAGGAATGTGAAGCTTTCCTTTACCCACAACCTATGCTAATGCCTCCTCAGTGGCAAGTTGGTTGTAATGGAACAAATGGAAGGAGTTAACATAAAATTAGTGTTTAGAAATTATGTGCACATGAAATGAAGAAATACTAAATTTGAAATACTTTATTATATGTGTAGTATTCATTGATTCTTGTAGAGCATTTAAAATTGTAATTTCAAAAGAAGGTAAAAAAATCAAAGGTAAAGTCAGTGAGATCTAATTTTCTATCAGTTTATCAAGTTAATGTGTATCTTAAGGCCAACATGGCTGCTGAAAAGATTGTAGCTAATGCTTTTGAAAATTTATTTCTCCATTAAGTCTTTATATTACACACAAGCAAAGGGCTTTGGTGCCCACAATGTTTTTTCTTTTTTTGTCTCTAGAGGAAGTAAACTTACACATACTGTTCATTCCTCTTCTAATTACAGGTGTTTAAACAATTAAAGGAAGGATTTGAAAAGTCCAGAGAAAAATTAATTTAGATCTTGGGGAAAAAATGTTGAAATGAACTTGTTCTTTTTTTATACTCCCATTTTAAACCCAAGAAACCAATATTTAGTGTATGTTTTTCCCTATTGGCATATCCTAGATTCTGAAGCTGCATAAAATCCTCACTTTTCTGGGTGACATGATTCATTGTCAGTGCTATGATTCCATTGTGTGTGTGGCTTTATAAAACAATCATACTTAAATAATAACTGATGTTTGTCCACACAAACTCTATGCTAGGTACTATGGTAAGTGCTTATCTTTGTATTATCTCAATTAATTATCTCAACAGTTCTATGAGGTAAGTACTCATATCACCCTCATTTTCCATGAGAAAATGAAAGTGCCTATTGGGAAATGTCACTTGATCAAGTTCACATCTGGGAATTCATAGCTAAGTGTGTCTAATTCTGAGTTATTAATCACCTATTATATGCCCTCCACACAGTGACCCCAGGGCCAATGCTCTCATGAATATTTTACTGTGGGTTTATAGGCTGGAATACATGATGGCAGTTCAACCATCAAACTCACTTTTCAGTTGTAAGAGGCCTTACTATAAAGAATTTGAGAGAAACAAAATTAAAAAGTGATGATTAATTTGCTTTGATAATAAATGTTTATGACAGCATTTAAACCTGTGCATAAGTTTTTTATTTAAATAACTCAGATTCATAGAGCATATCACTGATAAAATATCCCCTATCACAAAATCTTGAGGATTTTGCTTATATTTGCTTTAGTAATAAGATATTGTTGATTTATATTTGTGCTTCAATACAAGACCTTTCAAGTCTAATTACTTAAAGGTGAGTAAAAAATGAATGTTGACGAATATATTCTTTGCAAGACATGTAAGGTTAATAAAAATAAAAAATCATGATGTAGCTAAGTATAATTAATAAAATGCAAGAAGAGTATAATTAAAAACTATAATCAATTCAAAGCAACATATGTGCAATTAAAAAGGAGGACTTTCTGAATATTGAAAGATTAACCCATTAAATAAAAAAAATATTTAGTGAGGGCCTAATAGGGGCCAATTTTCCTAGAAAAATCTTCTGGAATGTTATATCTCTGAATTGAAAAAATAAACAGAGATACTTGCTCTTTAGTGCTTATACTCTAGTAGGAGATTCATAAAATAAGTAAATTATATACCAGTGGGTAACAAGGTAACAAGAAAAATGGAGATTCAAGTAAAAAGTTTTGCAAGTATTGGGAGAAGAGGATTACTACAATTTTACATTCAGGGAGATAAGAAAGCAAGCTTCCTTGAGACGTTGGCATTTAAGAATAGACTTCAAGGGCTGGTGGGATTTGCAAAGTGAATTTCTGATAAGAGAGACATCTAGAGAACAGCTCATGTAAAGATCTAAGCTGGGAGAGTGCCTTGGGAATAAGAAGCAAGGCAGCCTTTGTCTGGGGTGGAGTGAGCAAAGCCCAAAGACATGTCAGAAAGGTAGGGCTAGTGGGGGCAAGTGGGCTTCATGTCTGAGTGAGATGAGATGTTATTGAAGTGTTGAGCAGATCAGCATGGTAGGACTTCCTGACCTGCTATGTTGAGAACAGGTGGTAGAAAGGTAAATGCAAGCAAGGTTTCTAGTTAGGAGCCTATTGCAATAATCCAGGTGATATGAAGGCGGTTTGTGCTAGGGACTTAGCAATGACAAGACTGAGAACAGATCAGATGGTGGATGTGTTTTGAAGTAGAGTCCACAGGGTTTCCCCACAAACTTTATATAGCACAAGAAAATAAGAGAAATATTAAAAATGACTACAGTGTTGTATTTATTTATTTTTTGTTTTCTCTTGATTACAAGTTTACTGGCCCAAGCAAGTAGAAGGATAAAGTTGCCATCAGTTGAGGATGAGTGAGTCTCGGGGAAAGATCAGGCACTCTGCTTGGGTCATGTTATGTTTCAGGTGTCTATTAGATATCTGAGTGGAGACCTTCCATGGAAAGTCGGTAAATGAATTTGGAGTTCAGGAAAGAGAAGGCTGAGCTAGAGTTTTAAAATGCTAGTTTGAAAGTTGTTGACAAGCAAATGGGTGACATTTAAAATTATGGTATGGAGAATCTAAATAAGAAAGTGTACATGATTATAGGTTAAAACAAAAAGGTGAAGGACTACATCAGGTTGCTTTCTAATATTATTAGATCTGTAGAAGGAGGAACCAGTTAAGGAAACCAAAGCTATGAGCAGTTATACCAGAGAGGCTGGTATTCTGGAAGTCAAAATGAGGTGATCCTGGGCAATGTTTGTACCTCTGTTTTCTGATCTCTAAGTAGGGATGACAAAATACCTATTTCCTATGTTTGATGTGAGGAATAAATGAATTAATACAGGTATTTATTAAAGGACCTAGAAATAAAAAACAAATTCTAGCTATCTTTTATTCTCATTATTAACATACATATTGCTAGAAGGTGATAATAATAATAATAAAGCCTATGGAATTGTGCCTCATTCATCTATAATAATAACAAAAGAACTTGCAGCTATATATCATTTGGTGGCTTCTCAGGAGGACCCCTGTGGCTCACTAATGGAGTATCAACCACATTGTAAGTTTTCTTAGTTCCAGTGAATAAATTGGGCTTTTATAAGAATTTACTCTTATTTGGTATTTGGGGTTTGAAATTGTTTTGTTTTCTTAAATTGACCATTTTTCCTGCTTTCTCTTTCTTCATTGGTTTCACATTCTTTATTCTTTGAACTTTTGAGAAAGAATGGGAGAAGAAAAACTAGACCAAAAAAGAGTTAACGAATAAGAAGAAAAAAGTGGGAAGGAAATGAAAGAGAAACATTTGAAGACATTTGCTTCTATTTATTTGTGATTTAGAATTTAAGAAAAATACGTGTTTGTTTTGACTCCTTTATTGCCGAAGAGTAAATAACAGAATGGTAGTGGTAATGAATTGAATAGAAACACTTTTATCTTTGTAAATTTAGATGTAGTTAGGCCTCAATATTTGAGGTCAAACAATTTGCTATGGAATGTAAATGACATTTGGTTAATGTGAATGCTCATGACCTCTAACTTTTGGGGTATGTATTTGTTTTTCCTCCCATTTTCCATCTAGAGATAGTGCACCCAAATAAAGCCTGAAGTCAAAATAATCCACAGCTGCCAGTATTCACAAAATCGATCTTTTGTTTTTGAAGACAAGTAATGGGGAAGCTATTGCAGAGCAGAAAATTAATCTTTTCCCCATATTGTGTTCCTAACTGGCATAATGGCTTCTATACTCAATAAATGTTTAATGAATAAATTAATGTAGAAAATAAGTTATAGGTGCTAGATATGAAGTGATTCATCATCAATCCATCGATTGCCCAAGATTTGATAAGTTGATCTAGCTAATTAAGATTTTATATATATATATAGATAGATAAGGTAGATATGAATATCCCAGACTACAAAATTAAGTTCTGCCGAAAGTATAGCCTTCTAAATGTTTCTGTGACTCAATATAATCTTATTCTGAATCTCTCTTCTGTTGATGGCAATAATAAGCTTAATCAGTTCTGAAAACTCTAACGTATAAGACACTCTGGAGTCTGACATCACACCATCACTGCTGAGTTAAGCACTGGCTGTGTGCACTGTTTCATATGGGCTTTGACTTACTCCTGCTTTCAGCCTCTAGTCAGATGTCTATGTGTTGAGTCTTTGATTTTTTTTTTTTTTGCCCAGGGGTTGCTCTAAATCCAGAAACATTGACTGGCACTAGCTTGGCCTGTAGTGCACATGCAGCTTGCAAGTGTTGATTTCACATCTCAGAGTGTATGATAGTTTTATATGTCCACTTGGCTGGGCGATGGGAGCCCAAACATTTGGTCAGTTTTGTTAGTATTTCTGAGAAGATGTTTTTGGTTAGGATTAACACTTAAATCAGTAGACTGAGCAAAGCAGAATGCCCTCCCTGAAGTGGATGGGTTTTATCCAGTCAATTGAAAGACTGAAGAGAACTAAGAGCCCCACCTTCCCCTGAGGAAGAGAGAATTCTTCCTGCAAAGTGACCTTTGAACTGGTACATTGGCTTTTTCCTGCTTTCTGGCTTGAGTTGAAACATCAGTCTTTCCTGGGTCTTGAGCGGCTGGCTTTCGGACCGAAACACCTTGGTTCTCTTGGTTCCCAGGAATTTAGAACTATGCTACTGGCTCTTCTGTCTCTTTGGGTTGCCAGAATGGATCACCACCTTCCATTATGATGAAAGCCTCAAACTTTCATCCTCAGGTTGACAATTCTCCATGACTCTTGGGTCCCATTGGGTCCCAATGGAGTCACGCCTCTATTTCCCAGAATGGCTTCTTCAATAATACTCCTTTACATTGAATTTCTCTTCTTGCCTGTCTCACCTTTCTAGTCTCTCAGTCCTTAGGGGTAGACTACCTGCACACAGATCTTTGTTTCAGGTTTTCCTTTGTGGGAAACTCAATCTGACACACATAACTTTTAGATTTAACCTAAGTCAATTCAGATATTCCCCTCCCTCTTTTGAAGAATTGAGCTGAATTTTGTCTCCCTTAAATTCCTGTGTTGAAGCTCTAACTACCACTGTGACCGTATTTGGAGAGAGGGCTTATGAAGAAGCAATTAAGAATAAATCAACTCAGAATTAGGGTACCCCAATACAATAGGCTTGATGTCCTTATAAGAAGAGCTACCCTATAAGACACCTTATAAGAAGACATCCCTCCTCTCCTTCCTTATTTTCTTCCCTCTCTCCTTCCCTCTCTGTGTGTCACTTTCTCCCCTAGGTGAGGGCATAATGAGAAGGCAGCCATCTGTAAATCAGGAAGAAAACCCTTATCAGAAGTTGAATTAGGGGCACTGTGTTCTTGGACTAACCATTCTTCAGATCTGTGAGAAATAAACTTGTATGGTTTACGTCGTCTAGTCTGTGTGTGTGTGTGTGTGTGTGTGTGTGTGTGTGGTGGTAGTGGTGGTGGTGGTTGTTATAGCAACCTAAGAAGACTAATACCTTGAGAAGCATTTATGATTTTAGGGACTGTATGGAGTATCTGCCTGTAGAGGAAGGAATGTGGAACTCTCTGGCATCTAGTTTTTGCTGTGGTGCCCTGCAGTGGTCTCAGTATGTTGTTTTCTGCTATCACAACCTTCCACTTGGACTTCTTCTGAGATGTCCACGTTCTCATTGACCTTGGCTATCAGTTCATGAGCTTTGTTTCCTCCCCATTATGGTCTTGCACCTTTATAAAAGTCAATTGTTTCTCTCTCTCTCTCTCTTTTTTTTTTTGCATTTTTATAGGCACCTGAACTCACTCTTGCATGTCATTTTTACTCTACTTGTGTTACTGTTCCTGGCTAGCAAGGAATAGGGAAAGCTGAAGACTATTTGCCCTCAAGGGTTCTGCCAGGGATGTGAACACAGGTCCTTTCTATTTTTAGATCCCAAAATTTATATTAGTGGATTGGATCATTCTTCCTCACATTGGACTTCACTGGGGGAGGGGAATGGAGGTCAGGGTTCCTTCTCAAAGAGCCACACCAGTATCTCCTGCCCTTACTTCTCCTTTGCCTTTTCCCTTATTGCTTGCTTTTCATATCCAAACACACTTTAGCAGCACTTTTGATACCCTGCTCTACATCTCCTCATTCCCTTGCCCACCTGTGATGAATCTAGCCAATTCCTGGCACACATCACATCCCTACCAACTAGGTCAGGACTTGTCTTTTTCTGCTTTAGGGCTTTTTCTGATGTCATGGAAAATCTTGATCATCTGCACAGGTGTATCCCAGAATTACATAATGACATTCCTGTGTGCCGCTGTTGGACAGTGGGTGATGGAATTTGGTGGACAAATGTCCCAGCACTTTACCCCAGAAGAAGGATTCAGAGGGATGCTTTACAGTGTTGCTCAGAGTCTCCCCAGTGAGATTTAGGTCCAGTTAGTTGCCCACAGTAGGTAACCAGCTCATTAACACACAACTTACTGAATTTCTCCCTTCCCTGTCTGACTTCTTACTGTGCTTTCTGAACACATCTCCTAAATAAACAACTGCAACCAAATCATTGTTTTAGGGACAACAGCAAGCTCTTCCAGCTTGCTTGGGGAAAATTCTCTTCAATGTATTCCTTGATGTCTTGCTATGATAGCTGGTGTTAGGCCTTTGAACATTTGTTAAAAAGCTAAGTACTTCCCATTTTTTTCTCTATTCCTTTTTGACAACTCAAATAGAACCAAAAGGCCAAAGGCTATAGATTAAAGTGAGAAAAAGCAAAATTAAACATTCCTTTTGCCAAACATATTTGTCAACCAGGGCAACTTACCTGGGGGAAAAAAATAAAACAAACTATTCTTGGTTAAGGGTATCTGTGTAGTCACATCCCACCTGGAACTGCCACTCATGGCATAGCAACCAAGCACCCTGGGGTTTTTAGCCATCTGCCATCCCTTGCCAGAAAGGGCTATTCTCTAGTTCATCTACCTATGCAAATAGGCCAACAGCAGGTGTCTCTGAGGTACATGGAGACCATCTCCCTGGACGGCTGCTCCTGAATGCAGATGTGGGCACTAAGCAGCCAACAAGCTGCTGTGAGCAGGTGTCAGACCTAACCATTTGGAGAAGATTGATTTTATTATAGGCTCAGTTTATGACTGGGGAATGTGCTTCACTGACCTGCTCTTGATTAAGTCAAAGAGAAGTGCTAAGGATGCTTTCTTGTTGAACGGATGGGGCTTTCTAATAAACAATGAACATCGTGCCAAGGAATCAGCACTTTCTGTGAACGGCCTATACTTTAGAGGCATTAATATGTGCCAAGGTCATTCACAACTACTTCAAATAACTGTTTCAAGAGGGAGAAAACCCAGTGTAAATTGCAATGAAAGAGAGCCAGCACAGCCTAGAGATATGGGTCATTCCTTTAAAAATGTTTATTTTTATCTTTGAAGAGATGGCTAAAGAAGCTTTTGGGGAATTTTTTGGTTGGGGTCTCTCACAAACAGACTTGAGATAAGGATTTGAATACACATAGCTTATTTAGAAAGTACACTGGGACTGGTAAAGGGAGACAAGGAAGGGACTGAATCCAATAAATGGTGTGGTATTAAGTTATTATTTTGGGCAACTGGAGCTCAATTTAACCAATAAATTTCAAGAGATGATATAGAACGTGTCATAGAATTATTTCCTTACCACCCCCAAACCTAAGAGGTAAGGAGCTGCAATATTTACTTTCTAGCTCTCATTGGTTGAGGCTTATTCTCTGTCATGTTGCAGAGGACATCATGAGAAGCCACCCTGATTGCCCTATAAGGAGCTGTTGCCCAATTACTGTGGGTGCTTCCCATTCAGGAATTGCCTCAGCTGCTGAGTGCTTCCTTGCCAAGGTCACATTGAATGATGGCCATCTTAGACCAACTTGGGACAATTCCATTTTAGTTCTAGAGTGCTCCATAGTGTTGGCTGAAGCTGTCACTGAGCATGCATTATAATCTGACTTCTCCCTCTGCTTTATCCAACTTCCTTCCAATCTCTTCCATGGGGTGAATCCCAAAGGAATTCTGTAACACACACCTTGACCACTCAACTCCATCTCAAAATTGACTTCCTGGAGAACCCAGTGTGAGATGGCATTAATTCTCTGATTTGTAGCCTTCTACTGAGATAGCATCACAGGTATTTTTTTTTAAACTTATTGATTCATTTTAGTTATACATGACAGAATCCATTTTGATATAATCATACAAGCATGGAATATCTTTTTCTAGTTAGATGCTTTTCTATAGGAGGATATGGCTATGTACCAAGATAGGGAATGTTCAGAGCAAAGCATGCAGTGTCTGCTACAGGGGCACTGGGATGGCAGTTATGCCTTTGTTTTGATAATCAGGGGAGGCGAGATCGAATGTGGGCAATGGGAAATAAGGGGTACGCTGGAATATTAGAACAGGAGACCACTGAGTTTAGTGTCCTGTGGCTCAGTTTCCAATATTATGGTGGCAAACTCTGAGCTCTAGGACATCAACGGGCAGGTGAGCTAGCAGATGGGTAGGTGTGTGGGAGGCTGTGATATGAAATAAAAAAATGAATATAGTCCAGAACAGTGAAAAATGAGATAAAACATTATGGGTGGTTTTTAGAGATGCTATTATTATTTACTACTATTATTATTTCTCTCCATCAGAACTAAATCACTTAAATCCTGCTAATTCTGTCTTCTAAGTATCCTCAAGTCTGATTCTGTGGCTGCCACTCTAACTTTACCTCTTTCATCTGGATCTGGCTTTCTGGTAGGCTTCTTTTTGTTGTTGGTCTTCCCACATCTTTTCTTGACAATGCATTCAAAATGTCCATTGAATTGGAAACTGGATTATGACAGTCCTGCCAGTGTATAATGTCTCCCATTTTTCTTGGCATATGGTTCGACTATTCAACATGGCCCCAGGGCCCTACTCAGCCTGATTTCTCTCTGCCTTTCTGTACCACTGTCCGCCGTACTACATTGTCCAGCCACACTACATTGGTTTCTGTTCTCTTCTTTCTCCAGTATTACATCTTCACATGTTCTGTCTCGCCTTCAAAATACTTCTCAGGCCCACTTCTAAGGTTCCTTATCCCAGTGTGCAGCCTGCAGCTGGGCCTTGCTGCCTCACATCTGGGATAATCATCAAGTTTCACCATTCTAAAGGGGTTTTGAGTTCCTCTCTTTGAGCCTCTCATTTCTAATGGAGACACTAAGACCCAGAAGGGTCAAAGGGCAATGTCTAGGTCACAGGTGCTAGTGGCACAGGTGCTAGTTGTGAATGGGACTCCTGACCTGCACTTGAGGGCATTCTTTCTACCTTCTCAACTCTAGGTTGCCCTTACCAAGTGCCATTCTCTTTTATCTTCAATCTTCATTTCATGCTGGGTCTGGTCCCTTTTTCATAGATACCATTTGCATGAAATTACTCCTCTCTTCAGAATGTCTTTATGGCTCTCTAATGTTTCTCATGCCAAATTCTAGAAGTAGACTTGTTTCCAGGTTGTTCATTATTCTTCTTCTATCCCTCCTTCATTTCCTGGCAAATATATCAAAGGAGTCACTTCTACATCTCTATTTTATTGAATTTACGATGCCATCAATTGTGGCAAATAATGAACTGTAATTTTAATGTATCATTTAAGATAATGATAATAATGCCAATTAAGTTCAAATATGTCATTGATTAAAATATAGGTCATGATTTCAGAGACAAAAATGTGAAAATATATAAATCTTAGAATTAATGCCTGGTGATCTTTTTAAAACCTGTTGGCTTCAAATTTCTCCTACTGTATCAAGCTCCTCTTGAATAATCGTGGCCCTATTTTAAAAAATTCCTTCAGAACATACTATTAGTCCATTACGCATTTTCCAGTTTTGCTAATTTTATTTTCTTTCCCTTCCTCCTTTCACAAGTGATTGTTGAGTGCCTTCTGTGTGCCTGCCAGGGGCTATATAGTGATGGAGAGCATCTTGTTCCTGTTTTTGTGGTCGTTTTGTAAGGAAGTAAGACGAGGTATGGTAATCACAAGCCACAAAATGCTATGGAGGAAATATTGCTGAGGATAGACAATATAGGAAGTGTGGTTGAGAGAAATCTATTTAGGTAGAATTTCTTCCACTAAAACCTCGCCTTACCTCTACATATCCACCCCTTCTTCCAAACTCAGCAAATATCTTCCTCTTCCTATAAATATGTGACTCATTTTATACCATATGCTTTTAAACTTTATAGCCTCAGAAGTTACTCCCTTTTCTAAGCTGTATCTATCTGTTTTTTCCTTTGAGAGAGGCAGAACAGGATAGTGTCAAGCCTCCCTAGGTACAAGTCACTTACTGGCTGTATGACCTTATGTGGGTAACTTAATGTCTCTGTGCCCCATTTTCCCCATGCTTAAAATGAAGAGATTACGAGTAATATTCTCATGGCTTTGCTGTTCAGGGTTAAAGGAATTAAACGTGTAAATATTTAGAATAATGCTGGGCATGTAGGAAGCATTAAAAGGATCATTGTACCCTGATTATACTTGCTTTTACCCATGTTTTGTGTTCTCATTTAGAATTTAAGTTAAGCATGGTTAAGAGCAAGGGACCTAGGGCCAAACAGAAGAAGATCACATCCTGGTTTAAATAGCTTTTCCAGGTGTATGGGCTGATATACACAGTCCTTTGGAATGTCAGTTTCTTCATCATATAAGTAATAGCTATATTGTCTACATTTTGGGGTTATTCAGAGAAGTAAATAAACATGCAACCTGGCTGCTGCATCACCAGCTGTCACTGGAGACTACTGTCATTCTTACTTCAACTTAGGAAGGACAGTCTTATTATCTTTGTGTCCTCATATCACTTAGTAGAGCCCACCATTTGTGATTTCATGAATACCTAGTTAAGCATTTGATAATAACTGTGTGAAAAAACAAAAGAATGAGCAAATAGCAGTGTCCACTAGGGACCTTGCCATGGGGACTAATATGTTCACTCTCCCAGTTCTGCTTTTGCTTCTGTATATAAATGATGAAGTTTGTGTGTGTGTGTTTGGAGTGGGGATCTTGTGTTTCTTACTATTCTGTTCTTAGAATCAGTGGGGCTTTTGTTGTGGGCATGTGAAATCTGTTTTTTTTTTTTTCTTTTATAGTGTGATTCAAAAATTTCCACTAATGTTGAGAATACAATTATTAAGATCCATGAAAATATCTGCATCTACCTTTGATTTTCAAACTAGAACTTCTCCATTAGATGATCACAGGAAGCTCATGAAATACTATGTTCATCATTATAAAATAGCCTTAGAAACACCATCTCTCTGTAAAGTTAGTCTGCAGCCCTAACAATACAGGAAACTTGTATTATTTAATCACAACAACTTGCAACATTTGATCGCAGGCCCCTTCAGCTCTTCTGGGTCACCATTGTCACATGACTCTCTGATTCCCCATTAAACCTGACATCTGGCTTTCTTGCTTTTATCAAGCACTAATTTATTTTGGACAATTTTCAGGACTAATCAACCAAAAGTTCTATCCATATGGCTCAGTGAAAACATTTCTCTTATCACCTCACCCACAATATATCACTTAGAATAAAATGCTTCATTAAGCTAGATCTCAGTGACAGGCATGTGTCACAAGTTATTCCATTTCCAATCCTCCTAAGAGATCAGTATAAGATGAAACTGGAGCTAAAATAAAAATGGGTTAATTGTGACAATAAGCAAAATTCAAATGTATGTCATACTGTTCTTTCTGTGACTGTTATTTTCTCCTTCTAGTCATTGATAACATTGCAAAGCGGAAAGAGGACATAGTACACGAAAAACTTGACAGCTCCTTTCTCTGTTTTCTGTTCTCCCTCCTTCCTCTTGAGTTAGCCAGCCCCTGCATCTTCTACATTACCTCCTAAATGCCTCTGAGTTGGTCTTGTTCTCTCCATCCTCACAGGTTACCATCTTTGCCCCTGGGCTATTATAACAGGAGTCTCACAGGTATTTTTACCTTTAGCAGGCTCATTTTTTGGTACGTTAGATTGATTGCTTTCATGGCTCCAATTTTTCATATTCCCCATGTGACTTCGCAGTTCTCACACTAAGCAGAGCGATCAATTTATTTCTCCTTTCCTTAGTTGGATCGAGTTTTATGACTTTCTTTGGACAATGGAAAGTGGCAGAAGAGAGGCTATGCCACCTTGCAGCCCAGGCCTCCAATGGCCTTGGGATGTGCCTTGTTCTCACACCTTGGCTGTCATCATGAGAGCAAGGTCAGGCCAGCTGGCTGGGGGCTGAGAGACTAATGAGGCAGAGCCCACTGAAACCAGCCTCAAACCAACCTCCAGCCTTTTGCTAGGCACATGTGAGAGGAAGCCAGTATTAACAGAGCCACCTAGCCAAGGCTCTGCTGACTCCGGATACATGGGTAGTAACATTTATTAGGTATGCCACAGAGGTTTCCTGGTTGTTGCTATGAAGTATTTTTGTCATAAAAGAGATACTATCACCTTTTCTAAAGTAGAATCTGATAATCTTGCCTAAAAAACTATGACAGATGTTGCTAATTGCTTATCAAATAACCATTCTGCCCTTGTTTTTCCTCACTTCGTAAATGAACAGGATTTTTTTTTTTTTTTTTTTTTTTTTTTGGTGGCAAATCTTGTTAGTGTCAAATTCTCTTACCACCAATGTTGACTTATGATATGGTTCTGGCCAATGACATATAGGTAGAAATTATTAGGGAGAAACTTCTTCCTTAAGTAAAAAGATAAAACTTTACTAGAAAGATTCAAAGGAGGTAAAAAGGAATAAATTGAACTTCAGAAACATTTGAAGCTTTTGTACTTCAAAAGACATGATTAAAATAAAGTGAACATACAAGCCACAAGCTTGTCAAATAATTAAAAAAAATTTAAATTGCGCATCTGATAGAGTCCTTACATCTAGAATAATAAAGAACTTTCACAACTCAATAAGACATTTCAGTTTCTAAATGAAAAATAGGCAAAGAATCTAAATAGACATGTAACTGAAGAAGATAAGCAAATAACTAACAAGCATGTACAAAGATATTTCATGTCATTAGGAAAATGCAAATGAAATCTACAAATGGAAGAACACTTTCTATTCACTATAATGGGCATGTTTAAAAGATAGTCAATAATAAGTGCTGGCAAGGATGTATAAATATTGGAACCCTCATAATTTGGGAAGAATTTAAAATGGTGCATCTTTTGGGGGAATTGTCAATTTCTTTGAAAAGTTAATCAGTTTATTATACATTTACTATGACTCAGCTTTTCCACTCCTAGGTATGGACCTAAGAGAAATGATAACATATGTCCACACAAAGACTCATGTATGAATGTTTCTAGCAGCATTATTCATAAGAGCCTACTACTGAAAAGCCTAAATTACTATTGAATGCATTAACAAAATGTGATATTTCCATGGAATAGAAGATTATTAAGCAATAAAAAATAGACTAGTGATATATGCTCAAAAACATCGATGAAACTCAAAAGCTGTGTGAAGAGAAAGTAACCAGATACAAAAAAGACTACATATATAATTTTTATATGAAATATCCAGAAAAGGAAAATCAATACAGATAAAAGGTAGATTAGGGTTTGCCTAGGACTGGAGAAGAAGGGAATTGTGAAAGAATGCAGATGGGCATAAGGAATCTTTTTGGTGTGATAAGAATGCTCTGACATTGAATTTTAATGACAGTTCATCCAAAAGGGTGTATTTCATTGTATATAAATTATACCTCAAAAAATTGTCCAAAATAAGAGAATGACACAATGAAAATAGTTCTCCAGTGTTTTAATAGAACACGAGAAATTATCACATAGTTATAATGATAGCATATAAAAATAAAGAAAAATGAAACATCCTACAAGGAGAAAACTCATTTTTCCTATCAATCTTTGGCCTTCTTCCTTCTTCCTCACTAGAAGGCATGCTCAATACTTGGAAGTGTTGCAATTATCTTTTTAAAAAAACTCATTGGGGTAAAATTGGTAAAATTGTGTTTATTTAAATTGTGCAATATAGTATCTTGCTATCCATACATGTTGTGAAATGACTACAGTTAACACATGCATCACTTTAGATTGATGTCATTTAAGATCTACTGTCATAGAAAATTCCAGGTAGATAATACAGTACTACTAACTATAATCACCATGCTATACATTAGCTCTCCAAAACTTATTCATCTTATAAATGGAAGTTTGCACTCTGATCAACATTGCTCCATTTCCCCCAACCCCAGCCACAGCAACTGACCATTCTGCTGCTGCTCAGAATGGTGGTTCCCATGCTGTACCTCCATTTTACGACATTCTACAGTCTTTCTCTGAGCTTGACTCTTAGATTCCATATACAGCATTTGTCTTTCTCAGTCTTACTTATTTCACTAAGCATTCTGACCTCCAAGTTTATCCATGTTGTTGCAAATAGTAGGACTCCCTTCTTTGGGTTGACTAGTGCATCATTTCACATTTTCTTTATCCACTGATGTGTATCACAACTATCTTGCATTCACAGGAATAACAACTATACACTGAGGACAGTGAATCAGGAGACAAGAGATACCCTTGGTCCTTGGGGACATTTTTTAGTTCCTGTACCAGCCCAGAATTGCCTCCCTCTAGATTTCTGGATATGCGAGAATGAGGAACCTCTGTCTATGTTAATATTTGTTGGATTTCTGTAATTTGTGAAGATAAAAATGTTTCTCTTTAAAGGCTTTTCACAAATAATAACTAAAATTAAAACTCATTAATCTGACCTATTTCTCCTTAATGATTTAGTCTTGTCTGTATCTTCATGAGGTTTATTTCAAGGCTACCAAGCCACTGGCAGAAACAGTTTTCCCTCTTCCTTACTTTCCATCTCTTTCATTTTTTCCAGTCTTTACCCCCCAGTTTGTTCCTCCATGCTCTCTCATGCTCTCTCATGTTCTCTCATGCTCACTGAGAGAAAAAGCATAATACTGTAGAGAATTTAGATGTCTAGTCTTCCATGGCTGCTAGCCATCATGTCTGCCCTGCTCACCTGGATTCCTTCTCATTCCAACCTCAAGACTGTTCTTGACAAGAAAAGGTATTTCTGCTAGGTATTTTGCTTAGCCCTTATCTGCTATTCCCACAAGCATAAGGACATTTTCATTTTTCTCTTGAGTGTGAACCCAGGGAAAAGCCAGGGTTTTCACCTTGCACCTACCTTGCCACTCTTCCCTCTGTGTTGACCCTCTGTTGTTGTGTGGGAGATATCAGAAAGGCAGCCTTACCATGTTTTGGAAAAGATAGGTGAGAGATAGGTCTCTTGGCTTCCGTACCCCTCAAACCTATCTAGAAAACTCCATTACTTCTCCCAGTTCTAGGCCTTGGTGAGAGAGAATGAGCACAAAGATGGACCAACACCTGAACATTCCTGTCCTCTTTTGTTCGTCCCCAACTCAGATAGTTGTGGTCAAGGATCCATTCTGTATGATTGCGCATCTATGGCATTGGTACTTGCTTTGACCTTTAAATATTTAAAGGCAAATCATTGAAAGGAATTATTATCTAGCTTTATTTGAAAATTTCTCAGTCCTGAGAGTTTGTAGGGGATAATAAGGTCACTCTTACAGAGAGTTAAAAATGAGATACATAAGATAACTCTTCATGAAACCATTATCCTGTCACACCTGGAGTCTGGCTCACACTTGCTTTTCTGTGTCCTGTTTTAATGGAAAATTTGGAAAGACCCATCTGGCAATTGTCTCTGACAAGATCTCTGTATTCCCAAATGGCATATCCTATTCTTACACGCAGTTCTTTAGTGATAAATCTAGCTTTATTTTCCTATGTCTCTGTTTAAACTTAGATCTTTTTTTCTTAGATCATCTCCTTCCTGGGATCTGCATTTTTGTTTATTCCAGAAACCTCTTGAGTCCCTCAGTTTGTCCTTACTCTTAGTCCCAGTATGCCATACAGCTGGTGCAGCTGGGAAATCTATACCATCCCCCTGCTGAGGGATAATTACAGCAATTAAATCCTAGACTAGTATTTCAAGGAAGCAGTATTTTCACATCATAGTTAAAACTGGTTTAATTTGCCATGTAGTTTGAGTGGTAAACACTTTCCCCAATGTTTTGAATCTTAAAAACATTCTACTATCAGTACTACAGAGTTTGTAGCTTATGAAAACGCACTTGGTCAGGATACAAAGAACCAGAAAGGCTCTGGTTTACTGTACTAAATGATTCAGGATAATTCGGTGTCTTAGGAAGGGATTTGCAATTTAAGCAGAGCAGTAAGAAATGCTCTTTTATCAGAAGGTCAGTTTAAAAAAATAAACATAATGGGATAAAGATTGGGAAGAAAAACAGTAGCATGCAAACCATAATAATTTCTATCAAATAACTTAAAGGCAATCAAGCTCAAATAGAAGTTTTTGGCGCTAACATAATTCAATCCTCTAAAGGTTGAATTTTCTTAGACTATGTATAAAATATTCATGAACTAAATTTCCCCTCAACTGACCCTTTTCTTCTCCCCATGTTCACAAATTTAATGGAAAAAAAAAACTTATCTGTTAGAATCAGCCTCACTGTATACTTTCATGGCCTCTAGCTAATTATGATCCCAAAGAGCTAATGAGTTCCTCAAAAGCACCAAATTTATGAACCATGATAATGGGAAATGTGGAAATAAGTTTTGTTTTTTTCTCTATTGATACTAACAAGACCAAAAAAAATTCTAAAAAAAATTAATTTTATCTGAAAGAAGCAAGGAATTTTCTTTTAAATAGTTTTATGTATAATTCATTAAGATAAATGATTAGCTGGAATCTATTTTCTTTCCCAGAACTTGAGAGTGTTAAATTACTAAAAGAAGAATCTAAGAATTCAAGATTTGAGAAAAATTGGTCAAATTACTTGAAATTGCCTAAAAATGTAGCTATATGCTTTTTCTTTTATTTGATTGAACATTAAGACTCAGGGTTTTCTTAATTGGACCAGTTCTTCAGTAGGAAGTTTCCCATCCCATTTTCCTGAACACAGCATATGTCAGTCAATTATGGGCACAGAAATGTATTTTAAAAGAGCACAGGATCCAAATAGCACATATAGGTCATTCCTTCTGGTCTCCATTCTTGCCATCTTGCTTGAGAGGAAAGTAAGGTGGAGGTCATAGTCCTCCATAACTCAGTCATGAAGTGACGTCCTGTCAGTATTCCATTATAAGCAAGTTTTTAGGTACATCCAATGCTCAAGGGGAGGAGATTACACAAAGGGCATGAACATTAGGCTAGGGATCCTCAGGAAGCATTTTAGAAGTTGTCTACTGCACTCAATCACTCTTTGATTTATGAATACTGTGTACAAATCCTTGTGCTAGAAAGGTGCATATACAGAGATGAAGAAACTGTAAATCATGATTTTGATGAAGTGATCTAGCAGATTCATTGATATAATTAAAACAAAACAAAACAAAATCATTGATCCAGGAACCTAATAACTCCTTGTTTGGATTATCATACCATAGTAACACCTTCACATTTTTATTGTATTTTGAATCCTTTGCTCTCCCATAACATTTAGGATAATCAATCCCTTTAGATTAGGCTGTTTTTGATCTAGCACCTATACACCTAGTCTTTGATTTTCTCCACCCCTATTTCTTAGAATACCAATTCTGAGTTGTTAGTAGAATTCCATATCATGTTTAGTAAATGATAGTCAAAAAGTTCAAGCTGGTATAGATATCACAGGATTTCTTGGAAACTTCAGTATTCTAAAATGTGGAGATAATATGCTGTTTCTCAAGCTTATTCCACATTTAACCACTCAATCCTTTTGTCATAGAGCCCTTTAAAAAACTCATAATTCTGATGAATATCTTTTGGGAAAGACTACTCTCAATTCAATTTTTATTATTTCATCTCTTCTGTCCTCTGATCCAGCTGGTCTCTGAAATCATCATGCAGTTATGGGTTTCCAAGTGTCCCCACATTCTGGTCTCTCTACCTAAAATGTTCTTTCCCCTTCCATTAGTGTTTAATTTGAACCAGATCTTTAAAGCTAAGCTAAAACAAAAAACAAAAACAAAAACAAAAACAACAAACAAAACAAAAGAAAACAAAACCCTCCTCTGAAAAGCTTACCCTGGTTTCCCTTTCCCTGAGCTTTAACAGTAATCTGTGTGCTGCACTTACAACCCGATGTTGTTAATTGATTTCTTTGTTATCTCTTCCCTTTCCTCTGAATTGCTATCTCCTTGAGGAATGTCCAGGTATAGTTCAAGTTCATAGCAGTCCTAGCACAGACCTAGTATCAGGAACACACTGGCTGCTAAAGAAAAGAATATTTTCTGAGTACTACAGCAAAGGTCTCAGCTTAGCAGACACATTTCATAACCTTCTAGGAGTTGGATTGAGTGCATATGACTCATTATGGCCAAAGGGTTATGGAGATTATGTATCAAGATGATGGAGACACAAATATGAGCATCTTGTATCTCCATGGCACTACATAAAGAGCTCTCTTACTTAAAAAAGAAAATAGGTAAGCCAGGCACAGTAGCGCATGCCTGTAATCCCAGCACTTGGGGAGGCTGAGACAGGAGAATCGCGAGTTCAAAGCCAGCCTCAGCAATGGTGAGGTGCTAAGCAACTCAGGGAGACCCTGTCTCTACATAAAACACAAAATAGGGCTGGGGATGTGGCTTAGTTGTCTAGTACCCCTGAGTTCAATCCCTGAAACCAAAAAAAAAGAAAAGAAAATAGATGAATGAAATACAATTGAAATCAACCTTAATTAAGTCACTAAAATTCCAGAGTTTAGTTTCTCTTGATTAAGGTATTATTCTAAGGATAGTGGGATTTGACACAGACAAGAGTGTGCAGCATGGAGACTTTTCAAAGTGACCATCCAGGAGATCCAGACAGTTGTCAAGAGGTTGCTTTGGAGTTGCCTGAATTCTTTCTTATTTTGGTCTTTCTGAAGCTGCTAGGTTTACATTTACTTAGGAAAGATGCCTTGGGAAAACTTATAGACATGCTAGTAATAACTGCTAGACTTTGAACAGAGCTGCCTAGTTTGGCTTATTTTATGCAGGAAAAAAAAGAGATAAAGTATGTGAAAAGGAAGAAAATGCAAGAAATATACAATGGTTTTAATAAAAAGAAGCTTTAATAAAGTGAATGACAGATTTGCTGTCTACATTGACAAGTTCAATGGGCAACTGGTCAACTTTACCCTTGTTTTGCCTAGGCAGCCTGAACTTGAATTTCTAGGAAATTGCTCTCAGATTGATCTGATTATAGCTTTGTTGTCAGTCCCGTAATTCTAAGAGACAGGAGATTTCTTCTTCATTTGTGGATAAGTTGAAATTTTAAGGCTTTATTTTATAAGGAAAGTGACTGTGAGAAATCCCAAGGACTCTTTCATTCTGAATTCTTAGTAGCCAGTAACAGAAACTTACTCTGAATTGAAAAGCAACTTATTAAAAGGATTCTGTAAACCATACATAGATAGGGAAGGCTGGAGAACTAGGCTCTGAAAGGTTTTTTTTTGTTGTTTTTTTTTAAGTATTTTTTTAAAGTTGTAGATGAGCATAGTACCTTTATTTATTTTATGTGGTGCTGAGGATTGAACCCAGTGCCTCACAGATGTGAGGCAAGCACTCTACCACTAAGCCACAACCCCAGCCCCAGGCTCTGAAAGTTTTGGGAAACTGCAGACACCATTTGTAAGGATGACTTATCACTACATGCTGCTTCAAATTCAAATCCAGAGATCGTGATTCTTCCAATGAGGCAAAACACATGTCTCTACCTGGATAGAAAGAGTCATATGCAATCAGCCTGTTACAAGATAACTAACTGGTTGCCCTGCCCTTACACCAAAGATATGGTTTTAGGTATCAGGGCTCAGGGGTGGTTGCTGTTATGGGTAATTTGATGGTAGTGACCACCTGACTTTCATGGGGAAGATTCCTCTGTCTCTGTTGCCATCATCACTTAATTTATGGGTTCATTAGCTGAAGGCAAGGGCTGACTGACATGCACCAGGTAGAGGTTCTGATTAAGTTTCCTCCATAGCAACACTCTCTGGTGAGGATTCACATGGGCATAGTATCTTTACACCCTGATTCCATTCTGAGAAGTCTATCTTCAAAACTTTTTTATTGGTTATCCAATCTTGACCCAGCTAAACTGTCAGTTGCTCCCTGTGAATTGGTTTTAAACCATACTCTGATTAGTCTTTTTAAATTTGTCAGTAAAAACAATGATATGTACTGATTATGTTAGATTATACATTTAAAAAATTACTATTCACTCTCTTTCTGTAAAATAATTATATAGCCTATCTGTAGAGGGCATTGATTAGGCTTGATCAGGTAACATGCTTGGACAAATGAAATGTGACAAACCACTACGCCTGACATGTCCTAGTAAAACACTGGATGGCCATTATGAACTTTGACTTTTTCTCTTTTCCCTCTGACACAGAATAAAATACCATAGGTAGGGGCTATGCTTTTCATTGTGGATATAAAACTGAGAAGAAGCCATGAAATCACAAAGCCTCTAAAATCTGTGGTAATGATCTCCAGTTGGGTGTCCTAGAACCCTCACAAATATAATCGCATCTGTAAATTCTCTACCCCAGCACACCATAAACATAAAATTCTTTACATGGACACAGGGTTGCACCAAATGGCTGAGGCTCATTGACAGAGGTAAATGAATCTGTGCTCCAGGAGTCTTGGCGTGGGTATGTGTTTGAACAGGAAAGGTTGTGGGTGGCTTTATAAAGTTTGGCTTAGGAGGCTGGAAATCATTCACTTTCTTGACAAATAAGGCTGCTTATTTCTCTCAATGGCATTTCTTTTTATCACTGTCAATATTTTGCTCAGGGGTCCTTCTTGCCTGCTCTGGATTTGATTATTGTAATTCTTCATTTTGTACACAACCTTTGGGAGCAAACACCTGAGGTAAACTTTTTAACTGGAGCCAGATGCTTTTTATTTTAGAAAGTGACAGATAAAACGATTTTAGCATAATTATGGAAAAATAAAACATTTATTGCCCCTTTGTAAAGCATTTAATATTGAGCATAATAAAGTCATTGTGATGTCTGAAAGCCATGCTTCATGGGACGTTATCAATATTGCTCACAAACATTTTGAGCAGTTGGGTTTGAATTTATCCTAAAGGGACATATTGAATAACTTTTTTGTTCTTTTGCAAGTAATAAGTTAAAAAATCCCTGGGAAATGACAACATTTAAACATTTATTAGTCAGGCTAGGCTAGCAATTCACAATAATTTAATTTCAATAAACATTTACTAAAAACTTGCTTTGGGTTATAGTTTAATTAAGGTCATCAGAATCTAATAAAAGGCAAAACTGATTTTAAAAGAAGTACAAAAAAGTTAGGGTCACATAAATTACAAATTAAATAGGGTTTGATCAATTAATAGGGGTGGGAGAAGGAGTAGAATAGACAACTCATTTGACCTTATTAATAACACTGCTTTTAGAATGGCAGAGAGTTATTTTGCAACCTCAAGGAAGGAAATTTTTACTATAGCTTTTTACTTAGCTATGCTGTGAGCAGTAGAATAATAACACGGGAAATATTGAATTTTTTTTTGCACATTTAGGGTTAACTTATAGATAAGTGTGCAAAATATAGAAATATTTCAGAGCAATGTAATTACTAACATTGACAATGGAAAGGTAAAAGTATTCCTGATTAAATTATGAGAAAGAAGGAGGAAATATGAAGACATGTTCAGGTTGCTAACATCCTGATCTTACAAACCTGGGGATTAAAGAGATTCCATCTCTAGTTGGTGGGAAAAGAATGTACTATAGTAAGGATCAAACACACAAAGGTGATAAATTGAAAAACTAAAAATAATGACACAAGCATCAATATTTTTGAGAGTTGAGGTAAGAAAATAAATCTTCATTTATCATAGCAATAAGAAAATTAACATCTAGATTTCATAAAAGAAGTAGTAGTATAAACTCAAAAATGTGCTAGTACACTCCCCAGTGTCTGCATTCAGTTTTCTAGTTATCCTTTTGATTTCCATCTGGGTACAATGAAAGTAATAATTAATAAAAGAAGTTATAGGTATCAAATTACATGTTTTAAAAATGCAAAACAAAAAAACAAAACTCAAAAATGTGGCGGAACTCCTTTGAAGAGCTCAAGATAGAAATTGTTGCAAGTGTAGGATGGTTTGGATATGAAGTGTCCCCCAAAGGCTCATGTGTTGAAGGCTCGTTCCTCGGTGCAGTTATGTTCAGAGGTAGGGCCTTTGGGAAGTGATTGGGTCAGGAGGGCTCTGACCTCATCTGTGGATTAATCCATTGAAGGATTCATAGCTAAATGGACTATTGGGAAGTGGAAGGAATAGGTCCTTGGGTGTGCCCTGAGATACTATGTCCAGTCCTTGGCCCCTTCCTCTCTCTGCTTCCCAGCTACCATGAACTCAGCAGCTGTGCTCTGCCACACCCATGATGTGCTACTTTGCCACAGGTCCAGAAACAATGAAGCCAGAATACCATGGACTGACACTTCTGAAACCATCAACCAAAACAAACTTTCTCTCCTCTAAGTTGATTTTCCCAGGTGTTCTGTCCCAGCAACAGAAACCTGACTAACACAAAGCATTTCACTCTAAGGGCTGAGGCCGTGGACTGTTGCTTCTTTGTCATTAGCCTCTGGAGGGTATTCAATATTTAAGCTTTGCACTTGACTTAATTTGATGAAAAATTAAAATATTTTAAATGAACAAAGCTCTGAGGAGAGAGGACTGGATAAGGCAGGCTTCCTGGCCTGGTAGAAGTCACTGGCTGTATGACCACAGGCTGTGTGACTGTGATAATGAAGTATGACAGATATTATGATCCATACAGAATGAAGAGTAATGCTGAGTGGATTCTTGTATATTAATGAATAGAAAATATAAAAATATATAAAAATAAAAATGAAAAAATAAAATATGTAAAATATTCAATATATTTATTAAATATTTATATATTAAATATTTAAAAATATTGTACATATTTTATATATTTTAATATAGTTATAATATTTTATATATTTTTAATATTTTAAATTGTAGATGGACAAAATAACTTTATTTTTATGTGGTGTAGAGGATCAAACTTGGTGCCTCACATGGGTTAGGCAAGCATTCTACCACTGAGCCATAACCCTGGTCCCTGGCTTCTTTTACTGATCTGTATGGAAACATCTTTACTTTCAATTTGATTGTGATAGCTTTTTAGTTGTCACAGAGTAAGAAAGAGCATGCGGCGAAGTACATAATAACACAAATGTTAAACTCACTGAAAAGTCCACTTAAAAATTATGGGAGGGAGTAACATCATTAGGAATAGTGGAGTAAGAACTCTCACAAAGTTCTCTTCCCTATAAAAGTAAGATCATTGGTAAAAATTATAAAAATCAACTTGCTCCCAAATTCTGGAAATTAACAAAATGATTGCAACAATCTAGGGAGTGTTTACTGAAGAAGAAGTTCGAATCTTTGAAACAGCAAACTTTGTGAAGTTTTAACTCGCACTGCTCCTATCTCCTATTAGCCAGCCCAGTAGTAGCCCTGGAAATCAATAGCCTCACACTCATGGTAAAACTCATGGTAAAAATCCATGAATGTGAAGCCCAATATCCATAGGCCTGTCCTTATGTGACTTGCCTGGCTGTTCCTTAGGAAACCACTCACATGCTTGACTTTGTCTGACATGACTCAAAGCTGGCTCATTGCAAATTGCCTTTTCATAAGGGGCATTTTCTCAAGTAATAGGTGGCAATTATTAAACATTGCAGCTGCTTGAGGTGATGATTGCAATTGAAGAATACAACAAGTTACCCCAAAAGTTTAAAGGAAAATTTGGAAAATTTGATAAACATAGGGAGTTTTGAAAAGCTTCAACATATTCCTGAGGATGTGGAAAGACAAACACATATTTAGGGATTTGTAGATGCTCAGGGCAATGTCCATGCCCTGGAAAGATTTGAGAAAACTCTAAGCTGTCATCTCCAGCTTGAGGCTCTGTACTGGAACAAAGTGAATATTAACACAGAGATGTGAACTGTCTGCCTGAGTGTCAAAGATGTGACCCAGCACACACGCATAGGTCCTCACAAAGCTGGGGGGGGCTTATTCGTTTCAGACATTTAAGGACATCTTTATCCATTTATGATATAACCATTAAGCTAGCCGGGTGCCACATGCAATAAAGACTGCAAGTAGAGTTAGAATACAGACTGATCAACAGAATTAGCTCAAGGAAGTCAGTAAACATACTGTAGCAGCAATACAAAGAAAGAGCAACAACAAGAATCTCTGGGGAGGGAAATCTCTGATTTCCAGTGTTGCCATTTTATATTTAAATTTCAACAAAAATCCAGACATCCAAAGAAATAAATTACAACCCACATGGTCAATAGAAACTATCATTGAGAAAACTTGGACATTCTGCATACTAGATGAAGGTTTTAAACAATCTAGTCAAACAACATATCTGGAGATAAAATTTAGGAAATTAAACCATATCAAGGGAACTAAAGGAAAGTATAAGGATAATATTTCACCAGAGAATACCCATAAATATGGAAATCATAAACAAGAACTAAATAGGAAATCTACAGCTGAAAAACATAACAGGAATGAAAAACTCACTAGAGGGGTCCAACAGATAGTTTGAGTTGACAGAATAAAGAAAAAGTGAATTTGAAGATAGTTCAGTGTGAGATAGGTCAGTCTCAAGAAAAGAATGAAGAATGAAGAAAAGAATAGAGTACTACAGAGTCTGTGAACACTATCAATATAACAAAATATACATGATAGGAATTCCAGAAGGGGAGGAGAGAAAAACACATACAAGGTATATTTGAAGAAGTAATGACTCTTGCAGGAAAATCAGGCAAATAAATGAGGCATTCAGACTAGAAAGGAAGAAGTCAAACTTTTTATAGAGATCTCGTAAATAGAAAATCAGAAAATGTGATGAAAAATATCAATCCACATACCTAGGAGGTTCAATAAGCTCTGTGTAGTATGAACTCAAAGAGTTCTATGCTTAAACATATCAGAGTCAAAACCCAAAGCCAAAGATGGAATCTTGAAAATTGGAAAGAAAAATGGCCCATTTTGAATAGGGATACTTCATAAGATTAACAGGCATCTTCTCATTAGAAGCCACGGACCCAGAGGGTAGTAGGATGATACATACAATGTGTAGAGAGAAAACGTATTTCAACTATGCTTTCTATTTCAGCAACACTTTCTTTCAAAAATGAAAGTGATATCAATACATTCTTAAACATGGAATTTTTTGCTAGCAGGCATGTTCTACAAGGAATACTGAAATGAAAGGACACTAGATGGTGACTTGAATTCACATGAAGAAATAAAGAACACTAGTAAAGCTAATGTGTAGGTAAATTTAAAAGGATAATTTAATTTTTGTAACTCCTTTTTCCCCCCTCCATCTAATTTAAAAGACAACTTTTTAAGGCAGTAGTTATAAATCTGTTGATGGTTATATAATATACTTTATATATAATAATACAAAGGAAGGGGGAGAGAACAGTGCTAAAAAGAAATATTTTTGAAAATTAATTTGTGATTAATCTGAATAGTGTTATGATTTAAGATATTAATTGCAATCCTCAGAGAACCACTGAGAAAATAACTTAAAAGAAACTAAAGAGAAAAAAGGAGTATCTTCTGAATGTATAAGGGAGATCAGTGGAGTAGAAGTGGGAACTAAAGGGAAGAAAGAGGAAAGAATGGGGATTGAAGTTGACCAAATTATACTACGTACATGTATGAATACAATGCACTCCAATCTTATATATAATTGTAATATATCAATTGAAAAAAACAATAAATAGAATAAAACCAATAGAGTAGAGGAAGAGGGTTGGGGGAGGGAGGAGATGAGGAAAGGGGGAGTAAAGATTATTGAAATGGAGAAAACTATGTTATATACGTTTGTGAACACGTCAAAACGAACCCCATTGTTATATATAACTATAATGTACCAAAAAAACTTCAAAATTTATAGTAAAAAAAAAGCATGGAATTAAAATGGTGCACTAGAAAGTATTCAATGGAAAAGAAGTTAATAATGGAGGAACAAAGGGATAAAAAGGACATAAGACTAGAAAACAAATGTCAAAATGAGAGATTCAAATTCTCCCTTATTAGTAATAACATTAAATGCAAATGGTCAAACATTGTAGGCAAAAAGAGGAGTTAGGCAAATGGATTAAAAGTGGATTAAGATAATCCAAGTATATTTTGTCTACAAGAAACATACTTTGTATTCAAAGACATTAATAACACAAAAGCAAAAAAATGGAAAACTATATACCACGCAAACAGTGAGCAAGACAACCAGTGTAGCTAGAGTGTTATTAGAAAAAACACATTTTAAGATAATTGTTACTAGAGACAAGCAAGGAAGGGCACTTAATAAAGACAAGAGTGCAATCCATCCAAGGAGATATCAAAATTGTAAACAAAAATTCACTTAACAGATCCCTCAAATACACAAGAAGAAAAAAAATCTGGTAGAATTATAGGGAGAAATAAACAATTCAACAATTGTAATTGGGTACTTCAACATCTCATTTTCAATAATGGATAGAATAAGTAAACAATAACAAAGAAATAGAAGAACTTAAGCACTACATAAACTAACTAGCGTTAACCGATGTTTTCAGAACACGTTGCTCAACAGGAATGAGTATGTACATTCTTTCCGAGTGCTCATGCAACATGCTCCAAACCAGATGCAAGAGCATCAACCATGCCTCAATAAATTAAAAAGCTGAAATTATTAAAATTCTGTTTCTGACCATAAGGGATTGAAATCAGAAACAGAAGGAAATTTTTTAAGATTCGCAAATATTTGGCAAATAACATACTCCTAAACAACAAATGCATCAAGAAGTATTTCCAAAAGAATTCAGAAAATAAAATAAATTTAAATGAAAACATATCAGAACTTTTGGGAAAGAACTAAGAAATGGTGCTTAGAGAGTTTTTAATTTTTATAAACATTTTATAAATGTTTATATTAAAAATAGAATAAAGATTTTCATTCAGTAATTAAATTTTGTACCTTAAATTGACAAAAACAAAAACAAACACACAAGAGTACTATGGTTTGGATCTTAATTGTCCCCCAAAGACACATGTGTTGAAGGTGTGGCTCCCTGCTCATGGTGCTGTCAGGAAGTGGTAGAACTTTTAAGAGGTGGGGCCTAGTGGAAGGAGGCTGTCACTGGGGACGTGCCCTTGAGGGAGTTATTGGGACCCCAGCTCCTCCTCCTCCTCCTTTTTTCCTTCCTGGATATCATGAGGTGAGTAGCTTTGTACTACCATATACTTCCTGTTGTTATGTACTGCCTCTCTGTAGGCTCAAAAGCAGTTGGAGCCAACTGACCATGGACTGAAACTTCTGAAACCATGAGACAAAATAAACCCATGTACCTCCTAAGTTGATTATCTCAGGTATTTTTTCATCGTGAAGGAAAGCTGACAAACAGGGAGAGCAAACTAAACCCAAAGCAAGCAGAAGAAAGAAAATGATAGGGACTGGAATAGAAATAAATGAAATAGGTAACAGTGAAAATGAACAAAACTGATGTTGGCGGGGTTTTTATTTATGGTACCGGGGATTGAACTCAGGGGCACTCAACCACTGAGCCACATCCCCAGCCCTATTTTATGTTTTATGTAGAGACAGAGTCTCATTGAGTTGCTTAGCACCTTGCCATTGCTGAGGCTGGCTTTGAGCTCGCAATTCTCCTGTCTCAGCCTTCCAAAGTGCTGGGATGATATTGGCTCTTTGAAAAGAACATAGTTGTCTAACCTTGTACTGGACTGAGCAAGAAAATTAGTAAAGCCAGGAGTGAAAGAGGCCATTTTACTGCTGATTTTACAGAAGTGAAAAGGCTTATAAGTGAATACTATGAATAAACATTTGGCAATAAATTAGGTAATCTATACAAAATAAACAGAAGTGCACATTTATTAAAACTGACGAAAGAAACAATCTGTGTAAGCCTGTTAACAAGCGAAGAGATTGAACTATGAATAAGAAAAGACTTTCCACAAAGACCAAAACCTGATAGTGAATTGTATCAAATATTTAAAAATATATTTTATAAACTTTTCTAAAACTTACAAGAGGAGGGAATACTTGCCAACTCATTCTATGAAGTCATTATTACTCTCATACCAAAATCAGACAAAGACATCACAAGAAAAATACAGACCAATAATCTTTATGAACATAAAGGCAAAGTTCCTTGACAAAGTACCAGTGAACTGAATCCAGCAAGATACAAAAAACAACAAAAAAAATCATACTCCATAAACAAATAGAATTTATCCCAGGAAGGAAAAATTGTTCAAAATATGAAAATGAATAAATATAAAACACTATACAGAATAAAGGATTAAAATATCACATGATCTTGTCAATAAATAAATAAAAATCATTTAACACCTTCCAACACCCTTTCATGATAACAACACTCAACCAGCTAATAAGAGAAAAGAATATCCTCAATCTGTTAGAAAGTTTTCATGCAAAGCCCACAGCTAATACCAAGATTAGGGACAAGGCAAGATGGCAATTCTTGCCACTTTTGTTCACTATTGCACTGGAGGTTCTACCTAGGGCAATTGGGCAAGAAAAAGATATAAAAATCATCCCGACTGGAACAAAAGAATTAATGTAATCTCTATTCACAGATGTCAAGATCTTTTGTTTAGAAAGCCCTAGGGAATGCACACATGCACACTATATTATAGCTAATAAACAGTTTATCAAAGTTCAGGATACAAGATCAGAATCCAAAAGTCAGTTGAGTGTCTACATATTACCAATGAACAATCCAAAAATATAATTAAGAAAGTAATTCCACGGATGATTGCATCTAAAAGAAAATGCTTAGGAATAAATTGAACAAGTTAAGAATCTGTATACTGAAAACTACACAACATTCTTTTAAAAGTTTAAGAAGAACTAAATATATGGAAAGACACCCTGGATTCATGAGCTAGAAGACATAATACTGTGAAGATAGTAATACTCCCAAAATTGATTCATGAATTCAATGTAAACCCTTTCAAAATATCAGCAGCTTCCTAGTTCATAGACAGCTGTCCTCAGACTGTGTTCTTACATGGTGGAAGGGGCAAGAGAGCTCTCTGGGTCACCGACCCCTCTCATAAGGGTTCTATCCTCATGACCTAATCACTCTCCTAGTACCATCACATTGGAGGTTAGAATTTCAATGTATACATTTTGTGGGGGGATGGTGGTACAAACATTCAATATACAATAGTAATTAAAAACTTCTGGACCAGGCCTGAGCTCAGTTCTAGAACATTTGCCTAGCATGTGCAAGGCCCTGGGTTCAAATTCCAAAAATAAACAAAACCCCTAAGCCAATCAAACAACAACAACAACAAACATACTTTTGTGCTTCAAAGAACACTAGAAAGAAGGTATAAAGACGACCCACACAATGGGAGAAAATATTTGCAAATTAGTATATAAAGAACTAGTATCCAGTATACATAAAGAACTCTTACAATTCAACAATAAAAACAATTATCACTTAGGCAAAACATTTAAATAGACATTTATCTAAAGAATATGTACAAATAGCCATGGGGAGATGCACATGGGGAGATGCTCAACCTCATTTACCTTTAGGAAAATGCAAGTGAAAGCCACAAGATGCCACTTTACACACACCAAGAGATCAACTATGATCCAAAGATGAACAATAGCAAGCATTGGTGGGATAGGAGCCACAATATATGCCAGAGGTAGTGTAGATTGACTGGAACCTCTATATTTTTTTCTGTTTATTTCATTATAAAGGGGGCCCATCTCCTTTGGGTATGTATGTAATTCAGGATGGTAGTGAAGGACCCAAGGAAGGAATTTACACTTCTGATAATAAGGCAGAGGCAACTTTGAGTGATTATTGGAAGAAGCAAAAGATTGGGTCCACTTGTACTCCAAGTGTCACTGTCAGTCACTGGGTCAGTGGAGAGTGGAAGAGAGATGAGATTCTCTGCTTAGGAAACCTTAGCCTACCAAATGGTACAAGGCATGTGGTAACAAATGGCACAATGGCATGCTTTTCCTATTGTTCTGATTTCTGCTCTTGATGTTGATTCAAATCAGTTAAGGCAGTGGTGCAGGATCTGGTGAGAGGTCACTTCTCGCCTAACTCCCATATTTCCTTCCTGGTTGTTATTCTGTTGCCAGGTTGTTCCCAGAATTTCTTATGTTGTCACAGAGCCAGGTATACGGTTTGGGTTCAAGAGAAGCCTGCATAGAAACCACTTTAGCTGACCACTATATGAAGAGACAGATGAGATTAATGTTTGTTTGGGGAGAGTAAAATAAATACATACATACATATATATACACACACACACACACACACACACACACACACACACACACACTTCCATTTTTTTATTTATTTTTTATTTTTTCAAAATAAAATTTTTTTATTAGTTTATCTAATTGCATTTCAAGTCATAGCACATATATAGAGCTCAGTTTTTCCATTTCTCTGGTTGCAAACCAGATAAAAGTTACACCAATTGACACACTTCCTTTTGAAAAACTTTAGGCAGTTTAAAACCAGAGGGCTATCACACGACAAAGCCATCTCAGTCCCTTTTCTTCTTCTCTTGGTTGAAAACCACTGGGGGTGGGGGTGGGGTGCCCCTGCTTTTATGGTGCCAGCTGCAATTACAGCAAACTCATCAAGAGCAGAAGGAAATGCCTGACCTTGAGCAAAAGACCTCTGATTGTATAATGAGAAACAATGCTGCATTTTTATCTTTTCTAAAGGCCAGTGATAAGGTCTTTTGTTCTTGTGTTGTTTCTAGAGGTTTTCTGGGAGGGGAATTTATGGCAAGTGCTCTCCTGGGATTATAGGACATTCTAAGGACACAGTGATTTCACACATGCCTGTAAGAGGGTGGCAAAGTTTTTGCACAAATTTTTCAAGTACTTATAAGTATTCTTTAGTCCATTTTTGATACTGATTTACTCTGGCTCCTTGCCAACTCTAAAATAGTATCAGAAGAAATATGGATCTACAGCAGTCTTCACATAATTAAACATTGGGGGAGCTTAAAACATTGATTAAAGTGGATTGATCAGTGTGCTTGATTTTGTCACCATTATTCAACTGAGTTTAATATCTTTAACCTTTACAAAATCGCTGTGCTACATGTTTTTTTTTTTTGTGGGACGCTGCAGTTGCTAAATGCTTTGAGGTCATGTACTGTGGTATGAATCTGCTCCAGGGATATGCTCTGTATTAGGAGGGGTTCTCTCAGCCGATCATGAAATACGTCAGTTTAAAATAGCTTCACCTAAGGGCTGTCCAAATGACATATAAAAAAAGGAAAAGGATAAGCCAAACACCCTGGGGAACAGAAGTACTCAACCCAAAAGAGGGTTGAGGGCTGTTTTTCCCTACACCTTTCTTCTGTTATTCTGTCAATCTTCACAACTGTATTTATTTTTAGAATCTTATTCTATAAATTGATGCCTTGCTGCTGCCTTTATCTCTCTTCATGTCATCTGTTAAAAAGTCAGGCTGTGGATTTTTGTGCATAGGAGTAGCCAACATGTTCATTACAGATATTTTTATAGTTTATCCTTCAGATGGCCCAAAAGTCAGTTTATGCTAGCAAAATCCAGATTTGAAACATACCTGCAAGCTATGACATCTCAACAGGCTCCTTAGCTGCTATTGATGAGGATGCTTGTATGTGTAGCTATCAGTTATGTGCTGTAGTCTTCCTTCTCCTTCAGATCTAGAAAAGATTGTTTCAAACCTTAAACACATTCTTAAATATATCAGCCTATGGCAGCCTCTTTTGGGCCTGGCAACTTTCCAGAGGCTCTTTTGTTATCTAGAAATCTTGGCTTTGAAAGTTTCCAACCTTCTCTTTATGAACCAGTGCACAATCCCACAAGTGCCATTTGCTCTCTAGCATGTGAACCCAGACACAAATCGTTTTGCCTTTCTTAATTTCCACAAAGGCTTTTTTTTTTTTTCTTCCCCCACAAGGTGATTTCTCTGCCCAGTAGGTTTAACTGAAGATTTGGGAGTGAAGATAGCCTCAGGGATTCAGAATTGAGGTTTATTTTTTAGGAAAACTACTCCAAATTGAACACCACAAATTCACTTCCCTCTCCTCTCCTTTTCCCTTTGCCTTTTCCTCTTCCTCTTCTATCTCCTCCTCCTCCTCTTCTATCTCCTATTCTTTCTCTCCCCTTCTTCTCCTTTTCCTCTTTTCTTCTCTGTCCCACCCAGGCAGGATCCAAATAAGCTTCTCTCATGTCTCATGCACAGCAGTCCAGCCACTTTGCACCCTGCAAACATTTTTACTCTCAAGCTTCAAATGGTACATTGAAAATAGACACTTTCCTCTTGAAGATGAGTACTTGAATCCCCTCTGAGGAGAATACATTATTTTCCGTTTCTGTTTTTCAGATATCACTTGAACAACCAGTTTCTTCGGGGGTCATTATAAAGGCAATGCACTCAGCAGTCATTGTAATTTTGGTGAATATCAGACTCCCTTGGGGAGGTTGTCAAGCATGCCAATGCCAAGGTCCTAGTTGGAAACTCAAAAGGTCTAGATATAATTAAACACAGCATAATTTCTGAATATCATGTACAATATAATTTCACTTAAGGCTAAGTGCCAGTGAATCCATTATGATGCCCTCTTGCTCACTTGTTTTTTTCACAAGAATATAAAATTATCTGAAAACCAATCCTTTGATCAATTTAATGGATTTTTTTTCTTCTGAGAAATGTATTCTGTCTAGAAAGTGACCTCATGCAGGCATTTTTATTTCCAGTGGATCAAATGGATCGAAGCCTTATTTTCTCTCACAGTCAGGTAATATTAGAAAAAATACAGGAACCATGAATGAATTTATTAATTGGCAGTTTGAAATCATACCAGACTTATTTTTTTGGTCTTGAAAATAAACCGAATATAAATATGGATGCAGATATAGCTATAGATAGATAGTATATGCATATGTGTGTGTATGGATATATGTATATGTGTGTATATTATAACATGTATACACTATGATATATATGCATGTATACATGTATCTATCTGTAGTTCATAGTGCATATATACTATATTTAGTATATACATATGTAACTTTATGTATATGTAGTATACATATGTATTTTTGTATATGTGTGTACCTGTGTGTATTTGTGTGTGTGTATAGATGGTTCCCAACTTATGATGAACATACCATCTACTACTACTTGCTATGATGTTTTCATTTTATGGTGGTACAAAAACATACCTATACAATCTTCTGTTTTCACTTTTGGTACAGTATTTAATAAATAGATGTTTGATAGTTTATTACAAAATTTATCTGTACATTTAATGAGCATCTCTCTGCAAAACTTCCAAATTCCTATTATGTTGTTAGTGTATCTTATGCCATAGTTTATTCCTGGAATACAGTGAGCACATTCACACACCTCTGAGTTTTTGCTTAAACCATTTCAACACAAAATGTCTTTTCAATTGAAATTTTCTATGCCTGTTGAAAGTTTGCTCATTCTTCAAAGACCAGCTTAAATGTCATTTTTTCTGAATTCACTATTCTGGCACATTAGAATTAATTCTCTGTTGCTCTATATTTTGATATGGAATTAAATTGTGACCTTATAATTTTTACTAATATTACTTTGGATATGTTGCGATGCATGTCTTAATCATCTCTATGTTGTTTTCCCTGGTGCCTGACATAGCCTGTGTGTACATATGTGTATGTGTGCATGTGCTAGTGTGTGTGTAGCATGTGATTGTTTCCCAAATACTCCTGCAATGATTTTCTTATTTTGAAATGGGTAAATATTCTCAACATTAATATGAGTATATTGACCTATTCTGTTAATGAACATGTTAGGCCATTTAGTCAAATGACAATCTGAATTACTAATTATCTTTACTCCCAGAAGATCCAGTTGCCTGTGAGAGGAACTAGGGGGACATCCTTGACTCGTACTTTTCCATCAAACCCTTATCCAATTAGAGTTTAGTTATAATTTTTTCATGTCTCCCAAATCTCTCTTTCTATTCACAATGCCTTGTTCGAGCCAATGTAGTAATCACTCTTGATTTCTGTAACAGATCTGCCTTGCTTTCCGGCTAGTCTTTCTTCAATCTTTTTTCTTTTTTTTTCATGTTTCCAAGTGGATCTTTCTATAATGCAAATCTGATCATGTCACCCTCATGCTTACAGCCATCTAGTGTGCCTGAATCTCAAGGATCATTTTGACAATTACTTTCAAACTGTGCAAAGTCTATTAAAAAAATCGCTATTTTCAGATTTCTTGCTTCATTTTGGGGACAGTGTAGAGTGTTTCTCTTGTTTAGTGACAAAGAAATTGAATGCTGGAAAGAGAGAGAGAGGAGAAATGAGACAAGGGGAGAGGGAGAGAGGGAGGAGGAGAGAGATGTCACTAACACTGTTTGTGTCTGCCCTGCATAATCTGGTCTCTGACAAGGCAATTAGCATGCAGATCAGCTACACAGGGTCTTACATGCATTAGCAATTGAACACTAGCTTTCCAAGCCCTTCTCTGCTTCTCTGCAAATTCGCACACCTTCTGGCTGCTCTGACACAGCCCCAGTTCAGAATCCATTAACTGGAGATTTAGGCCATGAACAAAGATGATTGTGCATGCTCATGATTAATGAGAAAGCTACTTCAAATCACAAGGCACCATACTGGCTAACCACTCTTAATAATTTTTATCATCATCATATTGAGAAATCATTTCATCATACCAGAAACAATTGTTCAGATTGGCTGACTTGAGAAGAAAAGTATATTGTGCCTATCATTTTGAAAGGCAAGTGTTTTGTGATCTCTTTGTTTTATGAAGATAATCATAATAAGTATAGCCATCATTGAATGCTTATATTAAGCATCCCATTATAGTAAGTTATTGGTATGTCTTAATTTACTTATTCCTCATAGTAACTCTATGAAGGAGATAGGATCACTGTCTCTATTTTATAGATAAAATCTAAGACACAGAGGTCAGGTCAAGCACAGGCTATAAATAACAGAGCCTAGTTTAAAACAAGCAGTTTGTGCCAGGGCCCACACTGGGCCCACACTGGATCTGTTACCTTCTGCTCTTAGGAGAGGAAGCTACTTGTTAAGACTAATCTTTGTTGTCATAGTCAGGAACATCCTGGACTATCCTGTGTGTTGATAACCCCTAGTTGTGCAGAGCAGTTGACTGATGTTATGCTGTGTAGGCCTGGTAAAAAGAGATAGAAAGACAATATATCTAATCCTCAGCTCTGACCATGGTGAAGTCAGTACTTAATATTATGATCTAAGAGGTTTAGTGAAATCAAGTTGAATCTAGAACTTTTCAAGGGTCTAATCAGAGGGAGTGAGAATGGCCACATGACTGTGGGATATTAGATCACTGGCAAATGAAGCATCGTTAGGTTGTAGGCCAGAGTGAATTGAAGGGTGTCAGAAACAGGGCCAGAGAAGGACTTGGCTGTGGCAGGTAGAGATTCAGTCTGTTTGGTTTAGCAATCACACAGAATGGTTTCTGGCCCAGACTCAGCCATTTTGACTGTGAAACTGGGCAAGTTTCCTAACCTCTTCAAATGTTAGTTTCTTCATCTGTAAAAAGAGGCTAATAGCTCTACCTGAAAGGGTTATTTATTGAGTGGATTAAATGAGATAAAGTTTTTAAAACACCTAGTACAGCTGAAAGCGGGAATTAAGCATCATTCAAGAATAGGTCCCTTTTAATGACCATGAAGAGAATGCTGATGTATAACACTATATCCCAGTTGACTGGTTGAAGGTTCAAGTCTGGATCCCAAGCCCCAAAGAGATGCAGAGTAGGTACTATGAATAAAGGGTGTGGTAGAAGACTAAGCAGGCAAACTTGTCACACTTAGTGGGCATGGGATGGGAAAACTGCATGCTGACTTCCCATGGCACCCTAGGATCCCAATCTACAACCCTATCACCATGGGCAAGATGATAGGCTCTTTGCAGGTACCAGTTACCACTGGAGACATATTGCCTATGGTATTACCAAGCAGTGGTTGGGCCCTATGCTGAGTTATGTTGTTAGATTTACACATAATCACTACCTTCTTCTAAGGTTCGGCCAATGTCACCCAGACTCCATTTTCCTCTATAGTTTTGTTCAGCGTTTACCACTGGGAGGAACTTGCATAGATTTAAAAAGTAGGAGTAAAGGAGAAGCCATCATCCTTGGGAGATGGTGACTACAAAATAGTGGCTTTGCAGAGCTCTCCATGAGTTCCCTTTGTGAGTTCATGCAGCCAGATGTAGTGGTTTCTTGGAGTTCCCTGCGGGCTTTGCTCGCTGCTTCCACTGTAGTGCTTCAGGCTGAAGTTAGAAGCTGGTTCCCTGATGTGATAGCTACAGCTTCTGTATCTTCATTCTTGTAGCTCCTTCTACCTTTCTGTGAGTCCTGATTCCTATATCAAACTCTCTAATACCACAAGGTTGCAGTAGTTCTGTTTTTCTGCTCAAACTGAAAATGATATTACTCATTTCTGCCTGGGTGGGACTTGGTTATCTAGAGAAACGGTTGGAACACTTTTTTTAAAAAAATATTTTATTTTGGACACTTGATCTCTGTTGAAATCATTTTACTACTCAAGTATGCTGTTATAGTGTAAAAGTGGCCATGGACAACCATTATGAATGAGTGTGGCTGTGATCCAGTAAAACTTTATTTATGAACTTTGAGAATGGAATTTCATGTAGTTTTATGTGGCATGAAAGGGTGTTATTTTTTCTCCTACCATTAAAAAATCTAAATGTCATTCTTAGCTGTACAAAAACAAGTGATGAGCTGGTTTGGGTGATAGCTTGCCAAACCCTAATCTGAGCAGAGCTGACAGAATCAGCCAGATCTGAAGGTAAACTTTGCATGCCACTTACTATGTGGTATTGGACAATCTATTTAATCTCTCTGAGACTCACTTTAAAAAGGGGAGATCTATATCAACACTGTAGAGTAGGGCAGTTGTGAAGATTAAATAAGAACACAGGTAAAATCTTTTGCTGACTACTGGGCACATGGCTCATGGTCTCTCATTTGTCACTGTTTATGTCACTCAGGGAGTACCCTTCAGTGCTTACATCTTACTCAAGCAATTAGAAGGGAACAGCATTTACTGGGATTTGAACTGGCTTTTGCACAGGTAAGGTAAAATCATGTCCAGGCAAATAAATGAGAGAACTCCTAACGCTTTGAAAATTATCAACTACACTTGAATTATGTATAAAAATACTAATACAGAGTACTTATTAAGTAATTCTTCCATCAACCAAATTGTTACTAATGTTTCCTTATGGTACTACAGCTGTAGGGGTTAGGAAGAGAGACATAGAAATTGGAAAAATGAAAGAGGCAGAAAAGTAGAAAATTTTGATTTCATTACATCATTGTTTTAAAGTGGTGGTATTATGGGTGACATCTAATTTCTTGGTGGGCTAATTTCATTTACTATAATATATTGAAAATATGCTATGGGAGCATTTATATTTTATATAGTTATTATAATAATTTTTATTATACTATTTTACAATAGGAATACATAATAAATTGAATAAATGCCATGTTATAAAGCCCATATAGCTAAAAGAATAAAAACTTTCTAAAGTATTAAAAATAGTTACTATTTATCTTTCAGCTACCATCTTGAATGCTGCCTCTCCTAAGAGTATTTTCTTGATCACCTTGTCTAAAATAGCCACCCATGTCCATTACTCTAATGTGTCTCATTATTCTGTTTTCTTTTTTCCATAACACTTATTCTTAACATAAACGTGTTAGTGGGCTTTCCATTGTTATGACAAAATACCTGAGAAAAACTTCAACTTAAAAGAAGAAAGATTTATGTTGGTTCCTGGTTTCAGAGAATTCCGTCCACAGTCCCTTGGCTCTGTTGTTTCTTGGTCAGTTGTGAGGCAGAACACCATAGTAGGAAACAAGCATGTGGAGCAAAGCCGCTCACTTCTTGGTGACTGGGAAACAGGAGAGCGTGGGTGTGGGAAGGGGTCAAGGACAAAATACCTTTAAGGGCATGCCCTCAGTGACACTTTCTCTACTAGGTTCCACCTCCTAAAATTTTCACTATCCTCCCATAGTCTATTAAACTATGAATCCACCAATGGCTTAGTCCATTGATGGGTCAGAGCCCTTGTGATCCAGTCACCTCCCAAGACCCCATTTCTGAACACTGATGCATTGGGAACCACACCTTTAACACATTAGCTTTGGGGGAACAATTCTGATCCTAACAATAACACATTCGCCTGCTTGTTATTTACTACACGTGTTTTGTTTATCTGCTTGTTCTCCATCTTTCTCCCACTGGAATGTACATTCCAGGAGGATAGGGGTCCCACCTGTTTCTATGTAATGGAGAATGGCATTCATTTGACTGAGGGTAAAACTACAACTCTATTGCACAGGAAGGAAAGTAAAGCATCATGTTCTAGAAGGTCAGACTCCTAGTGCATCTGCCGACGGACCAGACACTTTCTCTGTGCCTGGTTGTATTCATTCCCCCTCCCCACTCTGATAACTTTTCAGGAAGGGGAAACATCTGGAGAATTGTCCTGACCACAGAAAACAATAACGTACTTGCACTCGAGGCAGATGGTATTATCAAGCAACAACATCTGGAGCTGAAAATCCAGCTGACAACAGGGGTAATTGTGAAAACATTTAAAAACTGTCCAAGTTGTTCATTTCAAATTATGCCTTCATTTCTGCTGAAGTTATGATTCAGTCAGCATATACTGTCCTTCCCCTCTGTACATCCTTGAATTCCTTCCATCCACTGGAAATGAGAATTAGACTCAGTGCTAGACCCTTTTGGTAGGTCCCAAATTGGAGTGTTTGCCTGAAAAGCCTTTTTAAGATGATCGCACCTTAGAAATAGCTAAACTGTGGAACCAACCTAGATACCCTTCAATAGATAAATGGATAAAGAAGCTATGGTATGTACACACAATTGGATATTAATCAGCATTAAAAGAGAATAAAATTATAGCTTTTGCAGGTAAATGGATGGAGGTAGAGAATATCATACTAAGTGAAGTAAGCCAATCCCCCAAACCAAAGCCCGAATGTTCTCTCTGATAAGTGGATGCTGATCCATAATAGGGGAGGTGGTAAGGGAAGAATGAAGAAACTTTGATTAGTCAAAGGGGAAGGTAGGAAGGGGACATGGCGGCAGGAAAGATGGTGGAATAAGATGGACAACAATGCCCTAGGTACATGTATGACTGCACATATGGTATAACTCTGTATTGCGTACAACCAGAGAAATGAAAAGTTGTGCTCCATTTGTGTACAATAAATCAAAATGCATTCTTCTGTCATGTATACCTAATTAGAATAAACATATGTATATAAAGATATTAGATTTCAGTAAGTGTCTGCAGCCAGGGATTTTCTGGAAGACCTCATCTGCTTTTCTTTAAAAGATATGTGTCTTATTATATTAAAATATCCTGGAAATAAGGCAGAATGGTCAGAAACACAAGCCATTTCACCTAGACGAGTTAGCTTTTCTGAATTTCATATTTGGTTGCTAAACTGGGAGAAGGAAAGGAAGGCATAATAGAAGGCTGTCCCAAACTAAGCCCTTAATGTAGATTAACTCGTGGCATCAGATGAATTCTAGCTACCTTTCAACAGAAGAAAAATTTACTGTCTTTGAGCTTCACATGTTCCTGGGCTGTTGATGTTTCTTTGGTTCTATAAGCCAATTAGTGTTTTTTGCTTTGGTGCAATGAACCTACATTTGATCTGCTGTTTTTCTGTCAAATAAGACATATCTTCTGAAATCTCAAAGCCATTCTGTTCTGTGAGGGAGCTGGTCTTCCAGAAAGAGGAAAGTGTGTATGGAATCAATACTTTAAGGACAAATTTAGACCAGTTTTTACTCTATGACCAGAGTAAGCAAGACAATAGCTTAAAAATGGCATGATAGTAGTATGTCTTTAAAAGGTACTAATTATAGCAGAATAATGCAGCCCCCAAAGTTGAGAAAATGATGTTTTCTTCTTTGACTAAATCCAGTTAAGTAAGTGGCAGTTTAGGAACAAAAATCTGTAGGGGGACACATGACCTGAAACAGCTTCACTTTACATGGCTGAATTTTTTTGATCTTATTGTCCAAGAAATCTTTCCTGCTGTACTCATAAGTATGACTGAAAAGAAAATGCATACTGTAGTGTTGATGTTGTGCATTATCCTGCAGGAATTTACCTTCACAGAAGAATCTGAAACTGAATGACTTTTTTTTTTTTTTTTTTTTTTAACCTTTTTGACTTGGCACATAGAAAGCTGAAAACCTGAGAAGCCAATTAGTTTGTAAATTTTCACAGTCCAAAGAGTCTCAAACCTATATTTTGGAGTTCCTGGCTCCACAGCCCACCAGCTTTCCCTACTTCTCATGCAGCTGCAGGTTTTTAGTCTATCACCCTGTTTTGTTTGAATATTCCTAGGAATAGAGATCCTCCCAGAAAAATATGAAGTCAAGCTGTACTTCCTATATTAATATTCCTTGTATTTTTAAAAGTCTTAATCATCTAATTTCTGGTTCTCCTAGTCATCAAAAATGATTGTTTTGTTTCTTTGAGTTGTAAATAATGATGGAGGAATGTTTTTAAAATTGCAAAAATCTCAATAAAGCTTGATAAAAGTCTATAGCTAAGTGAAGAATTAGGATTCTTCCTAATTAGAGGGCATTGAGCAGGGCTGGGAGTTTGTCCAGACTGCTCCATTTGTGCAGTGGCTAGAGTTAAGTCCATACAACTACCAGCCTTAAGGGTGTGATTAGGAAGTCAACCAATGCTTAAGACAGAGGGGAAAGGGAAATAGAACATAAAGACTTCATCCATTATAGATGTGAGGGACCAATGCCCCTTCCTTCTGTGGTGTGGTTGTAAGTGAATAGCTTATGAAATGATTAGGGTATCTGCCAGGCAATGGTAGATACAAACAGAAAACTGCAGCACAAACTCATCCTAGCCCAAATTATGTGGAAGCCCGTTGGAAAATAACTTCTACTTACATGTTTAAAAGTTAAAAGCTATAAAGATCACCAGAGCAAACAAACTGCAAAATTCACACCTCATTAAATATAAGCTATAGAATAATAAAGCAGACATTGCCAAGAATCATTATTCTGAAAAAATAAAATGATTTGGAAAAAACAAATGGAAATTTTTATAAATGGATAATATACACTTTGAAATGTCCTCCATGGATAGTGGACATAAAAGACTATCTAGAACTCAAAAATAAAATAGAAGGCACCTTGGAAATCATTTGGAAGGTACTTTCAGAGAGGGAAGTAAATGAAAAATGTAAAAACGAAGCTCAGAGAGAGATTGAAGATAAAATGAAACACTTTTATATTATGACTTCATAAATACAGTGCAGAAAGAATGTGAAATAGACAATATTTGAAGATATAATAGTGCAGGACCTCTCAGAATTGAAAAATATTGAGATGAAGGGTACATAATTTCTGGATCAGAAAAAACAAAAGAACCTTCACAACCAGACAAATCATAATGAAAATGTAAAACTTGAAAAACAGAGAAATTTACACAAATTTCACAAAGAAAAATTATCTATGAAATCACCCAAATTGACCTTAAAAAATGAACCAACAATATGCTGTCTCCAAGAGACTCACCTCATAGAAAAGAAACTACTGATGTCAACAAATATATATCATGTAATAACTTCTGAGTTTGAAGGAGAATGCTTGTCTAGAACTCTATCTCCTGCTAGATTGTCATTTCCTATTGATGGCAAATGACATGTTCTAGCTACAAAGATTGATAAGATCCCTACTATAAGATCAACTTTTTAAGATTTCACATGTAAGTGAGATCATACATTATATGTCTTTCTGTACCTGGCTTGTTTTACTTAATGTAGTGACCACCAGTTCCATCTGTGTTGTCACAAATGACAGGATTTTATCCTTTTTTATGGCTGAATAATATACCATTATGTGTGTGTTTATATATGTGTGTGTGTGTGTGTGTGTGTGTGTGTGTCACCTTCTTATCCATTCATCAGTTATTTATCTGCTCATGGATGCTTCAATTGTTTCCATTTCTTGGTTTTTGTAAATAATGTAATAAACACATGGGTGCACATGTCTCTTGAACATATGAATTTAGTTTCCTTGGAATCCATACTCAGTAGTGGAATTACTGAATCATATAATAATTCTATTTTTAATTTTTTGAGGAATCTTCATGCTGTTTTCCATAATGGCCAAAATATATTCCTTGCTTAATTCAATGTCCTGAAGTGTTTCACCTGTTTTTTTCTAATAGTTTCATAGTATTTTGAATTGGTTCTTGTAGATGTATGAAATAGGGGTCTGGTTTTATTCTTTTGTGTATGGACATCCACAGGAACTGTCCTCTCCCCAGTGCATGCTCAGCATCATTATTGAAGATCATTTGGCTATAGTTGTATGAGTTTATTTCTAGGCTTTCTATTCTGTTTCATTGGTCCATATGTCTGTTTTTTTTTGTTGTTGTTGTTGTTTTTGTACCAGTACCATGCTGTTCTCAATACCGGGGCTTTGTAGTGTATTTTGAAATCAGGTAGTGTAATGTTTCCTGATTTTTACTTTTTCTCATGATGGCTTTGGTTATTCAGTTTCCTTTGTGGATCTATGCAAATTTTAGGTTTATTTTTCTCTAGTTCTGCCATTAGAACAGAAGGCATATTGACACGTCAAATATTAAGGCTTTAAAAAAATAATTATGACAATATGGAACTGATGACATGTTAATGAAATAGACCAGTGGATGGAATAGAGTAGTCCAGAAATATATATATGCACATATGGGAATTTGAATTTGGTAGTGAGAGTGGAGCTAGTGCACATTACATTAAAAAAAAAAGGACTATATGCTATATTGTGTGAAGCGAGGTAGATTTCTAAATATGTGAAATAATGTTTAAAAAGAAAAACATTGTTTTGATCAGAGGGTTAGGAGCAGTTTTTAGCCAAAAATTAAAGAAAAATTGAAAAGGAAAATATTTGATGAATTTAACTACACTAAAATAAAGAAAAATCTGTGTGATAAAACACACCAGGAACAAATGTGCAAACGAGACTAGGAGGAGTGAAAATAGATATGAAAAAAGAAACTTCCAGAATGTATATAAAGAACTCTTAATACTTAATTAGAAAAACAAATTCAACCAAACAAAAATTGGTTTAAGATACTAATCTTATGAGTAGATTTCAAAACATGGTTTAAAGTTTTAAAAAAAAGGAAGGTGCAAAAAGATACCTTATAATACCAACTATGTAAAATTAAAATAATTCACAACCCACAGTGTATTGTTTATATGATTAACATATAATTTGAAAGCATAACACATGTTTCTCGTGGCTACTCACCTACTTCAGAAGAGCAGTTTTTGCAGGTAAAGGAGAGGGAAGTAAATCTAGATAGCATCAGAGAAATAATTCAACTGAATTTGTAAATTTCAATCTTGAAAGATAAAAGCACTGAGAAAATTGAAAACTGGCTTGCCTTCGGAGTTAATAAAATGTTAATATTTGAGAAGTAACAGCCCAAAGGCAGATTTCAAATCTTTGATTCTGAAATTATATCTTCAGTCTCATTTCGAAACTAGACAGGCCTCATGTAACCTGCAGCAATGCGGTGATCATGTCTCACTGGCTTCAACTCTTACCTCTGTGAATTCAGCCTGAACCTGTCTTCCTTGTTGGGGCAAGCTCCACCTGGATGGTTCTCACAGAAACAGTGCAGAGAGTTAGACTTCATTTTCTGTATAGTCATGAATGTGTGAATCCAAAGAATCCCTATTAATAATATCAAAGGACACTATGACTAGCATTGTGGTATTGTATAGTGCACAGTCAGTGCAACTGTATACTGTGGGATGTCTATGAGAGTAAGTTAGGGTCAGATTAGGAAAAGAATGTGCATGTCTCTTTCTGTCTCTCTCTGTCTTTGTCTCTCTCTCTCTTAACTAAGGAAAATGTTGGGTGTTTGTAGATAACCAAAGAGTTCACCATAAGTAAGAAGCAGAAGGTGGAGATGGGAGTTTGGATTGGAGATCTAAACTAGACCTGGATTTCAGCCTGTCTGTACTTAATGGCATGGTGAAGGAATTAGATCCATTTACAGGTTGGAGTTCATTCTTTGATGGGGGCTGGGGTTAAAAATTTTCCCAAGTCCGCTTGCCTCTTCAGTTGACCTCCTTTCTGGAACTGGTAATGATATTCATAAGATTCTAGTACTTTCATGACTCTATCATCTAAATATGGACACAGACCTACTGCTGATGTTAGAGACAGAGGTGTTAGTTGAGTGGGGTGAAAGTCAATGGAGAGGTAACTGGAGGTGAAAGCTATGAGTTTGCCAACTTATCTTACTTGAAATAGCTACCTACCTATAGCCAGGCAGAGGTATGAATGTCCCACTGGGTTATACTCTTTGTATCCCTGGTTCAAGTTCCTCACACCACCACTTGAAGTGTCTGTAGGACAGTACTCTCGCCCAGTGTTGGGTATACTCCTCTTTGGGGTCAGGATGTACTCAGACGTACTTTACCCATTAGAGATGATTTTATTTTGCTTGCTTAAGATGGAAGAGATTTAAGCATGGTAGTTGATTAGTTGTAATGGGGAGTGTTTTCCTCAAAGACTGCTTTGATCATCTCATTTTACGTAAGACAAAGAAGCAATCTTGGGTAAAAACAGTCTCTGAGTAAGTGTATGCAGGAGTTGTTGACCTCCCCCTGTATTTTCAGTCTAAGTAGACCTAGACCTTCAGGACGATAGAAATTCAGGAGGAACAACCCCAGTTCTGGTTACAGGAACCAAAGAAATGAGTGCCTTTTCTAGAACTTGCTCTTGATTTTGAGGATTTTTTTTTCTAAGAATTGAGGCTGGAAAAGAACAAGTGATACAATATGAGTATATCACTATAACACTGTGTTTCTTGAATCTGAAACCAACAAGTGGAAACCAATAGTCTATAGAAGAAGACGTGTGTAGGACCTGGAAACTCTTCTGTTCCTACATGCAAGGAACCCTTTCCACAACCAGGTTCAGATCTTTCCCATTTTGACACCATTGTTTGTCTTATAGCATAAAACTTCCTGGACCTACTTCGAAAGGGAAGCTGTGTGATCTTGCCTTTAAAAAATAACTTTATTTGCATTTTCCATTATAATGCCATTTCTATGAAGCCAGGATCTATGTTTATGGCAACTAGAAACAGAATATATGTCAAGCCCTTTAACTGTATCCAATTATTCTCTTGTAGCCAAAGTGTTGCCCTTTCTCTTCTGTTTTATTTCCCTTCCACAACAAGGTCTGGTTCACTTAAACAATTTCTCCTCCTTTTAGTAATATAACTCTATATTTATTTTTTGGCTAAACCAATGTGTTCCTCCTTGGAGTCTTTTTCTGACTAACATTTCACCCTCATGACATCTCCTACCTTTTACAGGTGTTTTCATAAAATTTTCTCACATAAGAGGGATCTCATTCATAATTTTCCCCTACTTTTCTTGTTTCATTTTTCATTTTCTTGTTTCATTTTTACTTTTCTCCTTTAACATATTAATATTATAAGAATAGCCATATCCCCTATTGTTTAAACTCCCCACATAGACCATATAAATTCATAATCTCTAATTCTCTCTTTCTAGGGTCAATTCCTCTTATCTAGGCCCAAGTGCTATACTCAGGAATACCATTACCCCCAAAACTCCAGGAAGAGTCATGACTTTATTTTTCATCCCATCATTCCAAGGGCTGACATGTTATTGTGGTCCTTTGGGATTCACTGATTCCTTTAATTAATTATAACTGTATGTGATTAGCAAAGGCTAAGGACAATTCTCCATGTGCCTATTTCTTCAATTAAGAACCATTTCTCTTCTCTTTCCTAGGGATATGGATATGGGGACACATCCTGGATGAAATGTCTAGACCAAGAGAGTTTCATATATAGTTTTCAAATGTGTTCCTTTGGGGGTAGTATTAGACCTGTTATCTGAAAATCTCTAAATTTCCAATAGACAGACTTGTTTCTTTTCCTTGCCAATGTAAGACACATTAAAACAAATTTCTGATCATTGCTCTCATACCAGATTGCATTTTATCCCATGAGATCTCTTTCTACTTTCTTATATTTCTGAATTGGAGCCCAGACAACCCAGCACATAATCCATTTGAACATGACTTCACAGCTCCTTAAACATCAGTCATTGACGGCTGTTCCATTAACTTCCCAGATCACATAGCTGAATTAAGTTCTTTCAACAATTAGGAGCAGCTTGGAACCATTTTTCAGTTATAGAAAACATAGCAAGATCCAAGCATGTTACCCAGACCTTAGATGCTCTTTACGCTTGGTATCACTGCCATGGATGAAGACATTAGACTTCAAATTTAAGAGCCTTGCTGAATTAAAGATCTGCCCCAAACCAGAAATCTATTATCTGACAAAGAAACAAAGGTTTTTGTAAGAAGTGAATAAATTTTTAAAAATACTGAGTTCATATCTAATCTTGAATCTATAATTTTTCTCTGCTACATAAGATGTAATTCCCACCAGGCACAGTTGCGCACACTTGTAATCCCAGTGGCTCAGGAGGTAGAGGCAAAAGGATCTCAGAGTTCAAAGCCAGCCTCAGCAAAAGCAAGGTACTCAGCAACTCAGACCCGGTCTCTAAATAAAATACAAAATAAGGCTGGGGATGTTGCTCAGTGGTTGAGTGTCCCTGAGTTCAATCCTCAGTACCCCCCCACTCCAAAATAAAAGAGGTAATTAATTCCCTTTTGACTTCTATCCCCAATCTTGGTTCCTCATCAACTCTTCAGTTTTAACTATTGTCATCAATTTTGGGGGCATGCATTTTGAAAAACTGATAAAGAAAACTGATTTTGTATGATTTTCATACAAAATCATATTACTCATAAATAATAAATATTATCATTCTGCATTTTGATGCTTATTTTCTTTAACTCAATAACTTACCTTTGCTGATTTCACCATGTTAGTATATATAGATTATATTTGTTACAATTAGGTTTAGCTAGTAATATGAAACCTAAACTAACTCTTTTTTAAAATTTTTGTATTGGTTCATAACAGCTATAAATAACACTGGGATTTACTTTGACATAACTACAAATGCACGGAGTATAGTTTGCACCAGTACTTACCCATACCTCCCTCTGCCTCCCTCCCTCTCAAGTAACTCTTTGTAAAGAATATAAAAGTAAATTTATTTCTCTCATTTAGTAATCAAAAGGTAACCAACCTGGGGCTAGTTTAGCATTACGTGCTATCAGAGACAGCCTCCACTGGGCTTGTTGCTCCAGTGTCCAGCAGCTTTTCTCAAGTTCATCTCATGATCTAAGATGGCTCATGATTTAAGATTGGCTGAATTCACAGTCAGCTGGAAAGAGGGTGTCTAAAGCTATTTCCCTGAAATATGGACAGCATTTTCCCCCCATGTACCATTGGCTAGAACTTTGACATATTGCATACTTAGCTGCTTGTAAGACTGCACAAAGTTATCTTTTAGGTGGAGCGATCATATCCCTAACAAAAATCTTGGACTTCTACTGATTTGTTGATTAGGGTGTTTTGATCCTCTTCTTGAAAATAAAGAAAAGGGAAATAAAAATCTGGTATTTATTGCAAATCCCAGAAATTGCTGGCCAATCATTAACATGGATGCTGTCAAACATCATCCATTTGATCTTCCAAATCCACTCTCCTCCACCTTCTCTCTCCCTACTCTTTGCCCATGAAGGCTGCCTCTATGTTCCCTCCCTTTGTCCCTTTGCCTCTTTAAGCCTATAAATGCTAAGGCTCTTGTATTGTTACTACCTCTGGGTATTACAGTGCCCCTTGTGGTTTTCTTACACTTCACTTATACTTGTGTAAATGGATAAAAGAACCTAATTTGAATATACCAAGTGATTCCTGTCAAGACCTTGAAGAACAGAAGTGCTAAGGTCTGCGGTGGTGGTTCTCTAGTATTCTAATAGTGGCCTGACTCTGTGCTGTGCAGACTCTCCACTTGGTTCTTATTACACATTTGGCAACTTGTTTGACTTCTTTGGAGTTCTATTTGTTCATTTCCAAAGTATGAAAGTGTCTAGACCTGCGGTTCTCAAGCATGAATATGCATCAGTGTCACCAAAGAGGGCTTGTTAAAATATACAGAGCTGGGCTCCACCGTCAAAGTTTCTGAATCAGTAAGGCTGGGCTGAGAAATTTATCTTTCTAATAAGTTCCCAACTGATGCCAATGTTGCTGCCCCAAGGATCTCACTTGAGAACCACTGATCTAGAAGACAATTTCTATGACTCAATTCACTTCAGTATTCAATGACCTCATTTCAAGATTACAATGTAGCATAGCTTCATTTAATTTCTCTCATGGGTGAAATTATTCTGCTGGTCATCTTTTATAAGAATCTCTCTAGTAGCAGTAATCATAGATACTGTGCCATGGCTGGTTGAGTAAAATGGCCTTCATAGTTAATTATTGAGTAAAAGAATAACTTGATCACAGGATCCATGCTAAAAAAATAAATAAATAAAATTATTCAGTGCTGGATCTGATTTTAGAATGCACAGTGAAAGATTTCCTTTGTGTGTAATTCCTCAGTTGATTTTAATATTTATATGTTATAATCTTTCACTCATTTTTATGTTTGGCTTTTCTTTGAATTGGTCATTTGGCTAAAGAATCACAGAGTAAAAGAATATGTTTCCAAAACATCCATTTGTTAACCCATAGACTTCCTTGACCCTGGTCAACTTTTTATCCCTGTGACCAAAATATCTGACAAGAATAGTTCAGAGAAGGAAAAGTATATTTCGGCTCATAGTTTCACTCCATGGTTTACTGAGTCTATGGCTTTGGTCCTGAGGTGAAGCAGGGCATCATGGCAGAATGTTGTGGTAGAAAACTGCTCAGCTCATGGAAATAAGGACGGGGGAAGGGGCCAGGGACAAGATGTAGTTCCCAAGGGCACATCCCCAGTGACCTACATCTAACCATGCTCTACCTGCCTGAGCTTCCCACCTCCTCCCAGTAGTCCATTCAAATGATTAATCTATCAAATGGATTAACCCCTCACTGAGGCTAATGTTCTCATGATTCACTTCTTAAAAACCCCATTTCTGGACATTGCTGCATTGTGGACCAAGTCTTCAACACATGTGCTTTGGAGGAACATTCCAGATCCAACCATAACACTACATAAGGCAATTTTATTTGTAATGGAGAGACAGTCAAGGGAAACTTAGGGACAGAGCTCAGAAAGGAGAGAGCATAATAAATGTAATTGTACTGTTTCTTTCACTCTTTCTATTGTTAATTCAGTGGAATGAAATAAGAAATGTCTTGAGTTTATGTCTATAAAAAGAAGAGGATATATACATAGCAGACATATAATGAACACAATAAATTAATTTCCCTCCATAGTGCTGATCAGCACATAGCAGGTTTAAAAATATGGACTATATATGTTTATAAATGCATTTGGAAAGGCATGTGTAATGGACACACATACATATAAGTATGTACGTACTTAAATTGTATAGCTGCCAAAATGCTACTAGTTTAGAAGTCTTATAAAAAGGCAACAAAAAATAAGCTTAATTCAGGCTATGTGATTAGGACTGCTGTTATCATTTATATATGAGGTGTCTCCCAAAACCTCCTGGTTAAGGCAGTAATGTCTAGAGATGAAATGGTTAGATTATGAAAGCTGTAACCTAATCAGTCCATCCTTGTTTGAATGGACTGAGTGGTAACTGTAAGCAGTTGGGGCATGACTAGAGGAGGTGGGTCACTGGGGGTATACCCTGGAAGGGTTAATTTTCCCTATTATCCCTTCCCTTTCCTCTCTGCTTCCCAGCTGCCAGGAGTAGAGCAGCTTTCCCCCACCATACCGTTCCATCATGATGTGCCTCACCTCAGGCCCCAAGCAATGGGGCTGTCTCACCAGGGACTAAACCTCAGAAACTACGAGCCCAAAGTGAACTTTTCAACCTCTAAGTTGTTCTGGTCAGTTATTTGGTCACAGTGATGAAAAGTGGACTAACCCAACCACCTAACCATCTTACCAGGTTATATGGTTAAGGTAAGAGCCAGTGATTTTTGTGGCTAGGATATGTCAAACAAATGTTCCTTAGGGGTGGTATATACATGACAGCAGCTGGCACAGGGGACTACATTAGGAGCTAAGGGACCACCATATTGTGGGACCAGCAAACATTGTTTATGGAAGTCATGAAGCAGTGACTGGACTTAAAAAAAATATATCAAATCCACATACAGATGGACCAGAAACAACAGGCAAGGTAGGTAGCATTATGGGATGTTAAAAAGGAGCTGTCACTCAGCTGAGGATGAAAGCTTTACTATAGTATTTTTCTCACCTGACACTCTTCACCGTGGCTGGGTTCCATGTAGGTTTGTTTGTCTCGGGCTAGGTGCACCTGATTGTTGGTAACCATGTCTCAGCCAGTTGGTAGATTCTAAGTCTGTAAAATGAGATCTACCTATTTGTTTTCTCTGCCCAACAATTTCTGTTAGGGTTCATAGTATACATGAGTAAACATTAAAGAATAAAACATACACAATGCTACTCAGGAATCCTCAGGCCAGTTGGATGAGCTGTTACAAATCTAATATTCAGAGAGAAATCCTTTATTTTGTTTTAATGTATTGATGCCATGACCTTCAATGAACATTAGGTTATATTGTGTAATTTTTCAATAAGGATGTGATTCTCAGGCAGCTGTGTATTCTAGGTCTGCTGGGGTGTTTGCTAGCTATTCAATTCCTGGGTATTCTATCCAACCACTGCCAATCTGAGCTCATTAATGTGAACTGCCTGTTGACGTTCAGCTCAACACCAGCTTCTTAGTTTTCTGTTAGTCCTTAACAGCTGGAGCATTTATTTATATTTTTATCTGTTGGTTCATGCAAGGTGGAAGAAAAAAAAAAGGCATAAAAGTAAGACGGATGGAATAACATAACAGCCGGCCTTTTGATTTCTGGTTTCTAAAGTCTGCAGTCTTGGAAACCAAGTAGACAGCATCCAGAACAGTATTTCATTAAGCTGGACTAAATCTGCAAGAGAAGTTTGATGACCCAAACTCAAAATATCTGTAGGTTGGTGATAAAAAAAAAAAAAAGTACTATTCTAGCACTGCCTGGTCTAGGATAGTGTTTCAAACCACTGTGAATGTCCCAGGGAGATTTTTTGATGTGGTCATTCCTTATTCCTTGCCTCCCGTTGTTTTTTTTGTTTTGTTTTTTCTTTTCTCTTAGCTAGGATTACAAAAAAAAATTGACTTCGCCAAGAATCATTATGGATTTGATTGTAAGAAAAGAATATAATTTAAATATGCTTTAAAAATTAGGGCTGTATTATAGGACTTTATTCATTCATTCATGAAATATGTAGTGTCTGCTATGCATCAGGCACTGGTCTGGATGCTGGGATCTGTGAATACACTAACTTGTGGAAATCCCTGCTCTCATACAACTGATGACGTACCAAAGGGCAGGGTTAAGGTGGGGGGCTTCTGAAATCAGAGATTCAAATCCTATCATGTCTGGTGTGTGTGTGTGTGTGTGTGTGTGTGTATCACCCCTACTTATGACACTGTGCTTCTTTATTCTTTCAGACCAGATTCCTCAACATGTTGTGGAACTTGGTCACAAATAGCAAATAGCACCCAAGCCTCACGTCTTATGCCTTTGCCATTAGAAGAGACCGTCCAGCTTCCCTCCATTCTTAGTGTGAAAAATTTCTTAATATACCTGGCTTAGGTGCTATGATTAAGTCACATGCATATTTCTAATCTAAAACTGTGGCCTGTCAGGGTGGTGGCATCTCCAACTTGCTGTCCACTCTTAAATGTTAGGATAGCAGCAAGAGGAAAGTGTTCAAAGAAGAGAGATGCAATTCTCTGAGGAAGGGATTAGTGCTGGGCAGGTAACCTAACAGCAGTCTATCATGACATTGTCTTAGGATAAATACTACATTTCTTTTTTGTATGTATTAAGATTTTTCTATATATGATTTATATTCCTGGACATATTTATGAGATCCTTGTGGGCAGATATTGTTTCATTTATCTGTTTTACTCAACTCTGGTAGCTTAAAACCTTGTTCACGATGGATGCTTAATAAATAATTGCCAAATGAAGGGCCTTGTTAGAATTTCTCTACCATCTTGGAACACACAAAAAATTACAATAGAAGCTAATATTTATTGAGCACTTACTCTGTTCCAGGGTTCAATTAAGTGCTTTATAACTATGATAATTCTATGCTGAATATGCACTTTAAACTTCATATTTTGGGGGAAAACTAAAACTTATCAAGGTTAAGTAGATTTGTTTGAAGTTACACTCTTCTGTTGACTTGCCTAATTTGTTTTATGCACAGCTACACAAAAAAGTGCACTTTGTGCCATTCTTTATTATTATTTTAGCATAGTATTATAGTGCTTGAAGAAAGATATGTATAATATAATCCCATTTATAAAACACAACTCACATGTATGAGTTCTTATGTGTAAACTCTAGAGACAAGGCATTGAAGAACACAGTGAGCTAGGAGGAAACTGAAGAGTTGGGTTTTGGGCTAAAGATCAAAGAGAACTTTAGGCACTTACAAGTATTTCAATTTCTTTTTTAATTAGGAAGAAGTTATTCAAATGCATGTTTATTTAAAATAGGTGTGGAAGAACTTACAAGTTTTGTCAAAGTTTTATTAATAAGTACATTGACGAGGGAGACATTAGGGCCTATGTTAGCAAGACTTATTCAAGCATCAGAGTAACACTTTGAAAGCTACACCAACTTACGTTTTCTCGGTTTAAATAGCCAATCAAAGGAAGCGGGAAAAAAGTCAGTTTTCCTCTGCCAAACAATATGGATAGATATGTCATTTATGAGCGTATGTTCCTCTCCTTAGAGAATGTGTAATCCAACAGAACATATGAGTACCATTAGGAATTGGGAATGTTCCCTCTGGAATTCTCTCCCACCAGAGTCCTGGCTTGAGCCATTTGGACAGACTTATTGCGTGACTTCTTATTTTTTATCATGAAAATAAATGTCATTTTAAGAATATTTTCCCTTTAATTTCCCATTAATTTACTGGCTACTCTTACTGGAGCCAATGGGTAGCCAGTAAATTAATGGAAATTTTTATCTATTTTTTTATTTGCTCCAATTCACATTTCTTGGTTTATTTTTTGAATTGAGTTTTGGTATGATTTTTGCAGTAGGTTTTCTGAATATGCCTGTTAGGAATATTGGCAAATATGCTTCACGAAGAATTGCATTAAAAACCAAATAAATACACTTACTGATTTAGTCTTTTGGTCAATTCAACTGAATTGCCCAGTAGTCCAACTTGGCATTTTAAAACCATCTGATGATTCAAAGCCCCTTTGAAGTAAACTGGAATCATTAAAAGGAATATAAAACTATCTTGGCATTTTCCACAGCATTTTCTTAACTGCCCTTTGCATTTTCAAGACCTCAACTCTAGAAACACTTTTGCAGACAAGACCAAACTTGGTATTACCTTTGTGCAGGACAGAGGATGCGGGTTTGGAAGAAGCTTCCCTCACAGCCTTGGCAGTGACACCTCCAGCTGTGAATTTTTGCAAGTGTTTCGTATTTCTGTTTGCAACACTATCCTTCATTTCATGTTGGCTCCACTGTGTGAAAATCGAAGCAGGCAAACACCACAGGATTCTAATAAGTTTCTCAGTTTTGCAAGCAGTGTGACTTTTCTTACTGTGGAACAAGATAGCAAAACAAAACTCTAAACAACAAACACGATTTCCACCAACAAATCTGTAAAACTCTGAAATGTAAACTTCAGCTCCAGAGGCCTTAATTTAGCCCACTGGAGAAACTCATTTCCTGCTTCATTTTGGAGAAGACAAATTTATTTATTTGTTGCTAAGTCTCTCTTAATCTTTAAGAAGGCTACTGGGTTTCAGCTGAAGAAAAATATTTTGAAAACACAATGAAGAAACTTACATAGGATTGACTATCTGTACACACTGTGAAAAGATGGGTCTCCTATCACAGATCAGAATCTGAGGAACTGAATATAAATATCTTTCACAGAAAGACTCTGACTCCTTTTTCCTTCTTAGGATTTACATAATTCATGGAGTTTAGGCAGAAAAATGAACTAAGAATATATTTCATAAAGATATTCCTGGTGAGTTTTCCTCTGAAAGAACCAACTCATCTAAGTATTACCTTATATGAAGAGTAGATTCAGTGATCATTGAATTAAAGCTTAAAGAAATGTTATTACATTTAGTATATGGAAAGAGATACAAAATGTCTTAATGGAGCCAGGTGTGATGTAGATTTTGGAAATTCACACAAAGAGTGTATGAGCCTAAAAATACATGGACAACAAGATTACCATTTGAAGAGCAGTGAACTTTCTCACACTAAGCAATCTCTCTGACAGTACGTGCATGAAAAAGATAGCAATTTAAGAGATAAAAGTGACTAAGAGGATCTGCTAAATGTCATCTACTTGGGAAGGTTTTTTCTGCTTCTATATGGGCACACTATTTTCAGGACATTTGGTATTTTGAACTTACTTCTTTAATATCTCTGATTAATGATAGTTTTTCTGGATGATTATTTACTCATCTGCTTCTGGTATTGGATAGTGTGATGCTTGAGGACTGAGAGTTATCTATATCCTCTTTTGCTGAGCATGATGCCTATAAAGTTGAATGCTCAAAATGATTGTTGAATAAATAAATAAATACCATGGCTTGGTATAAGTATCTGATTCAGGGATCAGGTCTCTGTTACTGACTATAGAAGAAATCTCTTCATATTGGCCTTTATCTGTGAAATGCTAAGAGTTGATCATCTGTAGTTTTCAAAATTTTAAAGAGTTTAATCCTTTCTTCAAATATGTTAAACAGATAAAAGTTTAGTTGAATTGGGAATTTAGTTGGAACAAACTGGCTTAGCCTGGTGGAACCTTAATGACTTCAGACAGGAAAATTTGAAAACCTTGGATTCCTAAGTATAAATATTACATAAATATAAACATATAAATAAAAAGATATATATTAAACATTGCCTTTGGAGTAACATTGCTGATAAAATCTTATCCTAGAATTTCAATTTAATATTAATATGAATTCATTGTGAGTAAAAAGGGCTAGACTGCATCATGCAACTCTATAAATAGCAAGGATACATAGAACTTGCCCCTCCCCCTTAGATATAAAAAGTGGAATATCACACAATTAAATGACTATTGTTTGCGTAACAAGAAGAGAAACAGAAAGCTAAAATAATTTTATCCAAAAGTGTCAAACGCCAACAAGGTTAACTTCAAGCTTCAAGGTTTCTTTTTGCCTGGAAATATCTGGTGTGGCTCTCTACACAGCAGGTGAACTATCAATTCTTCCATATTGACACATAGGGAAGGGACTTAATTATAAAGAGTTCAGTGCTCTGAAGATTTTTTCTGTTGAAGTTTAACAAACTCAATAAAAACATACATATGGATTTGGAGATAAATTTGTTGAGATCGTGTGCAAGATAGTCACTTTTGATTCATTTTGCTATTTAAGGCATTTGTTTTTCCTTTTTAATCTCACTGCTTTTATGTTAAATGATCCCTGCCAATCTTATTTCACTCAGTCCTTCATTTATTCTGCTCCAGACTCACCAGCCTTCTCATTATTACCTAAACATCTCAAACAAGATTCGCTCCAGGTCTTTGCACTTGCTCTTCTTGCATTCAAAATCTCTTCTTCTAGAGTTTTTGAAATGTGCATTCTATTATTACTGTAGTCTTCTTGCTATTCAATAGAACATAGAAGTTATTTCTCTTACTGAATTATAACCCTTACCCATGCTAAGATTCTGCTGATGGAGAGAAATAGAGATGACAGTACGATTCAGTGTGCTAAGGTGGGGAGGTCTGATGTACTTGAGACTAGGAGGGCAAGCTTCACTGCCCTGGGTTCCTCACTCGAATAGAAACAATTGCCGCGGTCCTACTTCAGAAATACCACATTTTATGGAGAATCTTGCTGTCTGATTTCTACTTCAACTTTTTTGCTTAAGTGAGAGCATTTCTAGTTTGAGACATTATTTGCTCCTGAGCAAAGATATACCACAGGGCTTTCACTTTTCCAGGTATAGACGGAGCACTTTTCTGTCTTAGAGGTGTGATGTTGGCCTCCATCATTTATATTTACTTTGGAACTTTATTGCCACTGGAAGGCATAGGAAATGGAAGATAACTACTTTCTTAATACCTGTGATTAAGTAGGGAGGTGATGTGAGAACTAGCTCAGTTGGCAAGGTCACTCTGTGTAGAATGGTGTCTTAGTCCATTAGAATGCTTATGGTGACAAAATACCATAAACTGAGTGGCTTATAAACAATAGAAATGTATGTCTCTCAGTTTTGGAGTCTGGAAACTTCAAGGTCAAAGTGCCAGAGGACTTGGTGTCTGTTAAGGTCTTTATCATGGTGCACAGATGGTGCACAGATGGGGCCAGGCAACTCTCTGGGGTCTCTTTATAAGGTCATTGATCCTATTTGCAAAGGTCACAGCCCTCATGACCTAATTGTTTACCAAGTTCTCACCTCCTAACACCTTGGGATGAAGATTTCAATGTATGAACTGGGGGACATAAATATTCAGATCATCAGCAGATGGAGTAATAGAATATCTTAAAATCAAATTTGTAGGGAGCATTGCTTTTAAGGACCTCTTTAGAGTTTTGCCCTGTCTTGAATCTGTGCCTCAGAAAGGGCTCTGAAACCAGCTGGATCAAGCTTAGTTATCACATAGCTCTTCTACCATGGAGAATTCAAAGCAATTTATAGCTAGATGTTGCAATTCTGTGATGAGGTTCTGGGTGACAGATGCTCCTCCATTTAAAAAAAAATAGTGTGCCGTTCTGTGTTTCATTTTTTTTCAATGAAGCAGGGAGAACAATTATTTTTAAAGCAAAATCACTAGCCCTGCACACTGTCACCTGGATTATAAATTCAGTGATTTAGGATTAATTTTGGCTTCAGGGACAGTGTTAGAACCATCAAGTGGATTTAATTCCAGACTTACTGCTTCAAGAGGGAGGTTCACAATATTCTGCTACCTATTCTCACTTCCTGCTATATTTTTGTCCACGGAAGCTTTTGTATGTATGATGGCATTTTTGTACCCTCACTTCTCACCTCCCAACTGCCCAAGGAGGGGTGAGTGTTGCCCATTGAAATATAGCTCCTCTGGGCCATTCTAAATGTCACCAAGGATGTTAGCAGATAGGATTTTGTGAGATCATGTAGAAGATATTGTCTTACCTGTACCTGTTTGGGCCAGGGGCAAGTTGGTGGTTGAAACTACCATTTTGACTCTTCACCATTGTATGGTATGGGAACTTGCTATGGAACAAAGAGGAAGAGAAGGCATTTAAGATCTAGGAAGAGAGAGAACTCTCATTGATACTGTAGAAAACTATTGCAGAAATTACTTTTGGGAGTGGAAAAAGGCACTTTGAGTCTGGGAGAAGGGTGCATTGTTGACTTCTGGCATTTCATATTGAGGATAGTTTTCTTTCCTTTGAATGTTTTCTTCTATATTTTCCACAACATTTTCTCTCAGATCACTTCTGCCTCCCTCATCTACTTCTTAGCCTCTCTTCCTTGTAACACAGTACTCCTTGAAACTCTGCCATTGGGATGCATCTATGCTCTTCCTGTCCTCTCCCCTGGTTCTCTCATATTCTACAGATTCAGGTACCATCAGCATATGCATGAGCGTCTGGACTCCAATCTTCAATCATGAGATTGTGCTATTTATCATTTGACTCTCAGGTCTGAGTCTTTCTCCCTCTTTTGAGCTTCAGATAAGTGTTGGCTCTGGTTTGTGTGTGTCTCTATCAGAGATGTCCTTTTCACTCCTGTTAACCAGCGGCAGGGGCTGTGGTGAGAAGCTGGCTGATATTGTTGCATCAACATGTTTTGCTTGATGGGTACACTGTTTTCTGATGGCTTGATTTTTATACATGGATTTTGAGTGTGTTCCCTAATTCATCAAAGCCTCCCAATCCCTGGCATTTCATACCTGCCATTGAGTATCTTTATGCTACATGCCTGTCCCTGAAGACCTTTGAGTTTATGACCCCAGCCATGGAGATGCATTAATTGTTTCTCTCCTTGCTGACTTCACTTCTTCCCTATTACCATCCACCAGGTCCTAAGTCCTGTGCATAGCTTCCCTTCAGTGTCTACCAAGTCACTTAATCGCCTGAACATCTGTAATGGAATCCTAGCTGTGTTCTGCTCACTTGTGATCAATCCTTCTGCAAAATGCCTAAGATGGTGGCAAAATGCAATTGGTGGCAATTCCCTAACCTAACATCCTAATTCACCTCACATTTTGTCCAAATTAAGCCATCTCTCTTCATCCAGGCTCACTTGACTCTCTTGGCTACCATTTGTCTATTTTAGAGTTTATTATCCTTAAGTGCTAACGGATTGCTCACCGTAACTTGATCCTAACCTCAACTTTCCTGCCTCTGTGTCCCTGCTTTGAGCTTTCCTCTCTAGCCCTGTGTGTTGACATCCTATTTACCCTTCAGGGAAGACTTATTTGCACATAGAAACAGGGTGAACACATTAAAGGAATGAAGCAGGTTTAAAGGAACAGTTATAATTGTGCTTTAGGCAATTATTACCATGTTTGGATGCAGACACCAAATTTGTGGATCTTTTGATTTTTCAATGGGAATCAGAATTCTGGATATTTATATGCAATGTTCCAAAGTTTTAACCTTGGCAACAGATTTACAGAACATATTTTTAAATATAAGGTGAGCAGAACGGAACCCATGCATGTGTCCTATTTAGCCAGCAGGTTGCCACTGGCAGCTCAGAATCTAGCCATGTATGAAACTTTCCCTGATTTCCCCTTATCATGTGTACTTTTTATTCTTTGACAGAGAAAAAAAAGTATCTTGCTGTGTCATTTACCTGTTTTATATGTGGGTGATTGCTCTGCTAGATTTGCCTTACCATGCAACTTCCTTGAAAACTGAGATTGGATCTGCTCAATTGTGTCTTAAAGTCTTCCAGAAATTGGAATAATGCTTTGCATACATTAGGCATATTTTAGAAGACATATTTAAAAAGGGACTACATAGTGGTAAGCTTGCATTGTACATCCCTAATAATTAACCAATAATGAGGCAGACTAGACATTTTAGGTAATGAAAACATAAGTGTACTTCCCAATCCCTGCTCCCCACCTGTGTTTTATACTGGCTTCTGATGTACCCTTAGCCTTTGGAATGTCCCTCATTCTAAGTAGGAATTCTATTCCTCAGGGAAATAATTCATCCTCATTTCTTTTCAAGTTTATGCATATTGACTGGATCATCCATTATACATTTTCTGGATTCTGGATTCCTAATAGAAAAATATAGGTTTAAAATGTTCATTTTTCAATCTTACCATTGTAGAGACATGTTGCTCTATCTTTCATGTTATATTTTTTGGTGGGAATGAAAAAGTCTTAAGGACAGTGTCTTAAATAACAGTCTTAATATGTGTTCTTTATTATGGGCTTAGGTCTGTGATATTTTTCTTGCTAGCTTTCAATGTTTAATGCAGTCTAGAATCCTAAAGCCCAGAACTACAGGTATTTTGAGGTGAATCTAATAATCCATTTTCTGCTCTCTTCTCTGTTTTTTCATGAAATGAAAAATGAGAATATAAGGTCAAACTTGAGTGCTTTGTATTAACATTAAAATTCAGTAAAATCTCATGTCTTATAAAGCATAGAAAAATAAAAGGGAAGATTTCAGTGGCAAAGGAAAAAAATGCAACTGATGAAAAGAATTGTTTCTGCAGATGAATGGCTGAACACAGCTTCTGAGCCCTGCTTTCCACAGTCTGCTAAGGCTCAGAACTGGAGACACCAGGCAGCTCACATGTGCACCTGGGCTACGAGACGCCGTATGGTTACCCCTTGCTAAGGGTATCAGATGAGGGAACACTGAAAATAATGAAATGTGATGGATTATACTTGGGAAATATAGCAAACTTGTTGAAACTAGTACAAAAATAACATGCAACGACCCCAGAAATAATCACAGTGTTGAGCCCGGGTCACATTGTGTGAAATAACTCGAGGTATTTCTGATTAATTTGGTCTTGGGCTGTGTTTGCTAGGGAGTCTTGCTGTGAGCGGGTGTGTGTGCCTGTGCGCACAGTGTGAGTACTTATTAGGAATTCAGTTACTTTGGCTGGCAAGCAGCAAGCTAAAGCCTGTAACTGATATATAGGGGTTTCTTTCTCTTAATTGGCCAGTCATGGTACAAATTCCATTTTGTGAATGTAGAGGCTTTTGCATAAACTTCAAGGTACAATGGATCTCTTGGTTAAGGTCAAATTTTGTTCTGTTCTCCAACTCTCATCTCCCAGGGCATTTTACAAAGGTTGAATTTTTAACATCCAGTTCTTTCTTCTTTCTTTCTCTTTTATTTTCTAGAGCTGCCACCTTCTACACTAAGCTTTGTTGCTTAAAAAGGATTAGATGTAGATTTCTTCCAATAGGAGTTTTTCCAGTCATCCTTAGTCATGTTCTTTTCTTTGTGCAAGCAATAGTACTTTGGTTGCCAGCCATAGACACTCATATTAGTTACCTTGAGCAAAAAATAAGTTGATTGAAAGAATACAGAGTGTTCTGTGGAATTAGAGAAAAGGCAGAATAACCAGGCATCAGAGAGGAACCAGAGGCCTTCTGAACATGTAGATAGTGAAAACAAACATTTCTTTTCAGGTATCACTGACAGGACAAATGAACTCTAAGTCTTCTGTGGTTACTTTTCAGCACTAGAGGTAAACCCATACTGATAGAAAAGATAAAAGGTGGTTGGAAACGTACTACTTCTGAAAACCTAAGCTCAGAGTGGCACACTGCTACTTTCACTCACATTTATTTTCCAGAGCAAATCAGCTGGCCAAGTCTAACACCTGTGGGGCTAGGGAATATTTCTTGAATCTGGAATAAACAGCAAAGTCACATGACAAAAGGAATGTATACAGACAGGAGTAAATAGTTATGGCCAACCATTCAATCTACCACAAGACCATTCCCTAAAGAGAAATTGGAGGGGTGACATCAAGAAGAACAGATATAAGGCAAGCAAATGGATGTCTTCTATAGGATAATAGTACCATTTATCATTTACCTTACACATTGGGGATGCTTGTGAAAACCCCTGATGTATAAGATTATGGATGTGCAAAGAAGTTCTCGTTGCCTTTTGGTGAGTAGTCTCCAGCCTGTGCATAAATCTGTGAAACTTCTCAGCGTGGAAAGTGGGAAGTGGTCCTAGAGTTTCCCTTTCCATCTTCAGAAAAGAGAAGAAAGTGGTTGTTCTTCTGATCATCACATCTGATGCTGCAGAAGACAGAGGCTCAGAATTATACATGCAGTCAGTTCTTGGCAATGTGCCTTTGCCATCTGATGCTCATTTGATGCAGCTTTCTTTTGTAAAGGTTGTTCTTGGTATTTACTTTAACCCTTGTTTGCAAAAGATGTCGGAATTGTAAGGAGGATTATATTACAGACACTCATATCTCTTATGGGTGCTTTGGTTATCTGTTACCGTTTAAAAATTACCCCAGAACTACTGGCATATAACAAACATTTATTATGCTCATAGCTCCATAAGCTAGACAAGGGATATCAAGAATGGTTTTCCTCAGCTCCATAATGTTTAGGCCTTTAGACGGAAGACTCAAGAAGTAGAGGCTGTGGACAACTGGGAGGTAGAGTCATTTGAAATCTTTGTCACTCACAAGCTTGGTAGTTAATGCTGGTTGATGACTCAGACTTTAAGCCCTAGGTCTATTGGCTGAGACATCCACACATAGTCTCTCCAAGTAGTCTGGACATTCACTCTGCCTGGTGATCAGATTCTCAGGGTGAGCATTCTAACATAGCTAGGTGGAAACTATTGGCTTTTCAAACCCATCCTCTGAAGGTGACAGGTGTCAATTTCATTCTGTTTACTTAGGTAGGTACAAAGGCCCACCTTTTTTCAAGGAAATAGGAATATATTTTGTCTCCTGATGGGGGAATGCAACAGTAAGAGAAGAACATTTAGAATACAAGTCATTGATGCAGATACATTCAGAAATATAATTTGCCACACCCAACTGTCTGGCCATAGCAATGAACATACCTTTCAAAACCTATCCTTCCCTCAAAAACCCTAAGGTATCCTCTGATTATGACATCAGATTCAGGCTAATGGCCTCGGCCCAGATCCAGGGATGGAAGAATATAATAAGCAGTTGGTCCTGGCCATGCCTACTTTTGTGTCCTCATTCAGGGACACCCAATAAGGTTCATGCATTAATTAGTTGGCAGTTAGAAATATACCAAGCCTGGTCCAAACCAAGTGTGTGTGTATCAAAATTCAACATCAGGTAAGCGCATGATCCAGCCTCTCTCAGCTGAGTACTGGAATAAAAAGTTGAAATAGGGCAGAAAAACAGTCAAGAACAGGTTAGGGAGGCTTAGGTCATCTGCTTTCATTATTTCCACAGAGACTTAGGGAACTTCTGGACATGTAGAGTGCAGGAGTATCAGAGACATATTCTAAATGAAATCAGGCCATAGCTGGGCTGGGGATAATCAAGGCCAATCACTTATGGGAAAGGAAAAGCAGGTAACCATGCTTTGCTTAAATTACTATCAGTGGTGATTTTGTTATGCTTTTTACTTTAAGTGAGACTCCCAAATGTTATCATTACTCTGGTTCTTAATAGAATTTATTAGGTGAAAAAACATCATAGAGATACCTTTTTTTAAAAATATGTTTTTAGTTGTAGGTGGATGTAATATCCTTATTTTATTTATTTTTATGTGGTACTGAGTATCGAACCCAGTGACACACACATACAAGGCAAGTGCTCTACCACTGAGCTACAGCCCCTGAACCCATAGAAATACCTTTAAAAAGGCATTTTTGGTGTTCCCCTGACTTAGGTTCAATGATAAAGATGTTACTTCCCCTTTATATAGGATACTATGCTGTCAACCTTTTTCTCCATCTTAATAACCTCTCCAACTTATTGATAATCAAAGTTCCACAACCACTTACTTAGAACCCAAAAATCTCAGTGATGGCAGGTATCTGAATGGTCACTGAGCTCCAACAGGGATTGATCACAAAAGTTGCACAATGATTGATAAGAGATTTATAATGACTTCCAAACATATAAAATATACCAGTCTATGTTCTGATACTGGGGGAGGTGACTGTCTCCTGCATCCCTCTCAGTGTGCTCCATCTGGACTGGGATCTGATGGGCATCAAGCAGAGAAAGCCTCACCTTCATTGATGAGGTAATTGAGCAAATTCAAAAAATGTCCTAGCTTTCTTTTGATCTTTAAGCTGTCTAGTTCTGCTCCCTGTTTTGTGTCTAAGCTCCAAGTTTCTTTTATTTCATCCCGGTCCAAAATTTTCCTTAAGAACTTGGCATATTTGTTAATATTGCAATTGTAAGCATCAGTAGAAGGATTTGTAGTGTCTTTATGGTTTTCCTCAAATCATAGTCCATGGGAAACTTACCCAAAATCTGATTGTAGTGTCAATTTTTCCTCTGCTTCACCCCTCCCTATTATGTTGAGAAGAGGAAAACAAAGATACTTCAGCTTTCTGGAACAACTTTTTTCACCAACTGTTATGAGGCTTTGAAAATATATGCATTAAAAAAGATTATAGGTGGGCTGGGATTGTAGCTCAGTGGTAGAGTGCTTGCCTCGCATGCATGAGGCACTGGGTTCAATCCTCAGCACCACATAAAAATAAATAAATAAATAAACAAAATAAAGGTATTGTGTCCGTCTACAACTAAAAATATATTTTAAAAAAGATAGGTGTAAAGAGATGACCCTCAATCCACAAATCCAAGTAAGCAAGAAATATTGCATTTGTTTCCATCCTTTTAATAAACCTGATTGGAATTGTGAGTACCCACCATCCTGGCTGAGGAAATTCCAGCTTTGTTTATCCTGAGACTCCTCTTGTCCATTGGGTCATACTGAGGCGCCCAGCTCTCAGGTGGTGCCAAGTCATTTAAAAGAATCTATCACCTCACATGTTTTATTTCTGTACTCAAGATCCCATAAGGCCCAGTAGTTCTGGAAGTTTCCCTCTTGTGGTAACAAAGACTTTTTTGACAATGCTATGAAGTCCAGAGCTCAGGCTATGACTTTCCTAGTGATGTCACAGAGCCACCATATTTATGAGCTTCAGCAACAAACTAATAAGTATCATACCATGCTAATTCTCAAGAAAATAGTCACTAAATACATGTTCTACATTCAGTTGAGGAATGACTGTAGTTTCATTACTATTTGTATCTTAGTGGAGAACATGACGTTCTGGTGAATTGAAGAACTCTATGTCTTCCTCGCTTACATTCTGCTGATGTCATCAGGAGCCATTTATTCCCCCCCAAAATTAGCCTTTCCATTGCATTTTGAGACTTGTTTCCCTAGGCCTTTTTGTTTTGGTTTTTCCTCTGTTTTTCTTTTTTTTTTCTTTCTATCTAATCACTCTAATGCTGTGGGAATAAGTCTGCATGTTTCAATGTAGAGATGGAAATTTTAGGAAGATTCAGATGCATCTTTCCTTTCCTACTGGTGTAGCAATCTTCAGCTTTCTGAGAGTTCCATGGATTTTCATAAAGTCCTATAGCCTGTGATAACATAATCAATTCTAATTTGAGGATCAGTTATTGAGCCAGTGGATTGATTATGCAGAGATTTTGCTTCTCTTGTTTTCTTCAGTCTGTCTCTAGGCTATTTTACTGACTAAAGTATTTTCATGACAGTAAAAATTAAAGAAAAGGAAATGGGGTATGCATTCTTTCATCTTTTTAATAGCTCTGGCCAGAGTTGGTGGTAGGTAACTGGATCAGGCTAAATTGAGGTTTGTTGATTATGGATGAATTTTACCTTCCCAGAATTTCCTTGTTCCCACTAATAAGAAGGATAGGGTTGATTTTTACAGATCGATTAAGGAACTTTGTGCCAGTATAAGAAATGATTGTTATAAAGACTGTCAACCAAGAAATAATATGGCTACAAATAGGAAAGAATGAAGTCTACCAAGAGATACCTTTTCCTTTTGATATGTTCACAGCTAAATACAATTCTTGAGTTAGGATCATCTTTCATTTCTATGCCACTACTCCACTTTTCCATGGAGTTAAGTCCATGAAAGCAAAGACTATCTGTCTTGTTCATTACCATGTCCTCATTGTCTGGTAGAAGAGAGCCTAGCTCATAACACACTCTCACTGAGGGGCTATTGAATAAATAGATTAATGATTCTTAGGTAGTTAAATTATTTTTATGTTAGCCAACCTAAAAATTGAATGAGCAACTCTTCTATTAGTGAAGATAGTATTTAAGTAGTAGCTCAGTTTTTTGTTGTAGTTTTTAAAAACTTACTTAATTTTCCTGATGTCAATGATAATTTGCCAAGATATTATTTCCAAAGCTCCTAGAGTTAGTTATAAAATAGGGCACAGATAACTAAGAACTCAGGCAAGTTTTCTTTATAATAAAGACTATTCATTGATATCCTTGCTTTCCAAACTTCTAAAGAAAAGAGAGTTGATATCAAGCTCAAGAATGAATGCATTTCTGTCAAACATTGTACTTTGAATTACTTTGAGTTATTACATTGTTTCTCCAATATGGGAAAAAAGGTCAAGAAGTTGAACAACTTCTATGAATTATGGGACATAGAAATTCTCTAGTTATTCCTTAATTGGATCTTCATAGTGGAATTATGTCTATCTTCATGTCTATAACAGAATACACACTTTAAGCTCTGATCTTGATTTAAAGTGTATTACTGAAACATAGCAATGGTCTTTGAGTAATCTAATTCTTACCTATACTTCTCATTATTAAAAGAGAACTGTAGAACTTGTGATGTCTTGGGAGTTTAAGAAAATGCAAGTTTGAGTTCACTGAGTGATACTGTCTCTTTTCTGTGAAGAGTCATGATACTCTATTTAATTCATAAGACAAAATAAGTCTTGATTGTTTCCCCAAAGCTCCATTTTAGGGGCACAAAACAAAATATAATAAGCTCTGAAATGATAGTTGTAAAACATTTCATGTGAATTTTGTTTTGAGTTTGTTTACAAGACAATGGTTGGTCCTTTTAAAAATTCTATCCTCACCAGTGGAAACATTCTGGTTTTCTTTTTTTGACAGGGGCTGGTGAAATTTGGGATCTCTCTCATCTTTGTTTATCTTAGAAGCTTTCTATTCTTTCAGTGATGAACTAGTTTGAGTTATCTTCTTGGAGCTTGATCTTTCAAATGACAGAAATGAACTTAGCAGTTTTCCCAGTCTTTTAATCTTATGGCTGAGGTCTCATTTTGAACCTAAATGAATATCAAATTGCTCCAACTCCAGTGATGTATGACCCTGTGAATGCCATTGGTCACAGGATCAATGAGGTTGACAGAAAAGTTACAGCTTCTCCAGTGGGTTTTTTTTTTTTTTTTTCTCATTTAATCCAAGTAATGCTTTAAAGATGCAAAGTTCCCTCCAGCATCTCCAGAGTCACAGAAGCTCTGACAGAGAATTCTCCTATCTTGATAATGGCATTCTCTTTCTAACCCCCAATTATAGGATCCTTCATTCTTCTTTCAGTAAAACCACATGCTCCTTTCCATCAGTTTCTACCAGTGGGTTCTTATATCCTGAATGAGAAAGAGAGCCAGGAATGTCATGCTCAGAACATTTTCTTCAAAAGATCATCCAGGACACTGCAATTTGCCTTCTATCCTACAAACGGAAAATTCCTTTGTGTATATCTGCCTAGACCCACCTTGATCAGATAGGCTACTTGCTGTCCAATACCACAAGGCCATGATGACATTATCTGGATTTCACAAGAAAAGGGGAGCTCAGCTTTCAACCCCACTCAGATTCTTAAGCAATGCATGATTCAGAGAGATAAACTTTGAGGGTGACAAAGAGGTGCTTGTTCCACCAAGAAAAAGAGGTAGGGAGAACAGGAGTCAAAGGAGCAGCTTCTCTGGTATTTTTATACATCATTTTTATTTATTCATACAAGAGGTTATGAAGTTCCTATTTTATATCCAGCATGGCTCACCGTGTCACTCTAGTTAAAGATGCTGAGCCCCTAGAAGCTATTATTGGGTGTCCTAAACCTTCCTCCTGCTCTCCCCATAAACTGAGATAAATCTCTGGCTTTGCTGTCAGAAGAGGATGACTACGAATCCTGTTTTCTGCAGGTAGGAATAGGTAGAGTGAAGATGGTGTTTGGTACCCTTCTCTCTAACAGCACATGATTTCTTTTGGGGATCATCTTGTCCTTTTTGTGGCCTCTCTTTTTGTGCTATAAGTTTAAGATATTGCCCTTTCTGAGTCAGGACAGGAGTCTGCGAGTTTTCCTGGTTCTTGTCTTGTTCTCCGGCTCTCGGTGAAGGCAAGAGCCAGATACGGTGTTCACAGAACCCTCTTTTTGCTTACATTTTCCAGAGCTGGTTTCTGCAGCTTCTAATCAAAGAAACCCTTTCTGAGTCTTAGTTTCTACATTTCTTAACGTTGGAGAAACAATACCTACTCACCTCCCTGACAGGAGATGGAGGCCCACAATAAATGATAGTTACCATCATGATCAAACCTTTTCATGCTGCCTTGCTTTAAAGCACTGCATTGGGGTGGTCTAAGTCCCCCAAGTATTCAGCGGTGACCTGGCAGCTTGGATTTCTTAAGGGAACCCTGGCTCAGAATACAAAGAATAGAACCAGATTTTGATTCTCCAAGGCAGCAAGAGACACAGAGAAGAGGTGGGAGGAAGCTGTGTAAGTTCATCACGTGCACGTCTGAGCTAGTCTGTTTTAGGCTCAAATCCCGGTTTCCCCCCTAACTAGCTGTGTAACTTAAGGAAAGCAGTATGATTCTTTTGACCTCAGTTTTCTCATCTCATTTGTAAAATACACTGATAATAACAGTAATATGTTGTGGAGCTTAAGAGATAAAAGCCCAGGGACAGCATGACAGAGTGAACGTACTTAGTAGGGATTACCTTTGTTGCCATCAACAGAAAAGGACATTGCTTGACTCAAGGGAAAAAAAAAGTCAGAATGGATTAACTGGGGCATATGCAGAATTTAGGACAGAGCTGGTGTCACTGAGTTAAGGATGCGGGAATGCAGAGCAGAACTGGACTTTCAACAGCAAAAGTTCCTGCAAATTCCTTTGGGGCCATGCCAAAAAAATGACCCCTCTCCAGATCTGCTGGGCTTGTTGCCCCTTCTGTCAAATGCACAGCATCTTAAATATCAAGTGATAGAAAGAAAAACATTGAGGCCCCAGATCACATCCCATGGGTCAGAGCACTATAAGCCCAGATCCTGGTTTAGCCTTTTGAAAAATTGAGGGCTTTGCATCCCTTTTCCTGCTTATCAAAAATAAAATCAGTGTTGATAAAGGGCAGAGCACAGGGGGAGTCTGGCAAGCAGAAGCCCTGAAAAGCCTGGCTTCTTTTAAATCCTTGCTCAAGATATAATTCCCATAGAGAAAAGTTATTTTATTTAGACCTGAGATTATGGTAGGAAAATTCAGAATGCTGTAGATTGTCTTTGATAACCGAAGACCTTGACCAAATAAAAAGTTTTCATGTTCTCTCTCTTAATATTGCTAAGCCATAATGTCAACTATTGAAATCTTTGCTTTGTTTTATGTGGTTTTAAATACACTATGTACCCTGGATGTTGGAAATTTGAAGGACGGGAACAGATTTGTGAAAAATGTTCTGAACAATTTTGGAGTTTACAAATAATGAAGCGTATCCTTTCAGAACATTTTTTGGGAAATCTTTTGAAGCCAAGAGTATTGAGGCAACACTTTACTAAATATCACATTTAGCATTGTATTGAGTTAAACACAACTTCCAAAAAATGCGAAAGGTTCAGCATGGCGAGTCCTGGAGATGGTGATGATAGTGACTGACACTTATTACACACGTACTCTGTGCCCCACAAGGTGCCTCACACGCAGCTTCACCATCTTCTTCCCACCATCCTACGAAGTCATTGCTGTTACTATCTTTATTTTACAGGTAGGGGAACTGAGGCACTGAGAAGTGATTTAACTCACCCAAGATTTTACAGCAAGTAAGTGGCAGAAATTCAAATGAAATCAAATAAGTCCAGAGCCTTGACTTCTGCCAGAATGGTCCACAGTAGGCCTCAGGCTGGGAACATCAGATTCCAGTGAGAGAGGAAGTAAGTCCCTGAGAAATTACAGAAGCCAATGGAGTATACACCATGTGCCAGTAGTTACCATGGATTCCCTGTCCTGTTTGTCCTCCCAGCCAACCTTTGAAGAATACAGCATCATACTCATTTCATAGAGGGTTTAGTACAAGTGTCTCAATGTTTCCCAGTTGGTCTCAGTTGTATGGAAGTTAGAGCAGCTGGCATTAGAACCAAGGCATGCTAGACTCCACAGCTTGTGCTTTCTTCTAAAAAGAACATGTCAGTCATAGCTCTGTTTAAAAACAAATGAAATGTTTCTCTCTTCAACTTCTTCTCCATATAATATTCTGATGTGTTTGTTATGTATAAATGAATTGATACAATAAAAAGAAGAACCTGAGAAGTAGGGTCCCAATGTGGGCTTGGGATGTAGCTCAGTTGGGAGGGTGCCTGCCTTGCATGCACAAGGCCCTGGGTTCAACCCAAAGGCTACCAAAAAAAAAAAAAAAAGAAGTAGGGTCCCAGTGTTGGGGTCCTTGGTTAAGTCGTAGGGCAGAGGTCCTGAAATAATAGCTTCTTGCAGTGGTTTTAGATTTAACTTCTGAAAATCATTAGTCAGAGATGGTATATGGGATTCAGTCTACAGGTGGGACCTTATCCTCTGATTAAAGAGTTGAATGCACTTGTCATTTTAGTGATAAAAGGAATGGAACTTTCTTCTTACAACATATGTACTATAAAAAATGAGGAAGAGAAATTTCTTATGTGCATATAGATTTGGCAATTTTCTTAAAAAAAAACAAACCCAAACCGAAAAACAAACGAGGAAACAATAGGCATGCTTTTGAAATTGAAGAGCTAACTAATATATGAGTGTGCACATGGCTCTGGAATCTATAATGTGAGGCCTTCAGACTCATAAAAGTTTGGCCTTGAGATAAACCACTAATTCTCCCATTCAAAAATGGAACCATAATACTAGCTCATTTCACATGATGAAGATCCCCATAGACATCCTCTTTTGTCTTATTTAATGATGTTTTTGTATGAACTATGATTCTATATCAAATAGGAGGGCCTTAAATGTGTAAGGGAGGTATGTAGTCTCCAAATATGACAGTTCCAATTTAAGTCAACCAAAAGACATTGGGGGAAATTCTACAAAAAGAAATACTCAGGCAAAGTAGTATAATTAGCTAAAGGAAACAGGGTCAGGCCAGGTAGGTTTCATTTTATCCACTTATTCTTTTATCTGTTCATTCCATTCAGGTTCAAAACACCTTTATATTGAATGTCCACTCTATCATATGCTAAAAATATTATGTATAATACCTCATTTACTCTTATCTTCTTTCTTATGAAGCAAGAAATCCAAATCCCCCCGCCCCGGGCCAATTTTACATAGGGAAATGAAGGTCAGAAAGAAGAATCTCCTCAGCCAAGGTCACACACAGAATCTATGTTGAGCCTTGTTTTGCATGTTGGACTCTCAAATTTCAAAGCGCATGCTTATTCTGCCAGGCCAGTATGTCTCAGTCTTCACAGTGACAGAATTCTCTAGGGGGCAAGATTCCTGAGTATAGATTACAGGGCCTTACCTCTAGATATTTTGACTTGTTTGGTCTGGAGAAGGGGGTAGGAACCTCCATGATTCTGATGCCTTTTATTAGTGGATTGCACTTTGATCAACACTGTGCTATATTATGTTGTCACTTAATAAACAGTAGTTTCTTTCTGAAATCACCCCATGGTCAGCCTCAGTAATCTCACCTAAAACCTAGAATAATAAAACCTACCTTGATCTCTAGTGGGAAGATTTTTTTAAAATGCTCTATGGAAAACAGTGTCTGACATGCAGAAACTACTTTGGAAATGATACTTCTCTTACTCAACATAGCAGAAAAAATTGGAACTTTCAAAATTAAGAGTTTTAAAGAATGATCAATTTCTGAGGTTACCTATTGTTTGACCTAAAATCAAGGGTAAGGGACAAAAAAGAGTGTGATGGAGTTTTCTTCAACAAGAAATCATGGAAATGGAGGTACAATAAATCATAGAAGCCAAATTAATTGAAGTGTTAGGAAGTATATTGCTTTTTTAATTTACTTTTTATTATTTTATTATTTATTTATTCTACTTAGGTATACATGAGAGCAGAATGCATTTTGATTCATTGTACACAGATGGAGCACAACTTTTCATCTCTCTGGTTGAACGTGATGTAGAATCACATCATATATGCAGTCATACATGAAGCTAGGGCTACGATGTCCATCTCATTCCACCATCTTTACTGTCCCCATGCCCTCTCCCCCTGCCTTAGGTCATGTGTTCTTCTCTGAACCAATTACCAAGGCCCAGGGAATAGGATATACTGATTGACCAAAGACTATATCACATGCTTCACCTAAATTCCACCTGATAGAAACCACATTGTCTGAAAGTAAGAAAATAACAGATACCAAAAGAGAAACCTGGGGGTCTTGCTTTAAGAACAGTAGATATGTCCCGTTGGGCAGGAATGACAATGTTCACTACCATGTGTGCCTATCAGGCTCTATAGCTTTATTAACATAAAATTTTCCTTTGCTTTATGCAATTCAGACACATCAATTCTTGTATCAGATAGCTATAGCTACAAAACAAATAACCCCAGAACTTAGTACCTTAAAACAGTACCTCTTTAGTATTTCTCATTAGACCATCAATCAGCTTGGTGGTTTTGCTGATCTGAGCTGGATCCAATTGATTCTACATGGCTTCACCCTGTCTCTGTGGTCAGATCAGCAGTAGGCTGGCTGATCTAGAAGAATCTTAGCTGTGATGACACAGCTCTGCTCCATGTGGCCTCTTAACCTTTAGCAGGTTAGCTCAGAGTTGTTTTCATAGCAGATTCAGAGTCCAAGAGAGCAAGGAGCAGTGTTCAAGGTATCCTGAAGCCCATGCTCAAAACTGGCACCAAAAGCAAGTCACACAGCCAACACCAGAGTCAGTGTGGTGGGGTACTTCCAACTTTCATGATCAGTATAACTTTCCTCTGTGGGTGTTGTTGACTGAAAACAACACATGTTAACTAATTTATTCATTTTTTATTCATTTATTGATAACCAACTAGTTACCACAATGTATGAAATGTAATCATGCATCTTTATGCACACATGTGAAATCTTGAAAAAAATTAGGTGACAAAATTCAGCATATGAATGTACTTGTTGGAATATTGTTAATATATTTCTTTTAAACAAAGAGAACTCCTAGAAAAGCATTCTAAAGATGCCTTTTTAGATATGAGTTATGAAGAGGAGGTTGAATCACAGTATCAAAATGAAAAATTAAATCTTCTGTTGAAATATGAAGGAGAGTATTGGATCTTGGGAGAAGAGAGAAAAATATGATTCAACATAAATGATTCTGTCTGCTGCAGTAAAAAAAAGTTATCTATTTCTCCATTCCATGAGTGCATCTATATTTTTGAAACAATGACCCTTTCATTTCCAATAGTCTCAAGCCTCTGTGAAAGCCAGCCATAGAATTATGAGGAGTTTCAAAATTTATTGAGGGATTGCAGGAAGATCACTTATTGGGAAAGAGGGGACACAATAAACTTGAGGTGTTCAGTGGCTCTGTGGTCTTGCTACTGATGTTTCTTGAAATTTTGAAGACTTAAAGCTGGCTGGGAGAAGGAAACTGTTCATTAGTCACCCCAAAGGCAGGAAATTGCAATGAAGGTGTCAATTCTTCACCCTCCCCATCCATGCCCTTCGTTATGTTAATATGCAGTTGTATCCCAATGTGGGCAGGTCAACCATATCCCATAGCCAACCCCCTTGGCATTGGGGTTGGCTATGGAAGTTGTTTGGCTAATGGGATATGAGCACCCAGCGCAAGCAGAGAGGCTTGCAATGAGTTTTCACATAGGGACTTTATTTCTCTCTTGGACCTCTACCATCACCATGACAACAAGCGCAGGGTAACTTGCTGGTCACAGGAGGAGTACGGAAAGATGTATAGAATAGTAAATGAGTTAAACCACTTGGGTTCAGCCTATATCAGTCAACAGCCAGCCAAATCCAGAAATGTGGGCAATCCCAACCCCAAACAGTGGATCTGCCAAGATAACGCCAGATTCTTGAGCAACAGATGCCTGTCATTGCATGTCACTGATATTTTGTAGTTGTTGATAACAGATAACTTAAACAGGGTATGTTGACCTTCCAGACTGTCATTTGGCTGCTTAGTTGACTCTAGAAATGTAGAATAGGGTTGGATGAAATACTTAGGAACTTAAGCCTCAAGTACTACTATCCTAAGATTGGTGTTTTCACGGAATTAAAGAGTTACATGATAGACTTTGCAAGGCCATTAGCTGGGATCCAGAGAACCCAATTCAAGCTCTGACTTTACCATATCCACGTTATTCTGGATAGTTCCCTTAACTTCTCTAATTTTGGTTTCCCCGTTTTGGAAATGGATAAAATAGCACTTGCTTCTGGCACCTTATGATAATTAATTATTACACAGGTTAAGGCATATGTCTAAAGCAAAATACATGTATGATGGGCTCAATTGTATTCCCCAAGTTGATATGTTAATGTCCTAAACCTCTGTACCCATGAATGTGACCTTATTTGGAAATAGGGTCATTACATATGTAATCAAGATTAGGTGAAGCATAATCTAATAACTCGTGTTCTTATAAGTAGAGAGAGATCTGGACAAGGAAAAAGCCATTGTGACAATGGGGATGGAGACTGGGGTGGTGCAGCCACAAGCCAAGAGCCACTAAGGGTTGCTTTCAGTCACCAGAAATAGAGAAGAGGCAAGAATGATTCTTTCCTACAGCCTTCAGAATGACCATGGCTCTGTAAACAACTTGGTTTTAGACTCCCAGCTTCCAGGACTGTGAGAGGGAATACATTGCCATTATTTTAAGGCAGTGTGTGATGCTTTGTTATCACAGCCCTGGAGAGCTAATACAATGTGGATGTTAGGTATTATGCTAAATTATGAATTTTGCAGAGAAGGAGTGAACTTCTTTTTGGTTATATGTCAGTCACCTTTGGAGGCTTCAGACATATTAAAGTTCCGAGTTCCTGCAGGTGAAGTAATTAAGCTTATGGAATTTGTTAATGTGAACCTGGTTGTATCCCCAGAAGTGGAAAGGTCAGGGAATTTCTAGTTACATAGAGGAACAATAGTATGTGGAAATATTTAATAATCACTAACATTTATCAGGTTCTATGTACTGTTCTCAATTTTTATGTATAAACTCATTTAAATGCACCAATAACAAGGTGAACCTTGGATCACTCAGGGTCTAACCAGGTCTGACCAAGAAAATATGACCTACAATATCTATAACGCAGGGGATCTAATGCAAGAAGTTGTTTGCATAGGTGTTGGAATTGACAGGAACCGAATACGGGATGTTGAAGCACCTTAGATTCCCAGCACCAGAAAGCTGCTGGCACCCTTAGGCTGGAAGAACAAGGGGAGGAGGCAGAGTTGCAGAAGGCAAGAGATGGGATTACTTCATTAAGGTTAGGACAATGGCAGTCCTCTCCACAGACAGCTGGGGCTGTGGAGGAGGTGCAGCCACTGCAGGCAAGCTTGCCTGCATATCCTGCCTGTGTCCCTTCATCACAGCCTTCATTTTCCCTTTGGTGCCACCCATTGGCTGAACCCCACTCTAGAAGCTACTTGATATAGGACCCTGAATAACAGCCCAAACAGGAAGCATCCCTGAGATACAGAGCAAAGAAAAGTGTTAACAGTTTCAAGAGCATTTAGGTATGTACTGTTATTACTCCCACTTTCAAGATGAAAAATACCTGAGGAATAGAAGGGTAAAGTAACATGAGTAAGGTCACTCAGCTAAAGCTGAGATTTGAACCCAGGCATCTAGCTCCAGAGCCTGTGCTCTTAACCACTGCCCACAACATTGCCCACTAAGGTCAGGAGGAGAGTGGAAGCAGGAGGCTCAGTGTAGAGATTACTAAGATCATCCACTAGTTCAGAAGTAAGGACCTGGATTCTATTGCTATCTGCAGAATTGGAAAAAAAAACCCCAGAGATTTCTTGGAGGAAAGAAAAGGAAAAGAATTATTTACTTAAGAAAATGAGAAGAGAAATAGCTTTTGGTTATATAAAAATATTGAAAAGAGTCAATTTATTTTAACCACAACAGTATTCAATTTCAAGTCAGAAAATAAGTAAGACACTGCGACGAGATAAAAAAAATTCTATATTCATTATAATGAATTTCACCTTCACCAAATTAAAATGTCTCTGAAAGTCTGCATTTGCCTCTTGTGAAAATTTCGAAGTTGCCCCTGTTTTCTGGTTCCCTTTTATCATCTGTCTGAAGATACAATCTGGTTATTTTCAATAAATAACAATATGCTAAAATATTTTTCTTGACAACTTAGAACCATGAGCCTAAGATAACAATCATAAAATTAGAAGCATTATTATTTTTTTTTTAATTTTTTTTAGTTGTAGATGGACACAATGTCTTCATTTTATTGCTTTGTATGTGGTGCTGAGGATCGAACCCAGGGCCTCACGCATGCGAGGCAAGTGCTCTACCGCTGAGCTACAATCCCAGCCCCAAATTAGAAGCATTATTGTATGTACAATTTACTTTCTTGGCTACAGGGTACAGAATAAAATAAGGAAGAGTTGATTAACTGGACTAGGAAAAACTGTTGCATTTTCTTTCTTTTTAAATGATTTGGTAGCTAAGTTTAATTAAGAAAATCAACAAGTCTGCTAGAAACTGATAATTACTTGAATAATGGGTGATATGAATACCTTCTAAAAATATAAGTTTCAAAAGAGGAAAACTCAGCTAGAGGAAGCATAAATGTTCTTTCCAATAAACATGGCATATGGGAGAGAGACTAGATATTCAGATTAAGTTAAAAGCGAGCAGTTATTTCAATTTAACCAAAACAAATGCCAATCTGGATGATTTAGACAACTCCCAATTCCCTTTTACTTCAATAACTGCATTTTTCCATTGACCTGAGTTATCCAGATGATTGCTTTAGCTGTCTTCTTTATTCTGCCTGTGCAGTTAAACATAGGGTATGATGATTTCCATTTCACACAGGTGAGCTAAAACAAACCTAGGTGGTAAATGCCAGTTGAGTAGATCTGAGCTTTTCTGCAGCATTAGATATTATTTAATGACTACCTTCTTAGTGCCAGTAACGGAATATTAAAAGGATACCAGTCTTGGGTTTCAGGCAGTCGAAAACATGTTGGGTAATATACAGACATAGTTGAATAAATTATTGAAATTATGTTTGTATAGTCAATTTAATTTATTCAGACATAGTTTGGACAGTCTTGGGGCAAGGCCATTGTGAAGAAAGACCTTACATCAAAGATCTAGTGGGATTAACTGAAGTTCCTTTCAGCACTCTGACGATGCAGATATATGAAATTTTAAAACTTGGTCTTTCCAAACATGAATAAATCTTGTGGAATTAAATACAGTCACTTGTTGGCCTGATTTTCTGTGGGTGTGATCAATAAAGTAATCCTGAGGGAAAAAGATGTGTCTGTCTGTTTGGTTCCATTCTATTTTGGTTCCTGATATGGATATTTGATGTATATTTGGATGACAATCTGGATAAGGAATTTTTTTTTCACAAAATATAATCTGTGTGGAACTTACCTAGCATTACAGAGATGAGAAAGTAAATGGATGTTAATGTAATGAGTGTTTACAAACCCGAAACATCTTCAGAGGCTCATTAGAATAATAATGCAGGCACTGAATTATATTTGATATTTTGAAAACATTGAAGAAACTTTAAAAATGAAATCTAAAGATCAGAATATCCAATTGGAAGTTTTATGTCTATACTTAATAAATATTGAAGTATCCAAACTTAAATCAATCTTGATGAATAAAAATTTTTTAAAAATATGGGATTTATGAGAAAATTTGTCATTAATGTTCAAAGGAGTTGGTCCAAACCCCTGATCTTGTCCAAACCCCTTTTTTCCTCAATGAAAACAACACAAAGTGGTAAACTGGCATACCTAAGGTCAGAGGGACCTGTAATGATAGTGCTATATTAAACATAAAAGCTAGAGATTTATATTGAATAAAGGCCAGAACTCATATGTTAATGACTTTCAGAAAGAGCTATATCAAATCTAGTGTTCTCTCTGATGCTTACTGACATTTGATTTTACCCAGGACAATTTATATGCATGAAAATATTTTGTAATAAACAGTTCTCAAATTATCTCTTCTGCTGCTATTAAGACTTGTCTTCAACAGAAAAATTACAAAATATAGGCACATTTTACACTTGGAAAACCTGTGTGTATATTCCTTTGTTTGCAGCTACCTTTTATAGATAAAGCCACAAAAACAATATAAAACTAATTAGGTACCATCATGAAACTGTAAAGAATGCCCAGAAAATAAGGTCCAAATTAAATGTGGATAATTGAAGTAAAATATCTACACAAAGTGGCAAAAATCCTATAATTAAAGGTAAACAGATCATTTAGAATCACTTAACTATGGCCAGGGTACTATATTTCATCTAATCTAAGACACTGCATTAGTTAGGACCCACATAGGAAAACATAAGCTATGCCAAATATTTTAAATTGAGATAGTTTAATGCTGGAAAATGATTATGCAGGGATTAGAAGGCTGAAAGTACAAAAAGTAGATGCTGAGGGTATCTAGGTATGGTAGCCACATGGCTACCACAGAAAGACATAAAAATAGGTGGATTCAGCAATGTAGGAGCTTGGCCCTTTGTGCCTGATGCTCAAAACACCGAAGGGGCCGCAGTATAGCTGATGAGGGCATAGCAGGCCATTTCTCTAGAGGCTGGTTTTGAAACTTCCAAAAGAATCTAGAGAATGTAGTTTTGTAACTGTCTTCTGATATCTGAGCAATGCTGAAAAAATCAGGCAGCAGAACGTAAGTCTTCCTCCTTTCTTTATACTTTCCAGTCTCCGTGTTAGATCTTCCATTGGCAGAGATTGCTGAGAAGATATGAGAAGGAAAATGGGCGAACTTGGTTTCCACACCTTACTTCCAGCCTTGTAGAGTATATAAGAGTGGGCTTGATGCTGAGAGGAATAGGTAACCACACAGATGACCTCGTTGAAAGATATCCCATCATTTAATCTATCACTGGAAAAGAAAAACTGACAAACTACTACATACACATCTTAGAATTTTCCACAAATCATTGAATACTGTACTGTCAAAATATGTGAACCAGTCTCTGTTGAAGAGTACTTACTTCTTGTCTTTTTGGTTCCTTACCCCCAGTTGCAGATACCCATTCTGCAAGTTTTCATGCTGCTACTTTCATGATCTCACCAGAAGATGTCCACTGATATTTTTCAGACAACAGTTAGTACTATGGGTTGAGTGATGCCCATCCACTCCCCAATCCATATGTTGGAGCCCTGATCTCCAGAACCTCACAATGTTTCTTTATTTGGAGATGGGCATTTACAGAGATGATTACATTAAAGTAAGGCTATTAGTGCATGCCCTAATCCAATCTGACTGGATTCCTTATAAGAAGAAGAAAATTTGGACACACAGTAGAGAAAAGGGCAGCAAAACATTGGATTTGACCACTTAAACGCAGCAGAGATGCCTTAGGAGAAACCAATCTTGCCAGCACCTTGATTTTGGACTTTCAGCCTCCAGAACTGTGAGAAAATAAATTTCTGGTGTTTAGGGCACCTGGTATATAGTGTTTTGTTATGGCAGCCCTAGAAAATAAACACAACCAGGAAGACCTTTTAAACAGCGTCTAAACTTAACACACCAAGGACCAACACAAGCTCACAAAGCTCCATGAAGGGTTAACAGTGTGAACATCTGTGATAAGGTTCATACCATGCAGGCTCTCAGAACTACATCATGATTATAACCTGGCCAAGGTAAGGCGAAACTATTTCTGAGCCCTAACATGAGGGGAAAATGTGCATTACTTAATGATATAGAGTTGATTTTTCACCTTTTGTATTCTATAATTCTCTATCATGTCTATTCTCTCTAGATTCTGGTCTTTTCCTTTTCTTCAGTATTTTTCTTTTCTCTCTTTTTTGCAAACATTTAATAGTGAATCTTAAACAAAAGTCTTTATGTGAATTTAAAAGCTATGTTCTTTAAGTAGTCATTGGTACAGAAATTCAAATAAAAGGAAATGGGTAATTTAATATTGAATTGCAAATTAAATGCAATAAGTGTAGGTGCGATTTTAACCCAAATGAAGGGTTTCTTACCATTAAAAAAATTAGTCTGTGCAAGCAAGTGAATTCTAGTAGTACTAGATGAAGGAAAACCAACTATAAAGGAGGAAATAGGGCAAAGGCCCAATCCACAGATGTATCCATTTCTATCTGGGCAGAAAGAGGACTGGAGTGGGGGATTTCTGATCAGTCACATATAGCAGTAACTATGTTGTATTATTTTATCTAGATGTTCAAGCCTTAGTATTTAAAATGACTGAGGCAAATATAAGATTTCTGTCATATCCAGAATTGTTTATGAAAATACATGCTTCAAGTTTCTTTCATTACACTGCCAACTCTTCCTCTTCTTGTCCTATCTCATCTCCTCTCTAGCTCCTGGCGGGGGTTGGGGGAATGTGTTTTCTTTCTCTTCTTTTCTTTTAAATAAGCAAGTTAACAGAATGTTATGGAGTCATCATAGAGAATAATAATCCTCAAACAAGGGATTTCAGCTTTTACCAACTTGAGGACAATGAGTGATTTTCTCTAATATAGTCCCATTGGGATGAAATGTCCCCCTTACAAGTCCTGTGCCCAAACTATAATTAAGCAATTATCTTCTAGCTTCCAGCACTAAATTTTTTCTTTGTTTTCTGGACTCTGCCCAAATGGGATTATTTTCAGATGCATTCAATCCTCAGTCTTCATGCCCCAAACTCCACCAACTTTTGACTTCTTCATGCACTCAATTCATTCAGGTGCTGTGTCAGAAATTTTTAATTTTAAGTAAAAGAGAATGAGAGATAAATTGGCTTTAACAATAAAAGAGATTTATTGTTTCACATTATCAAAAACTCCAGAAGTACAGCAGGTCACTGGCATGGTTTATTTTGGGATCTACTTTCTTTGTGACCTCCTCTTTCCTTTCCTAGATTAACTTTCTGGGCACTCCTGGGCACAAGAGAGCAACTGCAATTACTAAACAAAATTGTTGAGTAATGTGCATACTACACTGCCACAATGCAAATCTTTGTCCTGTAAAGCACTTTGTTGTTTTATCTAGATATTTACTGTTGGACAAAGAAGAAGGAAATTTCCATGCCTGATTTGCCCAGTCAAATCCTGCTGCATAGCTGGGATTAGGAGAACAGAAGAGATATTGAGGAACTAACCACAAAGGACTGAGTTAAAGACTGTTCGGTTCCTCTTTGTATGCTTTCTCTTTTACCCTGAAATCTCTCCACCCCCGATTTTTTCATGTAATTAACACTTTAAACTTCTCTTTAATTTGCATTCACTAAATTTCTTGCCACTAGGATATTGGAATGATGAAGAGCACCCTGGCTAGGATTTCTTTATTCTAATCAGATGTGATCTGCTGATCTTTAACACTGCTGTTTTAGTCTCGTTTTCAGCTTTGTGCCTACTTTTTATTGAAAGTAGACTCCTTTTCTTCTAATCAAGTGAGCACAAAGGGAATGATAAAGCAAAAACAAGCTTTCTTATTCTTTTTCTTGCACCCTAAACATAGGAAAAACAGAAGAAGATATAACAAGAATATCCTAGCAGCCTGAAAATCCTCAAGGACCAGGTTCTGCCTTACCTGGTCATGAAAATTTCATCAATAGTGCGAAAGTGAAAGAGAATATACCACAATATGTCTGGGAGAAAGTATCAGGGAGTGTGTCCCTTTCATTTCAATTAAAATCAACTAAAATTGTTACGAATAGCTACTCAGGGGCTACTCTAGGGAAACATAATATGAAAATCCTGTCAAGTTACATTATTAAGGGTGATTTATATCATAGAATTTTAATATAGCATTTGTTCTTAAAATATATAGCATGATAATCATGTCATGCCATTCTGGCAGGCTCCAACTAGTTGAAGGACAGATCTGGTGACTATGGTTCTTTTTTTCCATTTTTAAAATTGGTACAATATTATTGTACATAATGGTAGGATTTGTTGTTACACATTTGCATATATGCAACATATAATAATACAATTTGGCCAATATCATTCTCCATTATTTTCACTTACCCTCTCTTCTTTCCTCCCTGCTTTCTCTTTCCTCTGTCTACTGATCTGCCTTCAATATTCATAAGATCCCCCAACCACCTTTCCTTTCCGTTTTCTTCTCTAACTTCCACATATAGGAATATACATATGACTCTTGACTTCCTAAGTTTAGCTTATTTACTTTAACATAATGTTCTCAAGTTCCATCCATTTTCCTACAAACTATATTATTTTATTCTTTTTTATAGTGGAATAAAAACTCTATTGTATATTTATATATCATATTTTTATTATCCATTCCACCATTGATGGACATCTAGGCTGGACCCATAGTTTGGCTATTGTGTGTTATGCTGCTATACACATGGGTACACATCTATTACTATAGTATATTGTCCTTAATTTTTTAGGATAAATACTGAGGAGTTGTATAGTGGATCATATGGTTGTTTCATTCCTTGTCTTTTGAGGAACCTCCATAGTGTTTGTACTGAAGTACAAGTCCACCAACAGTGTAAATGTGTTTCTTTTTTTCCACATTTCTCTCTAGTACTTACTGTTATTTTTATTCTTAATGGCTGCCATTCTGATTAGAATGAGGTAAAGTCTCAGTGTAGTTTTGATTTACATTTCTGTAATTGCTACAGATGTCAAACTTCTTAAAATATATTTGTTGGCCATTTGCATTTCTTCTTTTGAGAAGTGTCTACTTAATTCATTTGCCAATTTATTAATTGGGCTCTTTGTTTCTTTGACATTAAGCTTTTTAAGTTCTTTTTATATTCTGGATATTAATCCTGTGTCGGAAGAGTAGATAGTAAAGATTTCCTCCCATTCTGTAGATTCTATCTTTAAATTCTGAGTAGCTTGCTTTGCTGTGCAGAAGATATTTAATTTGATGCCATACCATTTGTTAATTCTCAGCATTATTTCAGGGATCCTACTGAGAAAGTCATGGCCTCCACCTATATATTGGAGTGTTGACCATACACGTTCTTCTGGGAATTGCATAGCTTCTGGTCTAATTGCTAGGTCTTTGACCAATTTTGAGTTGAAATTTGGGCAAGATGAAAAATGAGGATGAAGTCTTATTCCCAGTTTTCCCAGCACCATGTGTTTAAAAGGTTGACTTTTCTCCAGTGTTTGTTCTTAGCACCTTTGTCAAGGATCAGATGACTGTATTTGTGCAGGCTTGACTCTGTGCCTTCTTTTCTGTATCACTGGTCTAAGTGTCTGTTTTTATGCTAGTACCGTGAAGTTTTTGTTATTAAAAGTCTGTGTTATAATTTAAATTCAGGTATTGTGATGCCTCCAGTGATACTTTTTGGACTAGAATTCCTTCAGCTATTCTAGGTCTTTCATTCTTCCAACTGAATTTTGGACTGATTTTTCTTGTTCTGTGAAGAATGGCATTGGTATTTTGTTGGGGATTGCATTGAATTTGTGTATTATTTTGGTTATATGCCCATTTTAGCCATATTAATTCTGCCTATCCGTGAAAATGGGAAATCTTCCCATTTTCTTGTGTCTTTCTTCAGTGTTCTATAGTTTTCAATGTTTTTCACAGGTCGTTCACCTCCTTGGTTAGATTTATTCCTAGTTTTTTGTTTTATTGAGGGTACTGTTAATAATATGTTTTTCTGATTTCTTTCTCAGCTGATTCATTGTTGGTATATAAGAAAGCTATTGATTTTTATATGTTGATTTTGTAACTTGCTACTTTGCTGAATTTTTCATCCACTCTAGAAGTCTTCTGTTGGAGTTTTTTGGGTCCTCTAGATATAGGATTGTATCATCAGCAAACAGAGAATTTGACTAATTATTTTCCTATTTGTATACAATTGTATTTATTGATTTGTGTATGTTAACTCATCATTATGACCCTGGGATAAACCAACTTGGTCATGATATACATTTTTCTTAATTTTTTTTTTAAATATTTTTTAAGTTGTTGGTGGACCTTTATTTTTTTTCATTTATTTATATGTGGTGCTAAGAATCGAACCCAGTGCCTCATGCATGCTAGGCAAGCGCTCTACCATTGAGCCACAATCCCAGTCCTTTCTTAATGTTTTTGAATATTATTTGCAAATATTTTATTAAGGATTTTTGCATCTAAGTTTATCAGGAATATTGTTCTGTAATTTTCTTTCCTTGATGTGTCCTCATCTGGTTTTGGTGTGAGGGTGATACTGGCTTCATGGCTTCATAGAATGAATTTGGAAGGGCTCCATCACTTTCTATTTCATGGAATAATTTGAGGAGCATTAGCATTGGTTTTTCTTTAATGTGCTGGTAGAATTCAGCTCAAAATCTTTCTGGTCATAGGATTTTCTTTGTTAGAAGGCCTTTTTATTACTGATTTTATCTCATTACAAGTTATTGGTCTGTTTAGGTTTTCTGTGTCTTTTTTTTAATATTTTTTCAGTTGTAGATGGACACAATATCTTTATTTTATTTATTTATTTATTTATTTATTTATTTATTTATTTATTTATTTATTTTATGTGGTGCTGAGGATCGAACCCAGTGCCCCACACATGCGAGGCAGGCGCTCTACCACTGAGCCACAATCCTAGCCCCTTCTGTGTCCTCTTCAATTCAATTTTGACAGGAAAAATGTGTCTAGAAATGTATCCATTATTTTCAGATTTTCCAATTTATTGGAGTGTAAGTTTTTAAAGTAGTTCCTAATGATGTTCTGGATTTCTGTGATGTTTGTGGTGGTTTCTCCTTTTTCATACATAATTTTATTAATTTAGGTCTTCTTTCTATTTATTTTGGTTAGTTTTGCTAAGGGTTTATCAATTTTGCTTGTTGGTTCAACCAACTCATCATTTTATCAATCCTTTGTATTATATATATTTTTTAAATTCTCTACTTTATTGATTTTGGCTCTGATCTTAATTACATCCTTCCTTCTATTAGTTTTAGAGTTGATTTGTTCTTGTTTTTCCAGAGCCTTGAAATACATCATTAGGTTATGTATTTGGGAGCATTCTGATTTACTTATGTAGGGACTCATAGCTATAAACTTTCTTCTTAGAACTACCTTTGTAGCATCCTAGAGGTTCTGGTATGTTGTATCACTATTCTCATTTGATTCAAAGAATTTAAAAATTTCTCCCATGATTTCTTTTATCATCTATTCATCATTCACATGTGCATTGTTCAATCTTCATGTGTTTACATAGTTTCTGTAGTGATTTTGTGTGTGTGTGTGTTCTAATTTTATTCAGTTGTGAGCAGACAGGTTGCAAGGAATTACATCAGTATTTTTTTGTATATGCTGAGTTGTTTTGTGGCCTAAAATATGGTCTATTTTGGAGACAGTTTCATGAGCAGATAAAAAGAAAGTCTTTTTGGTTGCTGTTGGATGAAGTAGTCTACAGATGTCTGTTAAACTTATTTGATTTATAGTATTTTAAGCTTATGTCTGCATGTCCTATCTATTGGTGAGATAGGTGTGTTTAAATAACCCAGTATTTTGGACTGAGGTCTGAGTGTTTAAATTGAGTAGTATCTGTTTTATTTGGATGTGCTAATGTTTGGGGCATAAATATTTAGTATCATTATATCATCTTGTTGAATTATTTCCTTTATCAGAATGAAGTGACCTTCATGTCTCTTCTGATTAATATTGGCTTGCAATCTGCTTGTCTCATATGAGAGTACCTAATAGTTTGTTTTTGGGTTCTATTTGCATGGTATATCAATTTCCATCCTTTGGTTTTCAGCCTGTGGCTGTCTTTTCTTCTAAGGTGAGTGTCTTGCAAACAACATACGGTTGAGTCTTATTGTTTAATCCATTCTGCTATCCTATGTTTTTAATTGGAAATTTAACACCATTTACATTCAATGTTATTATGGAGAGATGTGTATTAATTCCTACCATTTGATTTATTTCTAGTGTTTAATTTGGTTCTGTTTCTCATTTGCTCACATACTCTTCAAATGAGATTTGTCTGTTTATGAACTCTGGAATTTGTTTTTTTTCTGGTACCAGGGATTAAACTCAGGGGTACTCTACCACTGAGCCATATCCACAGCCCTATTTTGTGTTTTATATAGAGACAAGGTCTCACTGAGTGGCTTAATGCCTCGCACTTGCTGAGGCTGGCTTTGAACTTGCGATTCTCCTGTCTCCCAAAGTGGTGGGATTACAGGCGTGCACCACCGCGCCTGGCTTGGAATTTGTTTTTGATGTCTTCTCGGTGTAATATTTTCTGTAGTGCCAGCTTAGTAGTCATGGATTCTTTTAATTGCTGCTTATCTTGGAGGGTTTTAGTTTCTTATTCAATTCTGGAGGATAGCTTTACTGGATATAGCAATCTTGGTTGACAGTTATTTTCTTTCAGGGCTTGGAATGATGTATTCCACACTCTCCTGGATTTTTAGAATTTGGGCTCAGAAATCAGAAGTAATTCTGATCGGCTTGCCTCTAAATGTGACTTGACATATTTATCTTGAGTCTTTTAAAATTTTAATCTTGTTTTGTATGTTAGGCATTTTAATTATGTGTCATGGAAAGGTTCTTTTCTGATATTGTGTATTTGGGGTTCTGAATGCCTCCTGCATCTGGATATACACCATCTCATTCTCAAGGTTTGGAAAGTTTTTTGTTACTATATCCCTGAAGAAGTTATCCATGCCATTAGCCTACAACTCTCAACCTTCTGCAATTCCAATGATTCTTAAATTTGGCCTTCTAATTTTGTATTTGTTCTTGTATATTCTGGTTGTGGTTACTTAAAATTTCTTTCCTTTAATACTGTATGAATGTTCTAGGCTGACCCCTTTGTCTTCTAGCTCTGAGGTTCTATCTTCAGTATGGTCTACTCTATTAGAGAGACTGTCAACTGAATATTTTACTTGATTAGTTGTGTCTTTCATTTCCAAGATTTCTGTTTTGCTCTTTTTCAATATCTCTATCTCCTTATTAAATTTCACATTCATATCCTGTTCTTGACTTTCTTAATTCATTCAGTTGTTCTTCTATGTTCTCTTGGAATTCATTAATCATATTCAAACCATTTTTGAATTCTTGTTCTGATATTTCATCCACTTAAAAATCTTTGAAATCCATTGCTGGTGAATTATGAACTTTAAGTGGTGTCATGGTACCTTGGCTTTTCATATTTCTTTTATTCCTATGTTGGGTTTTATGCATCTTTGAGATGATTTCTCTTTTACTTGTATATGTGGGCCTGTTTAGGGTACAGCCTTCTCTTGCTGTTTTAGTAAATGTGTTTTTTGCTACTGTGACCCCAAGCCCAACAAGAACCATTTTTGGAGGAAAAATTTATTTGATGACTCATGGTCTCAGAGGTCTTAGTCCATAGACGCTGACAGCTATGGAAGAGTGTGGTAAAGGAATGTGGCTCAGGATATGATGATAAGGAAGAAGAGAGAGGTCTCCTCTCAATAAGGACAAAGTATATATCCCAAAGGCATGCCCCCAGAGGCCTACTTCTTCTAGCCACACATACCTGCCTACATTTACCAACCAGTTAATTCCTATTGGGGGATTAATGCACTAATTAGGTTAAGGATCTCATAACATAATCATTTTGCCTCTGAACCTTCTTGAATCATCTCACACATGGGCTTTTGGGGGACACCTAATATCTAAACTGTAGCATTCTACCTCTGTCCCTCCCTGACAAACTCATGCTCATCTCACAATACAAAATACATTTAGTCCACTTCCAAGAGTTCCCATAGTCTTAACACTTCCCAAAAGTCCAAGTCCAAAGTATCCTCTGAGACTCAGGCCAAACTCTTAAGTGTGAGCCCCTGTAAAAATCAAAAGCATTTCACATGTATCCAATATGTCATGGTACAGAGTAAACATTTACATTCCAAAGGGAGAAATAAGAGCATAGAAAGAAGGGATGGGACCAAAGCAAGACCAATTTCTAGCTGGACAAACAAGTCTTGTAGTTCCATGTCCAACATCTGGAGCATATGGCATCCTGATGTTCTCCTCCCTATGGATGTAGCTCTACCCCTATGGCTTTGCTGAATGAAGCCCACATGGCATCTCTCTTGGTTTGTTCCTGCTTCATTTCTGTAGCTTTCCTTGGCAGACATTCCACTACTGGCATTTCTTAATCTTTGGAGTCTCCATCACAGCTTTGGCTTCCGCCTTACATCTCCATACACTGCCCTTTAGGGGGCTGCCTACAGGGACTCCAATCTTTCTTCACTTTTCCTGGGTTCCCAGGTCTTCCTTTGAAACCTTGGTGGAAGCCTCCATGATTCCCTAACTCCAGCATCTTGAAATCCTGCAGAACCACATGGTTGCTGCCAAGGTCTGCTGCTATCTCAAGCAGTAGGTAAGCCTTCAGGGACTATGGCTGCAGCAGTCTCTGAGTGTCTGGAGGGCTGAGCATGGAGAACCATTTTCCTAGGCCCCTCTGTGCAAGCAGGGTCCTCCAGTGATTTCTTCTCAAAAGAATTTTTACTTTTACACTCTTGAATCAGAGATGAGTGTAGTCTTGCCAATTCTTGAGATGCCCTCAAGCTCTTTCCTGTTGTTTCTGGTAAAGTATTTAGCAACATACTATAAATTACTTTTACAGTTATTTTAGTAGCTATGTCTTTAACCACCACACATTCCTTAGCCTCACTTTTACTCACAGTTTTCTGGCTAAACTTCAATTTTTCAAATCTTTCAGCTCTACTTTTTGCTTCTGATTATCACAATAATCTTGGTTAAAAGCCACCAGCAATACTCTTGCCAATCCCTGAAGGCTGTGCTGCCTTGAAAATTCCTTCACCCAATTAGTTAGTCCATCACCTTTAAATTGAGGCTCATACAAAATTTCAGGACATGGGCAAAGTGTAGACAACTTCTTAACCAAATATAACATGTATGACCTCTAGTCCAATTTCCAGTAGAGTCTTCTTCCTTTGAAACCTCATAATATCTAAACCATAATGCTTGCCAAAGTGTTCCAGAGTGATCTAGATGGTGACCTCTCGTAAAAATCAAAAGCAGTTTACATGTATCCAATATATCATGGTACACAGTAAACATTTCCATTCCCAAAGGGAGAGAAATAGGAGCATAGAAAGAAGGGATGGGACCTTCCATAGACTTTGTGTTAATTCTCTGTTTTTGCTTTATGAGTAGATGTCCATTAGTGCACCTGAGGGTCACCTAGCTGTTTCTACTTGGGGCCTTGTTAGTAGTTTGAGGTTTTTCCTCTTCTATTTTTTGTAGTAAGTCATCACTGAATTTGTATTATGGTTAATTTGCCTATGGAACAAGGTGTGATGTCCCTTGGCTTGGTTGAGCTCAACAGCAGAGATTCTACCTATGAACTTGTCATATCCCAGCAGATTCCCACACCTCAGAGGAAAGGGAAAAACAAACACTAGCAACAAACAAAGCAGACAACATAGAGCATTAAAATAAATATCAGATACTAACTATTACATCTACAAAACAAGTTACCACAAAAACAGGAATGGTGGGTCAATAATTGTCAAAAGCAAAGACAATAAATAGCCATGAACTAGATCTGACATTAAACAGTGGGCATCAACTATACCATCCACAGTACTTAGTAATAACTGCAATAACATGCATCATGGGATCAGAAGTTATATAAACCAAATAGTTCTAAAAGATTTATCAAGAGAAAACATGTGATAGGAAGGTAAAAGAAAGTTTGCAATGTTCAAAATGTGAACAGAGAGAAAGCAGAAAAGGTGTAGCAAGTGATGTCTATAAAGAAGGAGGAGAAAAATAAATTAAAAAAATACAGAGTAATGGGAGAGAGCAAGAGATAACAAAAGATTTTGGCTGTTAGAGGGAGCAGAAAGGAGAAAATGGGAAACAAACAAGGCAAAAGCAAAATAAACAAGCAAAAACCCTTAACCCTCAAAAGACAAGCAAAAAAGAAAACAAAAATTAAAAATGCAAAAAAAAAAAAAAGAGAAAAAGGAAAAATAAATATGTATATGTGTATATAGTCACAAACCAATCAGCACAGCAGGAACACTCTCCCTCAAACCCTCCCCCAAAAAATAATAAGGAAAAATTTTTAATGTAAAATGAAAGGATTTGTTTCCACTTGGAGGTCAAAGGTCAAATATGTCAATGACAATACATGGTCACTGCCTACACCTGATTGTCTTTTCCATTTTTTCTTGGGTTATGGAGAGAGACAGAGAAAGAGAAAGAAAACTGCCCGCTCGAATGATCCAAAACCAATGCTGGCTGAAATACCTTTCAAATTTCCTTTTTAGGAAAGGTAAGATGGAATGGGAAGTACTGTTGATTGGAGCTGTGTCTGGATAGACCACATCAATGCACTCTGAAGGTTGGTCTACTGCAGAGTTTTAAGGAGGTAGATCTGGTGGTAGGGGTTTAGCTCTAATCAAACCTCAGGGACTTTGTGGAGTGGCATCTAGAGAGATTAGATCAACACACACTAGGGCTGGGCAAATGCAAATGTCTCCTGGTGAAGTCGCCCCCAAAAGATCCACCATAATTAAGCTTCTCCAGGGAACCCCACCAAGCTTCTCCAGGGACCACCCACCATAATTAGGCTTCTTAACAGCAAGTGTGTCAACAGGATTTCATAGCTCTTAAGAGAGCTCAATGTGGTTTGAAGCTTCCACTTTCCTGTAAATGCCAGGTTTGCAGACAAAACTTGTAAAACCTCTGCCTGACCTAAGAATATGGGACAAAGAGTACCTGGCATGTAACTACTTATGGTTATGTTGTTATCGCCCCCCACACACTGGGTATAAATCTAAAAGAACTTCCAGAGTCTACAGAATTCTAGGCATTAGCCCTTCTGTACTGCTGCAGTTTAAATAAACCTGCTTCCTGAAAATTCCTTGGGTGTTCACCTGCATCTGTCTTACATCACTGGGAGTTTGGATCTCAGGAGTACCCCAAGAATTCTCCTTGTTGGGACAAGGGACCCAATGCTTCACAGGCCTCACCCATTTCATTGTTCAAGAATGTGACCTTCCCAGGCTTCATCCCTGAGAGTTATCATGCCCACCTGTTCAGTTTCCTGACCCTCTTCAGCTGGTTACATTGTCACAGGAGAGGGGCCAGCTGAAGCTCCAAACCTCAGTTCTTCTGTCCTTGTTAAAGAAAATTTAAACATGAAAAGGCATGCAAAAGAATTTTGTTATGAGTGAAAGTAAAGGAAGGTTCAAGCAAAGGACACTCTCAAGAGAGAGTAGGTCATCCCCAAGTAGAGAAGGACAAAGGAAACAATGCTACTTCCTAGTTTATTGCTCTCTGATGTCAACCAGGAGAACTGGGGTCCACCATCAGCAGTCTTACCAATGAACTCTTTGACAACTCCTCCTTCACATCAGGCAGTGGGACTTTGGATCATTACTGGTCTTTTTCAGAATTGTCATGGTGACCATCCCATTCAGGAGGCTTCTTTTACAAGTCAATTCTACATTAATGTAGGTGCTGATGTCAATGACCAGGCAAACTTTATCTTAGTGGGCCTGTGCTATTAATTAAATTTCCATTTTGAAATATATTGAGAAACCTATGGCCATAAATCTTAACTTTATAATGATCTCAGTAGACCCTGTCAGGAGTTAACCCCATTGACCTTTCCTTTGTGATGAATTTCTTAATTGGCTACCTTTGTTTCCATATGTTTATTGAGTTAGTATACCTGTTGTTGTTCTACAAGTTACTTGATTTTTTATTAAAAGCAATTCAAAGAATCCTCATGATCCTGCTGTTATTGGTTCACATTTCACTGCTCATTACTGACTACTACCTAGCAACATGAGCCACCAGCCTCAAAGGGAAAGTGAGCTGCATTCTGTATCTCTGACTTGAATGTCCCTGGGTACAATCTTCTCAGTGCCTATTTTCACATCAGAGCCAGCAAGCACTTTTCACATACCAGTTTCTGGGCAGCCTCGGGATCAGCTAAGCTCAGGCTGCTTTTCTGTTCTACAGGTTTTTCCATGCCATACTTGTTCATTGTATTTCTCTGTTTATGTGATTCCTCCCCCTCTGTGGTGATGCTGTGTTTCTTTCACTGCTGCAGACAGCCTGGCTCTGATGTGCTCTTTCTTATTCTTTGTTTATTGCACCTGAATTTGTGAGTCTGCAAGAGACTCTGACTTTCTGATATTAAATTTCAGTGCATTCTCTCACCCACGTCACTGAGAAGCAGTACTCACTCTGCTTGAATCCCATCCCATGGAGTGACTGGAAATACAGCCTTCCTCTCATCTGCCACCTTCAGTCTCCTGTGGTGATCATGCTTTTGAGGGTATAATACAAACCATTCGGTGGAGCAAAATGGTTATTTACAAAATATTAACACATCTAATTTGTATTAAGTTGCTGTATTTTATTGCAAATCCTACCAGCCATCTGGCTTTTTTAAGAGTCAAGAGTCAATAGGCCCAAGGTTAACTCATTTTTAATACATTTTTTTAGTTATAGATGGACACAATACCTCTATTTATTTGTATGTGGTGCTGAGGATCAAACCTCATGCCTCACAGGGGATCGGCAAGCGCTCTACCACTGAATCACAATCCCAGCCCCAGGTTAACTCAGTTTTAATTTAGTATTTTTTAATCAGAATAATGTTTGTACATTGTTTTAGAATAATATGGCAAATCTAATAATAAAAACTGGTAACCTTCAAATCCATTCTCATCTATAAATCTCACTATTATCAATTCTTTTAGATTTCCATTGGCTATTTACCTGCATAGTAAATATCATTATACTGCAACTTTTTGAGTTTTCTTAAGGGAAAGTTTAGGTTGATTGCTTACTTTTCCTAACTCAGACTTAAAATCACCCCCATTTCCCCTCCCCCACCTCATCTTTCACATTCTGTTCCTTGTTTAACTCTCCCAACACAGTATAGCTATATTATCACATTTGTGTTAAATCAATATTGTATTTTCATAACCATAGCTATGTAAATATTACTCCTGGCTGAGCCACGTTCTGTAAAATGATTTATATATTCATGGTACTGTTTATTATTATTGTACACAACCCTCCTTTTACTTATTTTTGAAAAGTGTATAATAAAACAGAATGCTGTTATGCCAGCAGCAACCATGTCATCTCCTGGTTACTGTGCCTCTTGTAGGCATCAATTTCTCTTGTGTTTGATTTAATCTCATGTTCCACTCATCATGGCCTGAGGTACCTAAAATCCACTACTGCTATTGCCAGGAAGAGTCTACGTGGAGTGATCGAACTGGAAACAAAAATAAACGTGATTAAAGACTACAAAGGTGGAAAATCTGTGATGGTTATTGCTTGCCAGTCAAGCATGTCCCATTCCACCACAGATATGATCTTGAACAATGAGAAAAAGTGATAGAAGCTGCTAAAGGATCTGCGTCATTGAAGACAAAGCAAACAAAACCTTTAAGGATGGTCCATGTCAGAGATGGTGAAACTTCCCATGACCCAGATTGAAGACCAGATGCAAAAGTGTATCCATCTCAAAACAATGACAATCATCGCTAAAACAAAAGTTTATTTGTCATGCTGGGAGAAAAATCTACACATGACAATGATGTTAAATTTACTGCTAGTTCTGGGTAGATTAAGTGATTCAATAACTGTTACTTATTCTATAATGTGGAAGGGAGTAGAGAGTCTCCTGGTGCTGATGTGAAGGTAGCTGAAGAATTTCTGGGAACTCTACATAAGCTGTTGGTAGGAAAATCTGTAGGAGAAAAATGCAAGTTTGAGGTCAGCCTGGGCAACTTCATGAGACCCTGTTTCCAAAAGGAGGAAGGGGTGATATACCTTAATGATACAGTGCCATTGGGTTCAATCTCCAGCAACAATAAAATGCAATAAAATATAAATAGGTTTGATTTTCACAACATCACTGGATTCTTACCTGTCCATTGGCTTGAGGCACTTATAAGAAATTCATCCCAACTGAACCTACTTGATAATACCTGAAACACATGTGAGTGCATAAATACGTAAATATGAAGAGATGGCCAGATAAGCATCTACTTGAATGAAGAATTTACCATGTTCTAGGCACTGTTCTAACTACTTTACTTCCATTAACTTGTTAAATAGAATTTATGAGAGAGCACTGATTTGGATTGAGCTCCTGTATTATGTTCCAACAAGCTAACTCAATATGGAGTCATTCAAGCTAAAGTCCCATGCCACCAAAGCGAAATCTAACTTGTAGTATCTCCTTACTTTCTGAGGAATCAAGAGAGAGATGATAATCAAATCCTCAAAGAGGCCAGTTTTCAAAAAAGCAGACGATTCACAACAATCATTCAGAAGGGTTCCAGTCAACCTGGGCCAGCATAATTAAAAAAAAGAATCCCCTCTGGCTTAACCATAGAGAAAGTAACTTTGAAATGAACAATCCACTTTTTGTTCCTTGTTTCTTCTTTCTTCTGCCTTTTCTACCTCTAAAGGCTTCTGCCTTCTACTCAAGAGCATCTTTGTTTTGTTTCATAGATAAAATGTTTCCTGGTTCATGAATTACTAATAAAAGACAATTTGAGCTTTAGAACGAAATTTTCTTGAAATGTTATTCTTTGAAAAATTTAATACGTTCTCATTTACAATCTCATGAAATAGTAGTGCTATGACTTCTATTTTAAATATGGTAAAACTGATGCTTAAGTGAATTGTCCAAGATACAGTAGCTAGTGAAGTGGTAAAGTCATGTTTCTAATCCCCTAAGGAGGAATCCAGATTCTTACCTGGGGCTCTCAGTACACTACATCACTGCGTATGTATTAGAACATGACAGGACCTGGAAGCTGTTGGTTGGTGCACATATGTGGAGTGCTTGTTTTCAAGCACCACATTGTAGTTAACGTACATATGAATTTTCTTTTATGTGTCTTTTGGTGAACATACACATGTCTTTGTTGGGTTTACCTGAGAGAGAAAATATGAGGTCATATAATAAGAGTATGTTTGACTTTAATAAATATTATCAAGTATTTTCTTAAAATACCAATTTATACTTTTTTCATCAGCAATGTGTGAAATTTCCAGTGTGCCCCATTCTTGTGAACAATTGATGGTCTTTCCCATTTTAGTATTTTTGGTGGATGTCAGTGATATCTCATTGGGGTTTCAGTTTGAATTACCTTGATATCTAATGAAGTTGAGTGCTTTTTAATATGTCTGTTGGTCACTTGGATACCTCCTTTTGTGCAGTGTCATGATAGGAATATTCAATTACCTAGATTATAATTTAGGACCACATTTTTTAGTGTGTGGATAGTGCAACAGTATACTGTAGGATTATACACACTTTAAAAAATGTGGTCCCAAATATAATCTAGGTGATTGAATATAATCTAGGTAATTGATATTTTCCTGTGTATAGTTGTTGCAGCTTATTGAGTGTGGCTGGGCAATTCCACAAAGCTCAATAGAGAAAGTTCTCCACCTTTCTCCACAAACTAAAAGCTGTCATAAACAATATATATTTTTAGCAATTGGTATTTAACACTTGACATGTTATTGAGGTATTTTCTTCTATCCCAATGGCCATATGCTCCCAGGTGACAACTCTGAAAATGTGTACCTCTTAGAAAAAGCTGACCTGTCACTGCTTGACATATGGTGAGTGGTAGGTGGATCCTTACTTCCCTATAGGGCATCTTCCCCCACTGCTTTCCTGGCAAGGTCAGCATGTTTTGGGACATGTGTCTATCAGGATCTTACAGCAGTGACACTTCCCTTTCCAGCAGAGCAAGAAGCTGAGCCTGTATCAGTGACTATATGAAATTTCTTTTCAGGATACAAATGGGGAAGTGATTTAGTGAAAAGCAGAGGTTTGAGTCTTGTTCCATCATTAAAGGGCAGAAGTAGAAATAACATAAACATTGGTAGTAAATAGACATGAATTGCTCAGACTCTGTGAAGTTGTTTCCTTATCTGCAAAATGGGAATAATTACACAAGACCCACTTTTCAAGGTTGCTGTGAGGTTAAAGATAATGCATGCAATGTACCTAATTGGAGGAGTAGTCCAACTTTTAACAAAGGACAAAAAATTGCCTTGTTTTTGTTATTGATGGTATATTACAAACTACCCCCAAATTTAGTGGCTTACTATAACAAGTATCTATTTCTCAGGTTCTATGGATTAACTGGCCTTGGACAGCTTCAGCTCTGCCCAGTGTAGATTGCAGACATTCATGAGTGTCTATTTGGCTGAAAACTTGACTGAGAATGGAGTATCCAGGGGTATCTCTTATTCTTCAGGGCTTGGCTCCACATAAGGACCAGACACTCTATGCAATAGATCAAAGTCCTTCTTCCTTCTTCTATTTTATTTATTTATTTATTTATTTATTTATTTTTTGGTACTAGAGATTGAACTCAGGGGCACTGGACCACTGAGCCACATCTCCAGCCCTATTTTGTGTTTTATGTAGGGACAGGGTCTCACTGAGTTGCTTAGCACCTCGCTGTTGCTGAGGTTGGCTTTGAACTCACTATTCTTCTGTCTCAGCCTCCCAAAGTGCTGGGATTGTAGGTGCGTGCCACCACACCCAGCTCATTTTTTTTTTAAACAGTATGGCATCTGAATTTGGCCTAAGCCCTTAGCTATTGCAGGAACACTTTTCTTACATTCTACTAAACGAAGAAGGTCTACTAGTTTTCTATTACTTTAGGACATATGAGTACAGACTTAGCTGCTTGAAACAATATTCATTTATCTCATAGTTCTGCAGGGTAGAAATCTAGGGAATCTCAGCTGAGTTCTTTGCTTTTATGGCCTCAAAAGAGTGAAGTTGAAATTTTTGTCTTGGCTGGTGTTTATCCAGAGGCTTTGGGGGAGTAGTCCAAGATCATATGGGAATCATGGGTTGGTAGCTCACATTTTCAGGGAGGACATGGGAGGGGCGGTATGTGCGTCTGGGGTAGGGGAAGTTTGAAAGTCATATTTGCAAGTTAAGTACCACAGGCTAGTTGTAACATCAATTAGTGTAGCTAAGGGCATTTGCATAACCAAGTAAAGTTAGCAGTAGTCACTTTTTTCTTTTCTTGCTTTCTTTCTTTGTTTTTTTTTTTGTTGTTGTTGTTGTTTGTTTGTTTTTTTACTACCAGCATTGTTTTTATTATAGGGACACTTCAAATGTGTCAACAATAAAATCTTAGCTAGCCTAAGTAACTAGAATCGTGTACTTACAGCTAAAGTAATAGAATAACACTGTACATCAAAGGAAAAATAAGTACTTTGATGATTTGGGTTCAGGAGAAAGATGAGTCTGGATTAGTAATACGATCTGATTAGACACAGGTAGAGTTATGCTGCTGTAAATTCACTTAGTAACTAAAACTTCACTAATGGCTTCCTGTCAAAGGGGAGATGCCCAAGGCTGATGCAGAGATTTTTATGACTTTCTATTTTTTCTATTCCTTTGAAAAGGTAAACCTTAGATAGAAACCATAAGAACAAGCTCTTCCTTTGTCCTTTTTGCTGCTGCATTCAAAAAATTCTTGCGTTGTCTCACACATGAGCTTTTGGGTGATACTTCATATCCAAACCATAACATTTGTTTTCTGCAAATCACTTTGGTACCTGCTTCTCAAGTTCTAATTAGAACCAGAACCTTGATCAAGCACACACTAACAAATAGCTTTAAGCCCATAATTATATAATATGAGACTTCATGCTGTTCATAAAAACACTTCTGGTAAAAGTGAGGTTCAACTTGGTCAACTAAAGATCATGCCCTTTGTGTTTAGCCTCAGCATTTCTAATGTTCCTAGCTCACCTAAGGATTCCTAAACAAGTAAGTTCTGAAAAGTTATTGTTGTCCCAAATCCTCTATAAATTTAATATTGTTCTTACTAAATATACTGTGATGACTTGTTATTTCAAAGCAAGAAACAAAAGCAGTAGACAAATGCTTATTTCTTAAGAAAAATTGATATTAACACACAAAAATGAGTTCCATAATATCAAAGATGGTTGTGATGTGAAGTTGAAGAGTAGGTAAGGAATGTTGGTAAGGGGCAAAGCAAAGTTACTTTCACAACTCAGTCTCTGTATCCTATGTCTGTCAGAGAATTCTCCAGTAGTGATCACAAAGCAATGGTCACAATCCCTTTCACATATGGAGAATCATTTGTGACAACCTTGAAACTAAGCTCTAGGGGAGAAAAGAAGTATGTAATCAACCCTTTGATCCCTGTGTAATGGTCCCTCTGTGATTCATGTAGCAGCTGAATCCCTGAGAAAATGATCCTCTGTTTTCTTAGCCAGCTCTTGGGCCAGGAATGGGATCTTTTGCCTGTAAGATTATGTCTGTCTGCAGTACTGTGCCTGAGATCATACCCCACACATTTATCCAGCTGTGGCTGCATTAGCATTAGAGCTGAGATGAAGGGACACACAAAGTTCAATTTCTGATTAGATATACTGCTTTTATAATGCATGGCTCATGGCTCATGCACTTATTATATTAGTTATTCTATTCTGTGTTTCAGTAGTGGTTCATTTATATATGTATCCTCAATTCTTAGTTTAGCAACTAACTCATAGGAAATGCTCAACATATGCTTGTTAAATATAGATTACTTAGAAATTTCCTAAGATGAGGTATATGATTGGGGATAAAATCCTGAGGGGCGAGCTAAAATTGAATTTATACATGAAGGATGAGATGGACCACTCATAAAGGCAAGCCACATAATCAGAAGCTAAAAATTCTGAACATGCATAAAGGAAATATGAAAATAGCCCCCAAGGAATTATAGCTTTGTCTAGGTCTCTTTTATTGGTGATGTGTTTGTGAGCTAACCATTTATGTTGGTTGGGCAAGTGGTGTTTTATTAACATGCGACCTAGGGTGTAATGAAGTAAAGAAAAGGAAATGAGGTAAAGGGGTCTTGGCAAATATGTTTTGTTTAGTAGTGAGGGATGCTTTTTGCCAAAAAGAGCTCAATTCCTATAGAAGGTTGCCTTTAGAAAGTGTCTATTCTAAATATGTGTGTGCATCCACAATTTATGTGTATGTAAAGGCTATGCACTATACTATATATTACACTGCTGTGCTATATATACATGCATACACACATGTGTAACTTAGTATTACATTAAGCAATTGCCAACTAAAACCACATTGGGCATGTAATGGTTAAACCATCCTGTTTCTGGCATGTTTTTCTTATGGATGTTTAGTGGTTCAGTGGCATTGCCCAAAGTAGGGAGCCAACATCAGCATGGGAGAGTGCCGTGTTGGAAGAGGTTGCAGAATAAAACAGAAAAACTTTAGTCATCTCTCACTCAACAAATAAAGCAGACAGCCAGAATTTTGTCGCAAGTATTAGAAAGGCAAAGACTCTGAGAAGATTATATTGGAAGAGAATGTTGAATGGTGGCAAAGAACCAAAGGATTACTTTCAAATAGTAAGTGACTACTCTGAAGCAATACAAGAGCCACTGTCCATAGTGCTTCTACTCTGTGTCAAATATTACATGAGCCTCTTGGGTAAATCTCAGCACAATGTTGTCGGATAGAGGTATTTGTATTTTGAAAAAGAGATGTGAAATGGACTACAGGTCACAGCTTATAACAACAGACAGAGCAAAGATTCAAAAGTAGTTTCCATAAATCTGAAATGTTTGCAGTACACTATCTGCAATGTGGAATATAGAATAGATGGAGACAGGGCTTTATCTGTTATGTCAAAGAGGGTCAACAAGCTTATAAAATGGAAGAGGAACCAGACCAGAATATTGTCACAATTAGTTGCTGAGGTCTTCAATGAGGAGTAACCTGTACTGGTACTGTGATCCACTCACTATCCTTATACATGTAAATGAATATTTTTTTGTCATTAAAGAATACATACATTTAAAGAATCTCCTTCAGATTTTATCAGACTTTGAGCTATCAGAGGATCTAATACTCTGCCCTCCCCAGCAGCTGGAGCCCTTTGATCAGCTGCTCCTGTTTCAGATTGCTGTCAGTAGAAGTATGGATTGCTCTACGACTAAAGTTCCCTCTAACAAACCAGTTACTCTCCTCAAGGAAATTTCACTCTATGCAAACCAACCTTAAACTTAGAACTGATCAGATGCATCTCATTTCCATATTAACACCTGCATTTTGTTTCACCATGAGATTCAAAAACTGCCAATTTGCAACAGATATGTAGCTGGTCTTCATTTTATTTGGGACTTGATGTGATAAGAGATTTCTGTAGTAAAACACTCAGTAAGATGTCTAAGAGAGCTTCACATTTTAACAAAGAAAAATAGCACCTATGGTCCCAGCAGGGAGACTGAGGTTTACAGACATTATTAGAGGTGACCATACTATCTCTGGACATAAATTGCTCACTAGCTAAGTAAAGAAGAAATCTCTACCTACCATTACCAGGGCAAGATATTGCAAGTTTCTCTTTTATGTTTTCCACCTGACTTCAATAGTTAGCAGATTCCACTTTGTGACCCACAGCTCTGGGTCTGTGGGCAGCAGAATATAGAAAGTGTCTGTAATCAAGCTGGGAGGAGCTGTTCCAAGCTTGAATTTACCCAAGGGAATCTTTAGAAAGGGCAGAATGAAAGCCAAGGTATGCAAATAGAGCCAGGCAGGGGGAAAGATTAAATGTTGCTATTTGAATGCATAAACCTCTTCATGTTTAATAAGTACTCACAGATCTGGGAAAGTTACAGAGAAAATACTTCTAAACAGTATCCCATTTGAGCAACTGGTACCCTGGGGCCAATGCTAGGTCTCTGTATTTGTAGCTCTACAAGCACCCTTGCTTTTGTTCTTTTAGTATCCTGGTTTTTCCAGGCAGGAGCTGCCAATGTACACTGCTTTTTCTGACCAATGTCTATCACCATCCCCCCAAAACAGTATTGTCTTGAGTCTTTAAAGACTCATTCTGCTTCCTCTCCCCAATGTTAACATAAGAACTTTAGGTGGAATTGGACAACTTCTTGCTCCCGGATCCAGGAGAAGATACATGAGTTAAATCTGATCACTCATGTTGGGACAGCTGGCCAATTACCTAACCCTGCTCAGTAAGGGCTAGAAATATGTCCCAAGATGACCTTGCAAGACTCAATTGTGAGAATTACTTCATGTAGAATTTTTGAGAACGAGGAGCTCTCTTCCTGTTGGGGTTGTTTTCTGAGCTGGTAGGAGGTAGACATGGACTGGCAAGCACTTTTTCACCATGAGGGGTGAGTCATCAACCAGGAAAGCAGAGTCTAGCAGTAAAGAGCAACTGGGTCATGATGATAGTGTTGGAGTTCCTAGAACTTGCCTTAGGTGCTATTTTAATAGATTACCTTCTATTGCTCAGGCCACTTTGAGTTAAGTCACTTTCAACTAACATAATCCTGTTGCATGTGTTTCCCAAGTCTTTTTTAGAGTATGCCCTTGAACTTCATGTCATTCAATCTGGGATTCTTCTGTCTGACCTTTCTGATTCTGAGCATATCCCTCATTATCCTACCTTATTCCTTTGGACTGACAAAAGGATGATTTTGTTTCCTAAGGGATTCTTGGCGATATATGGAGATGTTTTTGGTTATCATGAATGCAAGTGGGTAGGTATAGACCAGAGTTGCTACTAAACACTGCATAGGACAGTCACCTACAATAAAGATCTATGCAGCCAAAATGTCAATAGTGCCATTATTGAGACACTGGCCTTTAGATATTATAATTGGTTTGTTTCCCAGGCACTAATATTTTTCTGCATTATTAATTTTTATTTAAAAATGATGCATTAGAGGCCTCTGGGCTAAAAGTTGTAATATGTTTGAGGAAACAGTAATGATTAAGGCATGCCCTTGCTGTCAGGGAACGTAGAGCTGAACTTGATGCCAGTGGCCTTTTCCTCTTACTTCTTACCTTGGTTAACCTACCTGAACCTCAGATCCACCTTGAAACTGTCTAGTCTTGGGATATTGAACATCCTGAACATGGTCCATTCTGCTGCCTCTTGAATTGAATCATGACAAGTAACATTCATCATCCTAAATAGCTAGCTGCTTTCAGCATAGCAAAGTGTCCCTTGTAATCACAGCGGAGAATTTTGCATTCTGAAGGAATTGAAGGAATTGAGCTTTTTCAGTCTTATGTGTGTGTGTGTGTGTATTTTTTTAAAGCTTTCTTAGCTTCATGGAAATCTTTTTCTGGAGAAGCAGCAGACCATAATTATGTCTTTTTGACTCCACAATGTGGTGAGTAATGGGTGCTGGTTGAAAGGAAACCATTTACAAGAGCAAGGGAAGTGAGTGCAGATGCGGTGTTCTATCTGGAGTATTTGTAGTATATAATTTTGGAAAACTGCTTGTTAATGTCTGGTGGGTAACCTCTCAAGGTCTCCCTTCAGCATTATTATGCTACTAGTGTATTCCAGGTCTCAGAAATTCTATCTAAAGAACTGGATTTTTTGTGTGAGAGCAAGGGGCTGGGAAATAATTACGAGAGTACATCTTTTTCCACCCTGAGTGAATCAGATGGAAAAAACAGGTTGCTGTGGCATGCTTTGTGACTGCTGTTTTGAAAACCTGGTCATATATTTTTAGCCTATGAAACCTCTGCTCTGACATGCATCCTCCTGGGGACATGCCACAGCTGTTGAGAGAAGGGAAGCCCAGCTCCATTCCTCACTGCGTCACAGCAGGCCACACAGGAGGCAAGGGAAGCCCTTTCAAGTTCTAGCTGTGATAATCCTAGAATTAACATGGCCACAGACTCCAGCCTCACTGAGTTATTTTTTAACATAAAACCAAGATGCCCTTGGACCTCACTGGCTGCTAAGAAAGTCGGGGCAGTGGAGGATGAGGCCAGCAGGGTGGGAAAGCTGTGATCTAAGAAGGGAAGTCAGAGCACCTTTCTTTCAAAGCAATGTGTTTTTTATAACTCACCGTTGGAGGTGACTGGAGGAATGACACCAGTGGGCTCCTTAATTTGTCATCATTAAATAGCTCTGGACTCAAGCCAGAGGCACAGTTTACCTTCCATGATTTCTCCAGAATTGAGGCATAGTAGGGAAAGGGGTTTTCCCAGGCCTTTTAGGAGACTAATGTACTCCCTACTTAATGTATGAAGCAACTTCATATTGTTTTTTAAATTTTTTTCCCAGTGCTGGGGTGGAACCTAGGGCCTCATGCATGCTAGACAAGTGCTCTACCAGTGGGCTACACTCCTACCCCTGTCCTAGGCCTTTGAGCCAGATCGTTAGTCATAGAATTGGAATGTGCCTTATTGTTTTCATCATTTATGAACTCTGAGTGATGAAAACATGGTCTCCTTTCTTTTCTTTTTACTTTGTGCTCATGCACAGAGTATTAACAGGGAGTCCAGTTTTCTATTCTTGGAAATGCAATACAATGACGATGGCTAAGTTATGGGAGGCATAAATAATGACTAAAATACATTTCATACTAACTGCTGTGTGGCACACACTGTTGTGCATGCTGCTTCTATTATCCAATTTAATCTCTCTGAAGATGATGCAATTATTATTTTCACTTTATTGATGTAATTGTCTTTGAGCTAATTCAACATTGTGTTCTTCCTGGAATAGTGCCATAATGTAGGGGGTGTCCAATTCATATGTGTGGAGTGATTTGTAAAACACATGATGAAATAACTATAGATAAGAAAGAAGAACCAAGAAATTTCTGCAACTCTTTAGGCAGGTAGAATACCTTGTTGCAGATAACTTTCAGCTGAGAACAGCTAACTGGATAAAGTACTGAAAACAAAATCTGTTGGAAGTTTAAAAAGGCAGATAAGAACCAAGTCAGCTGTTCCTTAGTGAAGTCAGAGAGAGAAAGTCCTGAACTGAATTGATGCCTTCTCTTCCCTTTGAGGCAGATGCCTTCCAAAGCAGCAGCTTAGTTCATGAGAAGCTGAGAAAAGCTTTTTGGATGTTGTGCAGGGCTGAGGTAAATATCATGTGCCAGACAATGATTTAGGCCCTTTACGCCCTTTATTGTCTCATTAAATCCTCACAAGATAACTATGAGGTAGATAAATACCTCAACATTTTAGGGATGAAAAAACTGAGACACAGTGAGGTTAAGTAACTTACGTGCTCAGATCTCCCTGGGTGCTAAATATGTCATGCTCTATCCCAAGCCTCATTACCTTGCTCAGGTATTCACAGAATCTTGCATTCACTGCCAGTCATTCCATGGTCATTAATTCATGGTCCTCTTGTGCTACTCAGTGTGTTAGGAGCCAGGGCATTGAGACTAAAACAAAAGAAAAAGCATAGACTTTTCTGTAGAAACTTCACAGGTAAACAGGAAACCAAAATGTAAGTGAAAAGCTGTAACACAGACCCAAGGTAAAATTTGTCGTCCTGTGAATGAGTCTGGATTTTATTTGGAGGCATTATGGAGCTTTAAAAAATTTGTGTGAGCTGGGCACGGTGGAGCCGCCTGTAATCCCAGAATTTAGGGAGGTTGAGACAGGAGAATCGCAAGTTCAAAGCCAGCCTCAGCAATGGCGTGGCAGTAAGCAACTCAGTGAGACCCTGTCTCTATGTAAAACACAAAATAAGGCTGGGGATGTGGCTCAGTGGTGGAGTACCCCTGAGTTCAATCCCTGGTACCAAAAAAAGAATTTTTGCAAGGAGATAGAAGCTGAGCATTAATTCAGGCAAAAGCTGAAGCAACTGTGGTTGTGGCAGTGAGGACTGAGATCAGGTTATGGACTCAAGAAGGATGTAGAAAGCAGGCCATGGAGTGGGTAGAACAGCATTTTTTCCCCATTATTGGTATCCCATAGTCACTGGTGTAGACAAATCCTCTGGAGAGGTTTTTCTTAACACTGGGAAGCCAGTGTAGATTAAAGCAACGTCAAGGAATGCATTTGTAGAATCATAATAACCTTGATTTCTGAAGACCATTCTCCTTGTTGAGGTGGCAAGAAGGGCTTCTCTGTGGTTAAAAACAAAACAAACAAAAAAACACCAGGAAATCTAGGCTGAGAATCTGAAAGTTAAGTAAATATGAGCAAAAATAATGGGATTGTAGGTAGAAAGAGTTCTCATTCCTGATCACAGCTTTCCCATCAAAATTCCAAGTAGTTTGAAATTTTTATGTTCCAAATACAGCTGCCAACAACCATCAATGTGTTTCTTATCTTCTCTGTCAGCACCTGGGCAATTCAAGAGATGAGAGATGTGCAGATGCTTATGTATTACTGAAAACTTTTGAGAAGGGCCTGTATACTGAAAAGTCACTGATGAGCTCCCTTTCATTTTATTCATCTGTAAGCTACCTTTCATTTTACTTGTGGTAGGACTGGGCTGTACATCCTGTCTGTTTTCAGAGTCTTCTTTGGGAACACTAGGCTTTTGTTTACCGTATAAGCCAGTTTTCTGTCACTAAGACAAATAGCTGAGAGAAATAATTTATAAAGAGAAAAGGTTGATTTTTGGCTCATAGTTCTGAAGGTTCTAGTCCATGATTGGTCGATCCTGTTATTTGGACCTGTAGCAAGATAACACATTATGGAGGGAGTGCACAGCATAATAGAGCCATTGAATCCTGGCCAAGAGACAAAAAAGAGGAAGAAGAAGGGACAGAGCTTCCATTCTCCCCTTGAAAGGCATGCTCCCAATACCAGTGACCTAAAGACCTCCTAGTCGTCCCACCTCCTAAAGTTTCCACTACTTCCCAATAGTGCCACTCTGGGAAAGGCCTTAATGGGCCTTTGGGGGACATTCAATATTGAAACTACAGAATCTATGTAGCAAATTGTACACATTTTAGCTCACATATAACAATACTTTATTTGACCTTATTCCACAATTCAGTTCTTTAAGAAACTTACCCTGCTTCAAATTTTATTTTCTTTTAATTCCTTCAACTAGAGATCTTTCTAAAATATTCTATTTCATTTCTCTATGTAAAAAGCATAAATAAAATTATGGAGTTTTTATGGGGGCGATGAAAATTATCATGGTCACCAGTATTTTATTTTTGGATAGTACAATACCCTTGTTGCTGTTGAAGTGTTTGATGTTATGCAAAATGCCCCTAGGACATGACATTTTAATATGGATAGCTCTGTCTCCCAGCTTTGTAGATGTGCATTGATCATGACAATATATCACTAACTTCTAGACTGATGCCCTGTTGAACCTGACAGGGTCTTGCTTGTATCTCCTTCTGATTAGTGCATGGGTTTTGGTAGTTGTGGTCATATCATTTTCCTGGATGATTACTTTTTTTTTTTGTAACACTGAAACCTATCTCAGTAAACTTGAGGGTAAATAGTAAAAGAGTAGCAGGTGGCCTTTCAAAAGAAAGTATTTGTTTCTGGAAGCATCCTTTATCTAGGTTTGCAGAGAGTCATTCCTCTGCAACTTCTTTTTCAGAGATTTTAGGATTATCCTTAATTTCTGCTTCACTTTTTGAATACTTGCTATCCAGAGTACAAAAACTGTAGTTTTCTTAGGATAAATGGTGTATTAAGAATTTAGAAAATCTATAGTGAACTTTACCTATCCTTCTTACTCTAATTCCCAAATAAAGTAAAAGAAGTAATCTACTTTCAATAATTGTTCACTCTGTGAAGAAATATTTTACCTTTGAGAGTTTGATTTAGCTGATCAACAGAATATAGTCCCTAACTCTCCCTTTGGTTGTGAAGGTGATCTATGGATCCAAGAAAGAAAAAGGACCAGGGGGTAGAAAAGCTGAATTGGTGAGCAAAATGGAAAGTATGCCAAGATGCGAAGATGTGTGAATGGGGGGTTTGGGGAGTGAAGGAGAATTGCCAAACATGAAGGGGCAGAGGCAGCTATGGAAGTCTGTAACCAGAAGAGAAGGAGCAACTGAACTAAGGAATACTATATAAAGAGAGGGATGGGGGAGAAGGTGAGGATCTTGAGTGGCCACTGAACTGGGCACCCTGCTATAGCTTAGATCTCTCTTGTAGAAAGAACTTATTTCCCAGCTGCTGACAGTGCTGCCAAAAGATGTCCCTCAGTTGTCAACCCTCTTTGGGTATGGGCATACCTCATTCAATATCTAACCAAGCAATCTATGAAGGCTTCTCTCAACTTACGACAACTTTGAAGGGACTTCCCAGCCCCAGAGCTCTGTATGAGGTGAACTCAGGCTGTCACTGGCACTGTGACAGTCCAACCGTTCCCTCTGTTCAGCCCTGCTTCTTTTCCTTTCCTTTCCACAGGTATTGATCCCCAAAGCATTTCCTAATAAATACCCCCCTACATGCTCATCTTCATCTCAGATGTTGCTTTCCAGAGCACCCAACCAGAAGCAACCACCTCGTACCCCTTTCTGTGTTTGCAGCTTGCTTTTGTAGGCAGTCTGTTGTTAGAGGTGAGGATGGGTCACACCAGTTTAATGAAATCAGATAAAATTCAAACTAGTAGGGTCTCTCGTTTCTTTATATAGCCTACAATGCTGAACATGTACAAAAGGAGTGTCTGCACAAGTGAACTCATGTATGGGTAGCGCTAGGGACAAGCAAAATAAGGTGCTATCTTTCCTGGTAGTCCACATTCAAGTTCAGAAGAAACAAGAACTGGAGCTCAAACAGATAGTTGGTTTTTCAAGCTAAGATGCTGAAGAGAGAGTTCTAGAGAATGAACTGAGGTCCATGATGATCAAGGCTTTAGAAAGAGGAAGGCAAAAAGAGATGAATGAGGGCTGTCTGGGCTACTTCTGGGCACTGGAGTCCACTGACGTTAGAGAGACCTGATATTTAATGGAGACAAAACAAGACACATTTCATGTGTTCTTTGAAACATAGAAGTGAGTGATAGACACTAATAATAATGAAAAAGGAAGAGATCTTCAGCATCTAGGATTTCTATAAGCTGATGAACATCTGAAGCTTGCTGCAGAAGATTGACAGGTATAGCTGGCAGCCTGAGTAACCCTAGCAAGCACACTTTCAAGCCATGACAAAGGCATCATGCTCCAGCTCTGTTTCTCTTTTTCATGGCTACGAGGGCTAACTTTCCAAGCTCAAAGGCACATAGGTGTGGCTTTTCAGATCATTGTGGCCCTTAATTCTATAGTATCTATTATCATAGTCAATGAAATGAAATACAGTGGGATCGGCACAATGCATTTCTTTTGTTGATTTTTTGCAGAGCAGGAGTTCTAGATCGAACTTGGTACATTACTCTTGGAAATTACTCCTGGGTCTTAAGAGCTCAGGTTCTGCTCTTGTACTCATAACATGCCCTCCCCCTTATTGGAAATAAAGAAATTTCCACAGATATGCATACATATACTCATGATTAATTTAGGATAGGCCCAATGTCCAAAAGTAATAGTGTTGGGGACTAAGATGGTGATTTTAAACAATGGTACTCAACATTTTTGGAACATGACATATTAAATATGAGGATATTTTCTTAGCATAAAATTCAAAATGACACTAACCAAACAGACACAATTGTAACACAATCACATTTACAGTGCAGCAGCATCTTGCAGCATGTATAAAAACATGCACAATATCCATTTTGTCCTCCTTTAGCATAAGGTTGTTGTTAAATAGAACTATTTGTGGCCCCATGTCAGACTTTGATATTTAGAAGGCAGAATGCATAGGTCCCAGGAAAAAGGCAATCCTCTGACTTGACCATCCTACTGCTCTGCCTTTTACCTCAACATCATGGCCATTGTGCATATGTCCAGAAGAAATAGAAAAAATATTTTTGGATCAAAAGAGCAATGTGCTAGTGAAAAACTCTTATTGAGGTATCATGTGCAGTGTTTTTGCTATTAGTCTGTGAGATAATCTCAGACTAATAGCAAAATTGACTATTCCTATTTTTAACTGGTCTGTCTCATATCCCCCCACTGTCCTAATTAGTATTATCTTACTCATTTTCACAGATGAAGAAAGGGTAACAAGGAACTCAAATGAGCTCCTGAGCTCTGTTTATTAAAAAAACAATCATTTTGTGCTTAATAGGTCATAGCTTAGTAATATATATTTAACACAGACACACACACATATATATACATAATTTAAAATTCCACATGAAAGGCAGCATACACATAACCAGCCCCCTTTTTTGTTTTGTTTTGCTTTTTTTTCCCCCACTGAATATGATATTGTGGAGCAAGGTCTACTTAGTTACTTAGCACTCCTTTATTTTCTTTCTTTCTTTCCTTCCTTCCTTCCTTCCTTCTTCCTTCCTTCCTTCCTTCCTTCCTTCCTTCCTTTTGCGAACTCAGGGGCACTCAACCACTGAGCCACATCCCCAGCACTATTTTGTGTGTATCTAGAGACAGGGTCTCACTGAGTTGCTTAGTGCCTCGCCGTTGCTAAGGCTGGCTTTGAACTCGCGCTTCTCCTGTCTCAGCCTCCCAAAGTGCTGGGACTACAGGAGTGTGCCACTGCACCTGGCTCTCCTTTATTTTTCTTAAACAATTGTATAATACTGCATTTTGTGGTGGTACCCATGATTTATTGAATCAATCCAATTGAGAGCATCTAGGTTGTTTCCACTGAACAACAGTACAACAAATTTTTGTCTATTAATTTACCATCTGCAAGATACCTACAAATGTAACATCTGAACTTCCTCAAGACCTGTAAAATTCCTCTGGCTCTAGAAGAGACCTTCATGGGTAATGAGGAAAAACTGGAATGGTAGATGTTGTCTTCCACTCTTCTCCCACCATTGTAAGCACCGACCCTCAAACTTATTTTCTATCAATATCTCACTATTTGAGATTTCTCTTTTTGTGTCTTACTGGGTCATATCCCCTTCTTAACTCCAGGAGTTCTTTTCTGCACTGAACATCTGACAAACTGATTCTCATCTTTTTAAACCTATTAACACATCACAACTCAGGTCCAGAAACTTTTCTTCCATTTCCAGAGTTAATCATTCCCTTCTTCCAGTACCTTCTTCCTTGTTCACACTTCTGTTGCTGCCCACATAGCTCTTTCTTATGATTTTGTATGTACATGTTTGTCTTCCTATTGGACTAAGACCCTGCTACATTGAGACATTTACTTGTTTGTCTTCCCATACTTAAAGCTAAGTAGACTTATTCTTTCTGATTATTATCTATCCCTGTCCCCAATGGAGCAGATCCTTGATCACTGTTTGGCAAGTGAAAAGATTCTAAGTGAACATGTCTGAATGTACTAAAGAAAAACATCTGGGGCCTGGAGCTAATAGTTGGCTGCAGATCTGGAGGAGACAATGAGGAGCTGCTTTACTGCGAAAGGCTCCTTGGAGAGATGTTGACCTCAGCTTTCCTTCCTGTCTACTCTGCAAATTTTCAGCATTTAATTTCTAGGACATTTTCCAACATGTTGGCATTTTGATTATTTCAGCCAATCTTTTCACTGCTATGACCAAAAGACCTGACAAGAACAATTTTACAGATGAAAAGTATATTTGGTGCCCATGGTTTCAGTGGTCTCAGTCCCTAGATGGCTAACTCCATTGCTCTGTGCCCAAGGTATGGCAGAACATCATGGCAGAAGAGTGTGGTGGAGGAAAGCAGCTCAGAACATGGCCACCAGGAAGTAGAGACTTCCCTCATCACAGACAAAACAGAAATCCAAAACAAGGCATCCTCTCAATGACCCACCTCCTCCAACCACACCCTACCTGCCTAAGTTATCATCCAGTCAATCACTATCAGTGAATTAACACATTGATTAGGTTAAAGCTCTCATAATGCAATCATTTCACCTAAATATATCTAAATCAAAACAGTGATTCTGGATGTTTTGTTATGCTACTGAGAAATTTGCAAGTTGCAGGAAAAATAAATAAATCTGATAGATATATTTACACTACAATATATATTACACTACAATATTTACAATATTGACACTGATGTCAAAGTCTTGGGCATGAAAGAGTGACCAGAAAAGGCTAAACAGACCTGAAAATGTTTTCTGTATAATAAGATTTAAAAAGGATCATGTTTGTATGTGAGATAATTTGGGAGCATATTCTTGCTCTAGGAATGCTATATTACCATTAATTTTAAGTGTGTGTCAAAGTCATGTTTTTAATTTTATGTATAATTACCCTCTGAATTCCTATATTCTCAGATAATATTCTGAGTGATTTTTTTAAACCTATAGGTTTAAATTAAAACTTCAATAACAACAAAAAAGCATCTACTTTAAAAAGCTATGCTCGATTTTTTTTAAAATAGCTTTTACTATGCAGAGAATCAGCTTCAAATTAAATACCTTTTCTGGTAATTATATAAAAATTTCTCTCAAAGTATGCCAAAGTCAAACTTGTAGTTATCGCTATCGTAACAAGCAATAGCTTGTGAAACAATATATTAGACACAATTTATTAGAGTCTCAGTGTCTTTGATTAAAATTCTCTATACAAATTAAACCCATTCCTCTATCAAACCCCAGGTAACCACCATTCTACTTTCTGCTTCTGTGATTTTTATTATTTTAAATACTTCATATAAGTAGAAATTATACAGTATTTGACTTGTGTCATGATTGATTTTTTTCACTTAGCACAAAGTCTTCTGGGCTCATCCATATTGTAGCATATGGAAGAGTTTTCTTTCTTTCGAAGGCTGAATTTTATTCCACTATACATGTATAGCACATCTTGTTTATCCATTCATCCATTGGTGGATCCTTGGGTAGCTTCCACATTTTAGCTATTGTGAATGCTGCCACTATGAAGATGAATGCTCAAATAATTCTTTGAGATTCTGCTTCCAGTATTTTTGAGTGTATACTCAGAAAGTTCAATTGCTGGATCATAGGGTAATGTTTTGAGGAACAGCTACATTGTTTTCCAATGTAGCTATACGAGTTTACATTATTATCAATAGTACACAAAGGTTCCTTCCAAATGCTACACATCCTCACCAATACTTGCTATTATTTGTTTTTTTAATAGTAGCTAATGAATCTGGGGTGGTATCTCATTGTAATTTTCATTTGTGTTTTTCTAATGATTAGTAATGGTAAGCATTTTTTCATGTGATTGTTGGACATTTGTCTATCTTCTTTGAAAATACATCTATTCAAGTCCTTTTCACTTTTGAATTGGGTTATTTGGTTTTGTGTTGTTGAATTTCAGGAGTTTCCTATATAATTGTGACTATTAATCCTTTATCAGACATGTGATATGCAAATATTTTTAGGCAAACCATGATTTTCCTTTTACCCAATGGATGGTGTCTTTTGATACATAAGAGTTTTTAGTTTGATGATGTCCATTTTGTCTCTTTTTTCTTTAGTTGTCTGTGCCTTTGATACTGTATCCAAGAAATCATTGCCAAATCTCAGGTTGTGATGTTTTTGCTCTATGTTTTCTTCTAAGTGTTATAGTTTTAGGACTTATATTAGGGTCTTTGGCTCAACCTGAGTTAATTTTTGTAATGGTGTTAGTCATGAGTCCAACTTCAATCTTCTGCAAGTGGCTATCCAGTTCTCTTGGCAACTTTTTGCCAAAAAAGCTATCCTTTCCCCCACTGAATGGTCTTGGAACTCTTATGAAAAACCATCTATCCTCAAGTGTGATTCTTTATTCTATACTATTTGTCTATGGGTCTATTTTTATACCATTAGTATACTATTTTGATTATTATAGCTTTGTAGTAAGTTAGTAGTAACTTTTGAAATCAAGAAGTTTGAGTTCACCAAATCTGTTGTGTTATTATATATATTTTTATTTTTTAATTTGTTCTTTTTAGATAGTAATGAAAATAGAGTATATTATTATATTTTTTAATAGACTTGAATTTTTAAAGAGCAGTTTTTGGTTCACAGCAATATTCAGGGGAAGATAGATTTTTCCATGTATCCTCACTCCCTCATGTACTAGCCCCCCTCATCCTTAATACCCTTCCTCTTTTATTTGGGGTTACTTGAGATTCTATGCAAATTTTTGGATGGTTTTTCTATCTCAGTGAAACATTTTATTGTAATTTTGCTATAAATCTATAGATTATTTTGGGTAATTTGCCATTTTAACATTTTCAGTTCTTTTTTTTTTTTTTTTTGGAACTGGAGATTGAACTCAGGGGCACTTGACCACTGAGCCACATCCCCAGCCCTATATTGTGTTTTGTGTAGAGACAGGGTCTCACTGAGTTGCTTAGCGCCTCGCCGTTGCTGAGGCTGGCTTTGAACTTGCGATTCTCCTGTCTCAGCCTCCCTAAGTGCTGGGATTATAGACTTTTGCCACCGCGCCCGGCTTCAGCTCTTCTAATGCATAAACATGCTATGAGTTTCCATTTGTCTATGTCTTAAAATTTCTTTCAGCAATGTTTTTAATGTACAAATATCTCACTTCCTTCATATTTTATTTTTATCTCTTGGTATTTTTGGTGCTATTGTAAATGAAATTATTTTAGTAATTTCCTTTTATGATAGTTCATTGATAGGATAGATAAATACAGCTGATTTTTGTGTATTGGCTTTATAACCTGTTATTTTGCTGAATTCATTTATTAGTTCTAACACTTTATTTTAAAAGAGATTCATACATATAAAATCATATCATCTTTGAACAGAGATAATTTTAGGCCTGTATATTTTTATATTTGCATTAGATTCTACTCATTGGTTATGTTAAAATCTATCTTAGTCTTCAGTTGATAGACTTTTAGGTTGTTTGCAATCTTTTGCTCATAATGAATGTAATGTAAATTCATCATTTGGCATCAGTAGGAGTAGGAGTATAATTACTGACTCAAGAAACATATAATTTTAATTTTAGATATATAAAGCCAAATTTTCCCTCATAGAGGAAATAGCAAATGATATTCCTCCCAGTCATAAATAAGTGTGCCTATTGCCCATATCATTATTAATTGGGTATGCTACAAACTTTTTAAGTTTAGGAAACCTGAGTTGTAAAAACTCATTATACCTTTAATTTGCATTTGCTTTTTATAAGGAATCAGGCATTTTTATTCAAACAGCCATTTCTATTTCTCTTGCATATTATTTATTTCAGTAATTTAATTCAAATGTGTACAATTTAATTCACTCACCTTTTAAGTCATATTTCTAGTTTGTAATGATCACCACAGTCCAGTTTTACATTATTTTCAGCACCCCAAAATGTCCTCTCCCACCCATTTGTAGATAATTTCCTATCTCATATTCATTTCCTTTCAACCTTAGGAAAATATTGACTTGCATTTTGTTATTATAAAATTACCTTAACTGATAATTTTATATTAGTGTAAACACACAATATGTATTCTTTTGGATCAAGTATCTTACAATCAGTGTAATGTTTCTGAGGTATATCTGTGCTGTACCATATATCAGTACTTCATCCCTTTTTATTGCTGACTGATGTCTATTATATAAATATACCACATTTTATTTACTCACTTACCATTTGATAAACATTTGTATGATTTTCAGTTTGGGGGTATTATAAATAATGCTTCTTTGAACATACACTTACAAATCTTTGTGTGAACATAAGTACTCATTTCTCTAGGGTTTTAAAAAATAGAATTGCTGGGTTGGCAGGAGCAATGTCACTCCAGGTATTTGACAGGTCCAGACCTGGAGGGGAACTTGGCAGGGCCTGTGCTCCTGGACAAGCCTCGGGCTACTTCTCTTGAGAACAATAATAACGCTGAGAATAATTATCTGGGGAAATAAACAATTGGCCCATTCAGAGAAATGCTGTAAAACAAAAGGGATTACAAATATATAACCAAGTGTACATAATTATGTCCTGACTGGCCTTACAAAAACGAAACTAATTCTACTGAAATAGCTAAGGCAAACAGGGAGTTCATGAAAATGCTTCATTATTAACTTCCCCACCTAAACCAAAAACTTTAAGATTACTCAAAAATAGAAATTCCCATAAGAGAGTGGTTCCTATGATCCAGGGACCACCATATGTGACTTACAAAATTGGAGGATGATTATGGTTCCTCCTTAGAGCACCTGAAGTAAGCAAGATGACTTTTCCACCCCCCACTGACCCTCCTTTACCCTATACTGGAATTTATGATGAAATGGCAGATATATGGTAAATACTAATGGTAAATGAATACAATGTAAATGGTACAAAGCTTGCCCTTTCTTAAGAGACTGGGACGATTTCATCCCCGGTGTTTGAAAAACAAGAAAAATAGAAATGACCTAATCAAGCAGCTAAATAGATATTATAGGAAATTACCTTACAGATATTGCCTAAAAGAATATGAATAAAAATTAAACCTACCACTTGATAGACATAGTGGGATACAAAAAATAGAATTCTGTTCTTTATTTAGCATGATAACCTTTACTTATGCAGACACCTTGTCTCTCACTTTTGTATAACTTTAAGATTGTATAAGGTCAATAGAGTTATGAGGAAATTGTGTAGGATGCCAATAGGAAAAGTGAAAGAACATGTACAAAAACAAAATTCTTTGTAATAGAGTAAACACAGCTAGACATGGAAAAACAATGTTCTGGACTTCCTTATAGAAAAATATAAAAATAAACCTCATAGTCACTCAAGAGGGAGACTTTCTGATGCAGTAACTGAGTTCGTCTCATCTCTCCCATTGTGCCGACTCTACACCTCCTTCAGGAACCCTGGACCCGCTGGGGCTGGACCTCAGCACTGGGTCATATAGTAAATTTATATTTAACTTCATTAGGAACTGTCAAACTGTTTTGCAAAGTGGCTGTATCATTTTATCTTCCCAACAGCAATAAGCAAGAGTTCCAGTTCTTTGACTTCTTTGCCTACAGGTTTGATGACCTTTCTTTTAGATTATAGTCATTCTAATGCATATCTACTGGCATCTTGCAAATTTGATTTGCATTTCCCTAATGACTAATGATGCTAAACCTGTATTGGTATGTATCATGGTCATTTGTTTATCTCATGTCCTGTGACCATTCCAGTCTTTTATCTACTATTTCTAGTGGTTTATGCTTTTCATCTAATTTCTCTTATTTATTTGGCGTAGTTGTTTATAAATTCCCTTATCGTCTTTAAAATTTCTGTTTAGTGTAGTGATATTTCCACTTTCATTTCTGAGCTAGATAACTTGAGTTTTCACTCTCTGCCCAGTTTCCTTGGTTAGTCCAGTTAAAGGTTTAAAATGTTGTTGATCTTTTGAAGGAAACAACTTTCAGTTTCAGTGCTTCTTCCTGTCGTTTTTGTTTTCTAGTTGTTTGATTTCTTACTTTGGAATTAGTTTGCTCTTTTACTACTTCTTTAAGTTAGGTAGATGATCTAAGAGCTTTCTTGTTTTCTGAGATATCCCTTTAAAATTATAACTATTTCTCTAATCTGACCTGAATTTGGTAACTTGTGTCTGCTCCCCCCACGCCCCCCCAATCTCTCTTTCTCTCTCTTATTGTTGGGTTTAGGTAAAGATCTGTCAATTTTGTTAGTCTTTACAAAGAACTAAGTTCTGGTTTTCTTGATTTTTTTTTTTAACTTGTAAGTGTATTGTTTAATTTCTAATTATTTGAGGAATTTCCAGATGTTTCTTGATTGTGTATATCTAAATTAATTCCATTGTGATTGAAAATACATTTTGTATGATTTTAGCCTTCCAAAATTCATTGAGATTTGTTTTGTGGCCTACCGTATGGACTCATCTGGGAAAATGTTTCATGTAACCTTGAAGAGATGATGGATTATGCATTTGTTAAGTGGAATGTTAACATAAATCAATTTGATTTGGTTGGTAATATTGTTCAAGACTACTGATCTTTTAGAATATTGGTTTTATCAGCTATTGAATCTTGGGTATTAAGATTTCCAACTTTCATTGTTGAGTTGTCTGTTTCTTTTTTGTTACTTTTTTTTTCTTTTACTACCATCTCTTTTTGTTAAGAAAAAAATATTTAGTGTAGAATTTTAATTCTATGATTTTTTAAAAACTATTTTTGAGCTATTCTCTCAGTGATTGCCCTAGGAATCATAAAATTCTTCTTAAGTTAACACAATTACTGTGTAAGAAAGCTAAATTTGGTAAAGTAAAGAAATTTGATGCCAGTACAACTGTTTTCTCCTATTCCTTTGTGATATTATTCTTATATATATTAATCTATGTATTTTATTATAAAAATATAATGTTATAATTATTTCTTTATATAATCTCATATCTTTCAAAGAGGTTAAGGAAATAAATGTGAAAAAAATATTCCTTTAGATGATTTTATATTAATCTACATATTTATCATTTCCAGTGTTCTTCATTTCTTCTTGTGGATTTGAGTTACCATCTTGTGTTATTACATTTTAGGTCAAAGGACTTTCTTATAACCTTGTAAAGGTCCTTTCCCTGCTTTCCTAAGAACTCCAAATAGATGGGCAAGAACACAAAGAACTTCACACCAAGAATAGATTGTCCTAGAAAACTAGACTAACTGTTAGCCTGGAAGTCAAGATCTCCTAATGTTGAGGAGAGCTTGATTAGGACCAGATAATCAAGTATATAGAGTACAAAGTAGGAAGTTGAACAGTAACCTGTTTAGGAATGTTTGATTCAATGTGAAACTTGTTACATGCAAAATGGGTATATTTTTGCTACCTTAACTTGTTTCAAGGAAACAAAGAATCTATTGATGCCAATTCTGTTTCATATGAACAGACAACCTATGGTATTTTGTCCTGACTTGTATTGCAGATCAGAAACACAAACCCGTGATTAAATTTCCCCAGAATTTTGCCAGTGTATTTGATTTAGACATCCAAAGAATCAAAACTGTGTATTTAAGAAATATACTTTGAAATTATGTCTATGTAAAAGTTTGGGCTAAATTACATATTAACCAGGAGAGAAAAAACAAATTTAACAAAGATAAATGAAAACAAAATTTCATAGTATGCTGCTTCATTTTTTTTTTTGCCTTGTTTACAATAAATAAGACAGAGAATAAAAAGAAGATAGGGCAATTGTCTTGACAAGACATGAAATTGATTTTCCTGTAAGTCTTTACTCTTAAAAAGAAGCATCTATCCCAGGTTGAGTTCTGGCTCCACTAATATGTGACATTATCCATGAGTGCCTTGCATGGTACTCATATCCTTTGAGTACTGACTCTATTATTAGACATTTTGAATATCATCATTACTGTTCCTGAGGCATACAAAAGGTTTGTTTTTAAGTTCCTGGAGTTTTATTTTAAATCTTTAGCACTACGTTTTCCTTGGTGACACATTCTTATTTCTTTGAAATTTATATTCTTTTCTGAGAAATGTCATGAAGTATTTTATTTTCGTTAACTTTTCTATGATGTGGGAAAGCTGCAAAGATTTGTGAAGCAGGAATGAATTCCTTCTTAATCATTTTAGACATTTCTATTATAACATGTATATGCAATTTCTCATTTCTTTTGATTCATTGTACATTAGAAATATTTCTCGAAGGTTAGTAAATGTTAATCTCATTTTGTGGTAGGAGAAAAGAGCTACAGAGAAGTTTGACAGTTACTTTAAGACAATAGGAAAAGGTGGTTGTGTATGTGTGTGTGTGTGTGTGTGTGTGTGTGTGTGTATGTGTTGTGGGTTATGCTTCAAGACAGTTTTTCATGCATCCTGCTATACCTTGTGGAGGCAGTTCTACTAAACTACCAAATATGGTAGATAGGAGGTTGGCAGTTTTTAGTAATTGTCAAAGGTTTCAAGAACCACAGGGTTGGGTGGGTAGTTAGTTTTTGAAGGTGAGTATCTTCTAGGGATCCTGTTAGATTCTGCAGTTTTCCAGAGATAAGCACCCATAGAATTAGTAAGTATGGGCAAATTGCTTATTTTTTTTCCATTTTAGTTTTCCATTACAACTCATGGTAAATATTTTTATAGATGTTCATGACCTACAGAACAGCTAATTTATTACTGTGCTGCTTAAAACAGGATAACTAGAATCCTGACCCCATGTCCTCCCTCAAAAATTTATATAATTACACAAAATATACGCTTAGCAGGGAGACAAAGTAGGATACCCATGATATATTACTTCCAAGGACTTAATAGATAGTAATTTGTAGCTTTTTTATTTATTTATTTTTGCTAAGACAGATATATCTAGCATGGTGTTGATGACTTCCCATCTGGGAAAATGCCAGACTGTTGATTACTTTTCAAAAAAATGAAGTTATGCATTTGTTCAACAACTATTTATTGAGCTTGTATTATGTGTGTCAAGCATGATGTTAGATGTTGGGTCTACAATAATAAGCTAAACAGATAAAATTTGTTTTCTTATACAATTTTAAGAACTGTGAGACAGATAATAAAAATAATTGCACAAATTAAATATGAGTGCAAAGTAGATATATGAAGTTATGTTAGGCCATCAATACAAGTCCCGAGGTCTGGAGGATAAGGGAAGATGTCATTAACACCCATGTTCCATAATAGTTCTGGAACAACTATTTCAGAAAGAAGGAAATAGCGTGTGTGCAGGCTTCATGCTAGAAGCATGACTTGTCTATGATACCCAAAACAGCAAAGCAGGGAGTTCAAGGGGCAGAAAGTAAGATATGAGACTAGAATGGCAGGCAGGGACAGGTTATGAAGGGCACGACAGGTATAAAGAAGATGGATCTTTGGAAGAGCTTCTACTAAATATTCAGGAGAGTAGTTTCATTTTGATGAAGAGCTAGGTAGGCAAATTCTTAGCTCAAGAGTTTTTCAATAATTCAGACCCACTATCTTGAAGGAATAATAAAATGAATGACTTGTGTTTTATTGCATTTGACTAAAGAAATACCACTAATATTCACACAAGGGAAAAAGGAGCACATTTTCCTTTTAATGTGGTGCTATATCATTTCTGGATGTAAAGCTAATTATTTGTTAAATTCAAGTCTGTTAGTATCAGCCATAGTATTGCCACTTATAAATAATCATCTTGGTTTGCAGGTGGAACAGCTCTGGAGAGTACAATTTTTTAGACTCAAAATATCTCTGATAAAGGTAATTTGGTAGGCTCAAATGTTGCATTTTGAAATAGAAATATAAACAAACAGAGCAAATAAATAATTTGTCTTTTGTTTTTTTTTTTTCCTTGCCGTGTCTGTTAGCTAGTAATAATACTTAAAATACCTCAACATTTATATTCTAGTAGAAGAGGTTTGATAATATCTTGGACTCCATAAGAAAAGAAACTACATAAAGAGATCACTCATTTGTAGAAGGAATAATTGCTAAGACAATCTTTACGGTTTTTGTGCCTGTCAGTAACCTAGACAAGGTTGTGTGTGTGTGTGTGTGTGTGTGTGTGTGTGTATCAACTTAAATGTGACTCTTAATATGACATTAATACATGGCAGTTTTTCCTCAGATTTTTTTCCTTTAATGTTAAGGCAAAATTTATACATCTTCCATCCCATTAGGATAATTCAGGAGAAACTTCTCTCCAATTCATCTTCACCCCCAGTTATCAAACTTGGAAGCATAACTTCACCAATGGCAGTGAGTGAAATATGAAATCTTGCACTTTTTGGGAAACAATTGCTTATTAATCTTGATGGGGGGATGAACTGCGTGTTGCCTGAACATCCCTCACTGACATTCTGTGAGTGGGAAGGACTTCCTCTGTGGCAGACAGCATCCTGCTGGTTTGGGTTCTGACTCTATATGGACTTTTCTGCATTTCTGGATTGGTGTTTTCCTGATTATCTTAGTCATCTTTGCACCACTGTTACCAAAAGACCTGACAAGAACAATTTGTAGGAGGAAAAGTTTATTTTGGCTCACAATTTCAGAGGTCCATAGATGACTGATAACTGACTCCATAGCTCTGGGTGCAGAGTGAGGCAGAAGGTTATGGTGGAAGGGCATGGTGGAGGAAAGCTGCTCAGGACATGGCAACCAGGAAGGGGTCGGGAGAGATCGAGATCTTTGTATCTGTTCTCACCAGGGACAAAATATAAACCCCCAAACCATACCCTCAATGACCTACCTCTTTTGGTCATACCTTACCTGCCTAGAGTTACCACCCAGTTAATCCACAGCAGTGGATTACCAATGGAGACCACCCCTAAACACTCTTGCATTGTCTTACACATGAGCTTTTGGGGGATACCTCATATCTAAACCATAACAACCTCCTCTAGGAGGTACTTGGAACACTGGCTGAAATGATAAAGGGGGGCCTCCAGTTTCATAAAAACAGAAAAGGTAGAAAAATGAGTTTCATTTAACCCATGTTACCCAACCCACAAGCTGGTCCAGCTCATCACAAAGAGGACTCTCCTGACTACAGGTGTCCCTATGGGAGAGAGAAGAGCAGAGAACTCCAGAAACCACTAATGACCCCAGCAATCATTACTGCTGCCATGGGCCCCATGGCCTTTGCCACCCAGGAGCTACATTGTCTTTGCTGACCCCAGTTGTTGGAGCCAACTAGAACCCTGCTACTTTGTTGCTCTGGAGCTGGAGCTTCTCTGTATTGTCCCCAGTCAACAATGTATTTTCAGCTGAGTGTGGTGGCACACGCCTGTAATCCCAGAACCTTGGTAGGCTGAGACAGAAGAATTGCAAGTTCAAAGCCAGCCTCAGCAATGGCGAGGCACTAAGCAACTCAGTGAGACCCTGTATCTACATAAAACACAAAATAGGGCTGGGGATGTGGCTCAGTGGTTGAGTACCCCGGAGTTCAATCCCTGGTACCAAAACAAAACAAACAAACAAAAACCAAAAGTGCATTTCCCTCCTCAGGAGCTGGAATATCACAGAAATCCTAGAAGAGAAAGAGAGAGAATCATATGCTTACCTAATGAAAGGATGCCTGAAAAATTCCCAAATCTGGGGAACAAATAGACATCCCGATTCTAGAAGCTCAAATAATCACAAATAGGTTGAATATAAAGAGGATTTTACTAAGATACTTTATAATTAAATTGTCAAACTCAAAGACAATGAGAGAATTTTGAAAGCTGTAAGAGATGAGTGACCCATAATATATCAGGAAATCTTCATGATCACCAGAGTTCTTATCAGAGGACTTGCAGATCAAGGATGATGTATTTGAAATACTGAAATAAAAAATTGCAAACAAGAATATCATACTTGGAAAAGCTATCTTTTAAACATCAAAGGAGAGAGAAATCTTTCCTGGACAACCAGAAACTGAGGGAGTTCCTTGCTACCTGTTATACTGCTTCACAATAATACTTAAAGAAGTTCTGCAAATAGAAATAAAAACTTAAATAGCAACAGGAAAGCACGAGAAGCATAAGCCCCACTGGTACCTTTATAGAAAATTATGGAATAATGCAATACCATAATGATGAGGTATAAATTAATTTTAGCATTAATATAAAAGCTAAAAAAGTGTTAAGAATAACTATAACTACAAAAATTTGTTAATTGATACACCAAATAAAAAGAAGCGAACTCTGACTTTAAGAACACAGTGTTTGTGAGAGGAATAAAAACATAGAGTTTTGTATGTGATTGACGTTATCCACCTAAGAGATTATTATAACTTCAGTATGTTTCATGCAAGCCTCATCGTAATCAAAAGGAAAAAAGTCTATAATACATGCCCAAAGATAAAGAAAACAGCATCACAGCAAATAATTACAGAAAAATCACTAAGTAGCAAAAATAAGACAACAAGAGAGGAAGACAAGAACAAAACAAAAGCATGATGGAAAAAAACAAACGAGAGGGCATTAGTAAGTTCTGAGCTATCAATAATTACTTTAAATGGAACTCAGTTGAACTCTCCAATCAAAAGACATGGGAAATCTGCATGGATTAAAAAGCAAGATCCAATGATATCCATGTATTAGATAGCTTTAAAGGTATATGCATATGCTGAAAGGAAAAGGTATTCCATGAAAATGGTAATCAAAAGAAAGCAGGAGTGGCTATCCTTATATCAGACAAAACTGACCTAAGTGAGAACCTTCACAAAGAACGTCATTCTATAAAGATGAAAGGGACAATCCAAGAAGAAGATACAACATAGTGAATAGAGTCATGATTTGCTTAACAATGGGGATATATTCTGATAATTGTATTACTAGGCAATTCTGTTGTTTGAACATCATAGAATGTACTCCTGCAAACATAGATGATGCACAAATATACACCTAAACTATATGTTGTATAGTCTACTGCTCCTAGGTTGCAAACCTGTATAGCATGTTAATGTAATAGATACTGCGGGTAATTGAAATGCAGTGGTATTTGTGTACTTAAATATGGAAAATATACAATAAAAGTATGATACAAAAGATAAAAATGTTCACCTGTAAAATGCACTTTTGAATGGAGTGTACAGGCCTGGATGTTGCTCTGGGAGAGCCACTGAACGGGTGATGAGTGAGTATGAAGATCTAGGACATTACTGTGCACTACAGTAGACTTTAATGGACATTACTGGACATTACTGTGCACTACAGAGTCCACTTAGGCTACACTGAATTTAGAAAAAAATGTATTATTAAGTATATATCACATGTAATTGTATATGCTGTATTTATATGACTGGCAGTGCTGTACGTTTGCTTACACCAGCATCACCATAAGCGCTTGAGGAATGAATTGTGCTTTGATGTTATGATGGTTATAATGTCACTAATAAATAGGAATTTTTCAGTTCCATTATGATCTTATAAGACCACTATTGCCTATGTGGCCCATTACTGACTCAAATACCATTATGCAGCACATGACTATATATATATGCACTTGATATCAAAACATTTAAATATATAACATTAACATTGACAGATCTGAAAGGAGAAATTGACAGCAATAAGATGATAGAAGGAGACTTCAATACTCCACTTTCAATCATATATAGACCATACTGACAGAAAATCTATAAAGAAACTGCTGACATGAGCAAAACTATAGACCAAGTGAACCTGACAGAAACACAGAATTTTCTACCCAACAGCAGGAGGGTACATGCTTTTCTCAAGTACACAGGAACATTCTTAGATCAGAAACCAAATATTAACATATTTAAGAAGACTAAAATCATACCAAGTGTCTTCTCTGACCACAGTGGAAGACTATAGTCTAGAAACTAGAAATCAGTAACTATAAGAAAATGGTAAAATTTACAAAAACACAGAGAATAAATACTCTTGAACAACCATTGGGGTCAAAGAGGAATTTCTAAAAGTATCTCAAGAATAATGAAGATGAAAACATTATGGGATGCAGCAAAAGCAGTACTAAGAAGGATATTTAGAGAAATAAATGCCCATATTTAAAAAGAGGAAATATTTCAAATTACAGCTGAATAAGAATTAGATAGCCTGAACAGACTAACAACAAACAAGGAGATTGAGTCAGTAATAAAAACCCTCCCATCAAACAAAAGCCCAAGACCAGATGGCTTCAAAGGCGAATACTATAAAACATTCTAAGATGAATTAGTAGCAATCATTCTTCCAAAAAATGCTTCCAAAAAAAAAAAAATAGACAAAGATGGAACACTTCTATGTTCATTTCATGAAGCCAGCATAATCTTATTACTAAAGACAGAATAAGGAAACATACAATGGGAAAATTATAGGCCAACAGTCCTGATGAAAATAGATGCAAAAATCACCAATAAAATACTGGTAAACTGAATTCAGAAGTACAGGAAGGGGATCATACACCATGACCAAGTAGGATTTATTCCAGGGATGGAAGGATGTTTCCATATAAGCAAGTCAGGCAATGTGATATGTCACATTGACAGAACAAAAGATAAAAGGCACACAATCATCTCAGTAGATGTAGAAAAAACATTTGACAAAATTCAACAATTGTGATACAAACCTGTCAATAAAATAGGTATAGAAATAACTTACCTGAACATAATAAATACCATATATGAAAGTCTCATAGGTAATATTGTACTTAATGGAAAAAAAATTGAAAAAGTTTCTTGTAAGATATAGTAAAAGGCAAGGATATTCACTCTCATCTCTTCCATTCAGCATAGTTCTGGAAGTTCTAGTCAGAGCAAATAGACAAGAAAGAAAAGGAAAGATAACTAAGTTAGAAGGAAGTTAAATAGTCTCTCTTGCAGATGAAAGATCATAAATGTAGAAGACCCTAAAAACTTGACAAAAATTGTTAGAAGTAAGAAATTAATTACTGAAGTTGCAGGATACAAAATCAATATAGAAAGGCAAGTTGCAGCCAGGTGCAGTATGGCATACAGCTGAAATCCCTGTGGCTTTGGAGGCTGAGGCAGGAGGATTGCAAGTTCAAAGCTAGTCTCGAAAACTTAGTGAGGCCCTAAGCAACTTAGTGGGTATCTGTATCAAAATAAAAAGAGCTGGGGATATGACTCAGTGGTTAAGCACCCCTAGGTTCAATCCCCGGTACCAAAAACAAACAAAAAAGGTGAATTGTATTTCTATACACTAATAGTAAACTATTAGAAATAGAAATTAAGAAAACAGTTCTATTCATGAGACCATCAAAAAGAAAAAATGATTAGGAATGAACTAAAGTGGTAAAATATTTGAACACCTAAAAATGACAAAACACAAATGAAGAAAATTAAAAACATGAATATATGGAAAGATCTTCAATGTTCATGGATTGGCTATAATGTTCTTACTATTCAAAATGATATGCAGAGTCAATGCAATTCCTATCAAAACCATAATAACATTCTTTACAGAAATACAAAAATAATACTTAAATTCATATGGAAGCACAAAAGATGTCAAATAGTGAAATAATCTTGAGCAAGAACAAGAAGCTATAGTAATTAAAACAATATGGCAGTGATATAAAAACAGGCATATAGACCAATGGAACAGGAAAGCATGCCCAGAAATGCCCTAGCAAAACTAAAATTTTGGAAACAAAATTAAAAATAGACAAATGAATGAAGTCCAAATAAAAAGCTTCTGTACAGTAAAAGAAGCAATTAGCAGAATGAAAAGGTTACTGACCTAAGGCAGAAAATATTTATAAACCACATATCTGATAAGAGGTTAGTATCCAAAATGTACAAGATAGCCTGAACAGACTAACAACAAACAAGGAGATTGAGTCAAGGGACTCACTCAGATAACTAAATAGCAACACACTTACCTTTCCAAACCCCCCAAACAAACAAACAAAAACCCAAACAACAAACAAAGAAAAAGAAAAAGAAAATCAACACCAAAACCAAAAGTTAAATGTAGGATTAAAAAGAGATAAAAGGCTCAAATAAACATTTCTCAAAAGAAGACATACCAATGACCCACAGATATGTGAAAAAGTGCTCAACATCACGGATTATCAGGGAATATATGGAATATATATTTGGAATATTAGTGGGTCTTCAGATTGAAGGACTTCTGCCATTTGTGGCAGCATAGAGGAACCTGGAAGATACTATGCTAGATAACATATACAAGGTACAGACAAATACTCATTCACTTACCTGTGAAATCTAAACTAGGCTGTCTCAGAGAAGCAGAGATGAACAACCTGGCACTTGAAATTTGCTAAAAGCGTAAGTGTTTTAGCACATGCATATAGGAATTGGTAACTCAATGAGGTGTAGGATATGCTAATTAGGTTGAGTGTAGTGATAATTTCAGAATATAGACATATGGTCTACACATCAAGTCATGTACCTTAAATATATACAATTTTCATTGATCAAACAGGCCTCAATAAAGTTATTTTAAAAAGTAGCATCAATCATCTTGGAGGAAGTTCATGTACAGGAACTTTCTCTGAAAAGGTGATATTGTATTCTAAATGTTTTCTTTCCCCCAAAATTCATATGTTGAGTTCCTAACACCTTAGGCCAGAGTATTGTGAAGTGGAATTTTTGGGAGGTGATTAGGTTGTGAGGGTAGAGCCCTTATGAGTAGAATTAGTGCCCCTATAAAAAGAGACCTGAGAGAGATCCTTTTCCCCTTCTACCACATAAAGTAAGTGAGAATATGGGCCCTCATCAGACATCAAATAAATGGGTGCCTTAATTTTGAACTTAACCACCCTCTAGAACTGTGAAAAATGAACTTCTGCTATTTATAAAGCACCCTGTTGGTAGTATATTGTTATAGCAGCTTGAATTGACTAAGACAAGTGGTTTAATGGGGCAAATTGCAGCTCTGAGGGAAAAAACCTGATTGTGGCTGTTGATGTGCCTGCTTGCCTATTCTGAGTATGACTCCTGTTATCTCCCTAAAGCATTCATCTGTGATTTCAAATATCATTAAGCTGTCCATGGTAAATTAGCTTCCAATTATTTTTGGTCCATCTGAGGCCACAGCATGTCTGTTCAAACAGGACTACCAGCACCCTTTGATGAGACAAGAAGCAAACGAGCCATTGAAAGGAGTCTGGTTTTGTCTTTCTTGGAAGAACAACACCAAGATGGCCCAGACTGTATATGCTTACATGACTGTGTACCCCAGAGGGCTATGCTAGGTGATGATTTTATTGCATTGAGCATTTCTGGGCTAACAACACCCTTCATCTTCATCAAAAGATGAAGTCATCTTTTGATCTGATTGCTGTTCAGAGTCTACACTGTTTTGTGAAAACTCTAAAATGTCTAGGGCCACTGTCTTGTCAGTTTTCTCTGGTTTCTTCAAAGTAAATGAGTGCAGCTTTGTGCCTCCAGCAAAAAGAACCATCAATGAATTTCAGCCTGTTTCATGGGTAACAGCAAGGAAACATCACAACATTCCCCTAAGACAGCTGTATTGATCTGTATCATTTCACTCAGCTTCCCCACCATGTTTCAGAACATTTAGAGAGCCACGCTACAGGAAACCTACTTCCACCACTGTTCCTCATGTTGTTTATTAAAATAAAGAAAAAACTAGTCCAGGATTGCTTGGTGTTGAGCTGGCCCAGATTTTGTATTTCATCACAAGTTTATGTGTTCCAGAGAATGAGTGAGTATAAATACATCACAGACAATGAAGCATAATGTCACAAGCAAGAAAAGTGAAAGAGAAAAAGCAACAAGGGTGGGAAGGAAAGAGAAAAGAATAGAATAAGCACCATGTCAACATGAAATAGAAATAAATGAGCATGGTGCTGTAATTATACAACTTTATAAACTTACCCTACCAAGTATACTGAATTTACATTTTTACACAAAAATCTGTAACGCTATTTGGAAATTGCATGTAGTATTAAATGTAAAACTTGTTCCTTTTCTACATTTTTGAAAGTACACATTATTATGCATGCTTTTGGAATATATGCTTACATATTTAGAATTTGTAAAGTGATAGAAAGGGCCTGATCTGAAGTTTTGCTCTCCACCAGGGAATAAATTGGTTCTCTATTGTGCATATGGGCCCACGATTGCTACAAGATTCCAAGGAAATGGACGTTTCTGTGGGCTGTTTTATAGTGAATGCTTCATCTGTTAGTGTCCCTGGTGATAGGATGCTCAAAGTGATGCAGAGAATGGCAAGATCAAAAAATAAGAGAGAGGGTATATATGAACCAACCATTAGGAGGCAGTAGACATAGGGAGCATTGGAGACTTCTGTCCTGTAAGGATCATGATTTGTAGTGTTATTGGTTATTCAAAGGGGAGAAAGGAAACAAACATATTGGAAATTTACAATAGTCTCGCTGCTTTGTGTGTATCTTCTCATTTAACATTATCATCTGACCATGAGAGTAGCATTTTAAAAAAATCTCCTTTCAACGGACAAGACATAAACTCTGAGATTATGCAACTTTCCATGAGTTTGAACATTTAGGAAGGAAAAGAGGCCAGATTTAAACTCACCTCTGTCCCATTTGTGGCAAAGAGTATTTTCCAAAGATGGCTACAATGTTATCTCCCATCCTGAAGGCTCTTCTACAATGTGACCTTGCCATTCCTCTCTTAAGGAATGTGTCCACATCCCTTCCCCTTGATTCTGAGATGACCTATGACCTACTCATAGCCAAAAGAATATGGCAGAAATGACACTCTCTGATTTCCAAGGCTAGATGAATTCATGTAGCTTCTTCCTAGTTCTCTTGGGGTACGCGTTCTGGGTGCATCCAGCTACCAGTGTAGAAATCTGACTACTCTGAGACTTTCATGTCAGAAAGATAACATTGGAAGCCCCTATGAACCATTCTTTCAGCCAACCCTGACAAGGCAGGAAATACATATGTGAAGCCATCTTGGATTCTTTAAGCCAGCATACCCACCTGCTGGGTACCACTAAATGACCCTGCCAACAGCAGAATAGCTTAGCCAACACCTCCCCATACACCTGATCTACAAAACCATGAGCTATAATAGGTTTTAGAGTAGTTATATAACAGTAGTAATTGGAACTTCTTATAACCATATGGTTGCTTTGTGCCCCAAGACAAGGCAAATGGAGAAAAAGAAATGGTGTAAATCTTAGTGACTGGGAAAACTGGGACAGCGTCATCTGCAGCTACTTAGAAACAGGTTGAAAAAGGTTAAAAAAGAATTTCCGTGAGGCTGGGCTGAGAAGAACTTGGGCTTAAAGACAAACTAATGGGAAAATCAAGTAACTCATGTTACATCTTTAAAATGGCTCTGAATCTTGTCTCCATTCCCTTGTCCCTTCCAAATACAGCTTTCCAGTTCCAGGTTAACACAACAATCTATAATCAGCTCAGTAATTTTATTCCTTACTCTAAAATGTTCTGTTCACTCACTCATAGTCACATTTCTTCCTTTGTCAGTTCAGATTGTTAATAGAGTATAAAGGGGTTTAGAGTCAGATAACTCGAAGATAGTTAAACTTTTTAAACTATTTTTTTAGATGTAGATGGACACAATATCTTTATTTATTTATTTTCATGTGGTGCTGAGGATTGAACCCAGTGTCTCACGTGTACCAGGCAAGCACTCTGCCACTGAGGCACAACCCCAGCTCCTAGTGTGACTTTTCTATGAAAGGTCTCCTTATGGAACAATAAGTCAGGTTGGTGCTTTATAAATATTCTTGAATTTCTTAGTAGATTTTACTATGGTTACCCTTTCCACATATAATTTAGAACCTGAGATCCCAAATGGTTATTTATAGGATTTGCTCCACCAAAAAAGGCATCAGTGAGGTGTCTGTATGTGAAAATATTAAAGGAAAGGGCTTAGATGATTCAGGGTTATATTTCTCTTCTAGGTTCTTGGAGAAGCCCCTTCCAAAGCACTCCCAAACTCTTCAAGCCTGCAAATACTGTGAGATAATTAAGGATGATGAATTTTCCTAATAACAATTATTAGTACACACTTATGATCAAGAGGTACTTATGAGGCAGCTATAGAGTTTGTTAGGGGGCTTCTTTATCTTTCACCACAACAGAAAAGTCCACTATACCATACTTGGTTGATAAATGCCACTGTTGTTGGCAGAGTTTTGGCCACCTCAGTGCTACTCAGCACTTTGAGACTTTTAGTGTCAAAAGGTGAAGCAGCAGTGGTAAAGAAATCGTGGCTTTATCAAATACTGGGCTGACAATGCTCAGCCTTGGAAACTGTTTGAAATATGTGTTCAAGGTTAACACTATAGATCTTCTCAAGGGACCCTGTCAGAGAATGTTACCCAAGAGACTTTGTTTGGATCTTTGACTGGCTATTTACATCCCTTCTTCCTCAACACACATCATCTATAAGTTTGAGTCTCTGATTTATTATCTTCAAACTTTTAGTCTCTGATTTATTATCCTCAACCATGCTTGTAGTTGGCATCCTTTTAAAATTGACATAGGTAGCTTCAGCCCATGTTCTACTTTTCTCTTACCATATCCCACATTCTAAGAAAGAAGCCAGCATATCATGACTTGTGAATGCTTTGTTTTTGGATTAAGATACATTAATTTCACTTCAATCTTGTCTTTTGTTACTCCTGTTAACTTGGGCAAATTATTTTCCCTCTCTGAGCATCATTTTGTATCACTTGAACAGTGGTTTTGATAAATGTACTAGATCAAGGGATTGCTATGGAAATATATATATATGTGTGTATATATGTCTGTGTATGTATGCATATACACACATATATGTAATACAATATATAATATGATATAATTATACACATAATGTAATACATAGATAATATATAGCCCTCCCTACCTCCTTCTTTCTTTCTTCTTGTTTGTTCTCTCCTTTCTTCCTTGTTCCTTCATCCCTCCCTTCTTCAGACTTTTTCTTTCTTATTTTTGAGAGAGCTGAAATCCATGTAGGGTATTTCAAGTCCTTTCTTAAATACACTCTCTGTTGGTCCCACATTCAGAATATCGTCAAAACACACTATCAGTCTGGGGATCACGAAACAGTGGACTATTTCAGGGGTAATAGACATTTCAAACTGAAGTGTTGTGAGTTTTTGAACATGTGACATAATCTTCATCAAATAGCGATTGAGAAGCTTGGTTAAAGTCTAATTTCGCAAACATTTATTTCAGGATGAGGCATAATTTGGTGATATACCAGAAATGCTAGAAACAGGGAATAACAAACATAGTCCACTAGAATTACAAGAATTACAACAGGAAAAGATCCCTGCAGGGAAATAATACAGATGACATTTTTTGTTGCCTATATTTAAACTAAAATGAGAGACTCTTATCTTGCACAGGATATCTTATGAACTTTTAAAAACAAATATCCCAGTGCCTGGGGCATCTTGCCCTGGATATTTTGAGTAGGATTTTCTTCCGTTACTTCATCTTTGCAGGAATATTTAAAAATGTGTAGGAACTTATGAGGGAAGGGCTATGAATCCTTAATTTTGATTTTTTAAAAAATAATGCAGTTTCTCTAGGTGACTGTGTTCATATAGTATCAGTCTAATCTTGGACCCAGCAAGTGGATCAGGGATGTTGTCCTTTTTAGTTGGAGTACAACCATGAAGAATGGCAGGATGTACATTTTTCACATCTTGGTGACTTTTGGCCAGTACTGTCTATCTTTGGGTCACTACTTACCTATCACTGGCCATATTGTAAAACTTCTTCAGTAGCACAGATTAGGGGGGAGAGTCATCCTGCTGGTCTTCTCTCAGTCCATCACAACTATCAAATGCCATTTAGCTAAACAATTTTGTTAAAGGGTCCTGTTAGAATTGGACACATTGGGTTTCCATAGCATATTTTTCGATTATCTTAGAGTTGATATATTGAGTAAGCTCATGAAGCTTTGTGGTAAAAGCAGCAAAGTTGCTGATTGTATTTATATAATTAATGTTTCTAATTGGAATTATATGTTCAGAGATTCTGAAAGTTTATCAGATGTCTTGATATAAACTGAAGTGAGCCTGAATCTTACTCTTTGTTATTTCTCTACCTCCTTGGAGTAGTTGGTACAATGAGTCTGGTAGCCTACCTGGGTATTGTCACTGGAGAACTAAGAGATGTGGGGACCTAAAACTCTATGGAATTAAATACAAACAAACAGAAAAACCCTGTAGGAAACCTGATGCCTAAAGGTTGAAAGGAAAGTCAGGCCTACAGTTTGGTTGAAGCTCAAAGTCATGCTTGGATCCATAGCATGATATGTCTGGGTTGGACTGTTTGGGTTTGAACCCTGTCACTGTCCTTAGTTGTGTAGTTTGAGTAAACACAAAAGAAATTGTAAAAATAAAAGGAAAATCATGATGGGTGAAAGCAACACTAAGAAAGTATTCCAAAATGGGGTCGGGAGATCTCTACGGGAACAGGACTTATACAGACCAGGCTGCTTCCTGGCAGTGTGAACTTTTGGCTTTCTTCCTCCTTTGACTGCAGGTATCTGGAACAATCAGAAAGACCAGAGAATTACACAGTGTCCAGAGACTCGAGCTATGTGACAAGAGGTTATAGACTCTTACTTTATGGGTATATTTACTAAATATGTACATTCTTTTATTTATCTTCTATCAGTCACATAGTCACTCATCACAGTGCCTTTGCCTTCTCAACATTCAACAGAAGTTTGTACAATAGAATGTTTACAGCTTTGTAATAAATGGGCACTGCTCACCTATAGAAGCTCCTGTGGTTTCCTGTCTCATTTGGAACATTCCCGCAGAACAATCTGAACCTGTGAATTGCAATTCCTAAGGCCCAAATAAAATTCTTTCAATTTTACAGTCTCAGAGCAGATCTTGAATTAATCAGTAAGATGATGAAGGATCTTAGAGAAAAGACTGAGGCCCAGCAACTTGGGTTTTTGTTCAAGTCTCTCACTTATGTGTTTGCATAAGAAGAAAATAAAACTCTCCTGTCATCAAACCCTTCAATACTCCCACAATTACCTGATTGAGACATGATCTGATCGGGTGCCAGAATGATGGTCATGGTAGATTGATTACCAATCATTCTTGAGAATAAATTTACTTTGCCTTAAATTATTCTTCTTTTGTACTCTGAATTTCACTAGAAGATTCATAGCTAGAAAAGATATGTCTCTATGTAGAAAGATAATCTTTATTGCTGTAAAAATAAATTCCTGTCAGAAACAGGAAGAACAAAATGTTGTAGCACTTAATTAAAGAATGTAGAAAGTCACCCACATTAACACTGGACTGTACCTCCCTCTGATAGGGGACAGAGTGAGTGGTGGGAACATGAAGTTAAGAGAATAATTCTATAAACTGGGCCCAATGTGCTCATCCAAAAATGCTTTAATTTTTAAAAGGCAACTTACCTAAAGCCTTGCTTGCCTTAAGTCACTAGGGTATGTTACATTCCTCAGCAAACTACCTGTTCAGGAGAAATGCAGGCCCCAAATGCTGATTATAAGAGAACAAGTTACCCTGAAGCGGGGGACTTTTGTGACCCTTATACAGACCAGATCCCAGAACTCAAGGAGATGAGGATAATTACCCCTAACCATAAAATCTGTAAGAACAGGTTCCAATTACAACCAGTCAGCATGGGCCAAAGTGACCTAAAGTTGTTATAGCACTGGAGACTTCAAGTATGATGTCATCTTGCTGTCAGTCAAAAGTCAAGAGGTGGACCCGGGTGGGACTCTCTGGAAACTTCCTTGGAATCCCCAATAAAACTGGAGGGCAGAAGGAGCACATTGTCCCTCTCCTCTCTGAGAAGACTCACTCTTTCCCTTGAAAGTGGCCCTGTTTCCCTTTTCCTAACCTTTCTAATAAACTCATGTCTGTTACTCTGAGCCATGTCTGAAATCTTTATGGCCTGGTCCTGAGAATAGACGTTTGAAGGTGGGTGGGGGTCTCTGTGCTGCTTCAGTTTCCTGGAAGGCCCAGCCCTATAACACCTCTCTCCTTTTTATGTAAGCATTTCATCAGAGGAGAAGGAACAGTGGGAATTGGTAATCTGAATCTTCCTTTTTCCTCTTAGACTTCTGATTGAGGAAAGACATTGTTCAACAAATTAAACAGGTAAACAAGATTTTAAGGAGAATGTTTAAACTGCTTAATAGAACAAATTGTTTTTTAACACCCATAAGTAGCTGTTAGAGTCATCAATTTGCATACAAATAATGAATATGCTAATTGAAAAAGCTTTCTCTCCTAGTCATTAAAATAGATCTCCTTGGAGGCTTCTAAAAGAGGGCTTGTTGTTATTCTGGCTGCAGTTGCTATATATACTTGGGTACATTCATTTAAAAATATTTACAATACATGTATTTTTCCTGATTGAAGCATATCTTCTACATTCATGTATTTGAGTTTGTGAGATTCTAGTACATGTAAACATGTCCAAACTTGCAAATAAATTTTGAACTTCATTGTCTTATAGAATAACTTAACCAGCATAATCTTCCCACATGTACTTTGTTTATCTGAGCTGGGATTTATCCTGTGGGAGTGAATATTAGAGGTCCAGAGAATGATAATATTATTGCTTTGGGTCATAATTTCAATTATTACTGATATCCTTATACTTTTAGAGTGTAATTTATTTTATGTATAACCAATTTCCTTTGGATCTTGAGCTTATGGGACTTATTAATCTGTAGGGCTAATTTGCATTAATGACTGGGAATACTGATTATTTCTGAATTATTCATCACTTATGGATGTTAATCTGAGTATGATTGGTTCCTTAAAAACATCCACTGAGTTTCCACTGAGTTTCATTTTTCCTTAAACCAATTAAATGTGGGCCAAGCACACTTTAAAAAGTCCTTACTAACTTTTAATCTGGACATGTGTATTTTTCAATTTACATTGAAAATATGAATTTTTGCCACTTTGTTTCAGCTCTTTCTAGATTCCCATTTTTCTGGGGTTTTCTACCATTCCTCCTTATTTAGTAAATACATTGACTTTCAAAGTTTTCTTAAGTTTCAAGCAATTAGAGAAATATATATATATATATATATATATATATATATATATATATATATATTAGAGAAATATATATATATATATATATATTAGAGAAATATATATATATATATTAGAGAAATATATATATATATATTTACTTTCCTAATTCCTTAAAATCTCTCCTTCTTTCTTTACCCTTCTTTTCCCTCTCTTTCTCTCTTCTTCCCTTTCATTCCTGTTTTCTGGTTTTTTATTATTTTGCAAATCTATTTAATATGGGGTTCATAGTCACATACATGTAATATTGAAAATGAAAAACTAACATTTAATAATCTGGGCAAATGTTGCATAATATTCATTTTAAATAAAATTTAAAACTAAGTATGAAAATAGATTTATATGTAGATATCAATATAAGATGTACCAGGTGACACAGTGGGCAATATCTTGATTCATAAATTTGTAAAAGATCTATAAATATTGCCCAAACTTCCAGTAAGCTTATAAATGCATAGGTTACACTATTAAACATCACTTCAATAAAAACATTTGAAGTGTGGCTGATGGTCTATTTTAACATAAGGATAAGATTTGAAAATTCTGAAGAACCTAGACAAATAAATCATATATCTTAAGCAAACATTCAACAAGATGAAATTCAATTATACTTTCTTTTTCACATTTTTTATTGGTGCATTATAGTTATACATAATGGTGGAATTTGTTGTTACCTCTTCATAAATGTGCACAATGTAACAATGTGATTTGTCTAGCGTTTTCCCTCCTCCCTCCCCATTGCCCCCCTCTGGTCCCCTTCCTCTATACTTCTGTTCTCCCTTTGCTTTTCCTGCAATCACCCCACCTTTCTTTTCCTTTTTTCTCTCTAGCTTCCACATATGAGAGAAAACATATGACCCTTAACCTTCTGAATTTGACTTATTTTGCTTAACATAATGGTCTGAAGTTCCACTCATTTTCCCACAAATGATATTATTTCATTCTTGTTTATGGCTGAATAAAACTCCATTTTGTATGTATACCATATTTTCTTCATCCATTCATCTGTTGATGGATGTATAGGCTGGTTCCATAGTTTGGCTATTGTGAATTGTGCTGCTATAAGCATAGGTAAATTACATTAAGGTTTCAAATAAATTTTACAGAGCCAAAATCAGAGTATTTAATAGATCCACACCTCTATGCATACATACATGTGTATTCAGTGTGACTATGAATATGAGCATACATAAACCCCAAAGTGGTATTTACATGCTTGAATTAACAGGTTAAACAGGTGTGGTAGTGCATGCCTGTAATCCCAGTGACTTGGGAGGCTGAGGTAGGAAGATCAGAAGTTCAAAGCCAGCCTCAAAATAAAAAAGGAATGGGGATGTGGCTCAGGGGTTAAGGACCCCTGGGTTTAATTCCTAGTACTAAAAAAGAAAAACAAAAGAATAAGAAAAATAACTAACAGGGTAAATAATTATTTTCTTGCAACTAACATGACACAAAATGATGCATCAACAAAATTATGAGAGGAGAAACTCACTTCTCCCTTGGCAAACTGAAATTAGTAATGGAGAATTAAGGAGAACAGAAAGACATTTTCCTGAAAGCAGCATGAAGTCTAACCCATCAAGGTTTTGCAATGACATAGTCTTTCTAATCTTCTTTCTTCCATCTCCACCTGCAAAACAGACTCCTAGTCTCTGTGTTGTAAAAGTCAGCCTGAATACCCTGAGTCTTTTTGACACAAATAGTTTTTTCCTCATTTCTTCTCTGCAAGGGGTCACCAATATGGCAAACAATTACAAATCTCATGGTGAAAACAGAATATCTACTCCCAGCGGAGCATTTTCTACCATAGGGGGTTATCGATTTGTGCAGTGACTTTTGTCCTTGGTAAATCTCAATTTTCCATGATGTGCAATTTTGTAAATATAAGCCGAACTCCCTTGGTCTTTCTTCAATTAATACATACTTTATTGTAAACCTTATTTTTCTCTATATGACTTCACTGTAGATAAGATGATATGTTAAAAAAATACATAGAGAAAATAATGTGCTAATGTCAAACTCAAACATGCTTTTGATTAGTCTTAAATTAGCAATTAGTTTTTATTAAAATAAGAGACCAAATTTTTATTATGGATGTTTACATACTACTCTCAAACAAGGTTTATGATTCTTGTTACATTTTGGGTGGGTTGGTTAATTTTCTAAAATTATTATTATTTTTTTGGTGAGATTTATCCTGTGCATCATGGAATGTTTTGCAGCAGCCCCTTCATTCTATCCAGGTACTCATTAATACCCAACCTTCAGTTGTGACAATCAGAAATGTTTCCAGAGATTGCCAAATGTACACTGGTGGGAAAAGTCACCTCTCAGGCTGAGAACTGCGGTTGTAAAATAATCTGTGACCACTTGCAAGTCACACAGAAAATCTTGGATTCTTAAGCTATATATATCCTCCTTATCAGCTCCAGGATCCCTGATTGGGCAAGATTTTTTGACAACTGATTCTCAGTATTGGCATCTTCAGATACCTAAGTATTTCTCAATTCCTCTGGACCAACATCCTGCACTTATGTTTTCTGATGCTAACCTACAGCAGAATAACATGACATTTCCTTTAAGACAACTACCTTGTGTCTTTCACCCGCAAAGCGGTACCCTTTTCCAGTCTTGTTATTTCCTGGTACCCTTCCACCTCCTGCAGCATAAACCTGGCTTTCCCACTTTCTACTTCTACTTCTATGTCTTCCAATTCTCCCAGTGCGTGTGGCCATGGATCACCAATATATTGGTCAAGATGATGCTAACTCCTTTAGTAATCAAACTCCAAATCTTGGTAACTTTCTACAAAAAAGTTTATTTTTCACATCCATCATTGACAATTCATATGTATATGTGAAGAGTGGGATACCTCATGTGATCCAGAGACAGAGGTTCTTTCCATTTTGTCTTTCCTCTCATCTCTAGATCATTGGAGTGCTTATTTTTAAAATGATGAATGGCAAAGAGACCCTGGGGAAGGCACACTTCCATCTTAACCATCTCAGTCCCAAAGTGGAGCATATCAAACCCATTGTCACTTCGCTTTCAGAACTCAGTCACTGAGCACATCTAACTCAAGTAAGCCAAGTTGAGAAACAGTCAAGTTCTGTGGCCATTCGAAAAAAGAGACTGGTTTTGGTAAACGTCTCTGCCTTACTCAACTTATTCATTTAGTTATTTAGCTTTCTTCTGGCTCTGCTTATCTCTTGACTATGCCTAAAAACAAAAGTGGCCTCCATCATAGCTCTTTTCCTTGATCATCAAGATTCTTCTGCTCCAAGGAATATCTTTTGTACATACGCATCAATTTTTGCTCATGGAATCCTGAGTCATCTCCAGGATCTTTTTTGTCCTACTGTCTCTGAGCTGCTGAATAAAGTAACAGATGAGGAAAGTGGTGGCTCCCCATTCATTTCCCCCTCAGTGTTCCCTGGGCTCTATCTGCTGCCTGATAATGCATCCATTACTGTTTGTGGCTGGGAAATCTGTGAAGTTTTGGGCATCATTTTTACAATTATTTCCAATGTTCCCTCCTCTCATTAAGCCAGAATCATCTTCGCCTTGTGGCTCTTGAATGATGACCTCTCATTCCACTTTACTTTTAAGTCAAAGATCAATGAAAGGAAAGTTTTTTACTTTTTACTTCAAAGCCTTGCTGAGATTCTTTCATCTTCTCTTCCTTTTTTTCTTTTTTCAGAGGAAGAGGTGCTTTTCTTTCATGAAACCATGTCTTATAAAATTGATATCATCATTGAATACTTGTTGGTTCATTTTCTTCCTCAGTCCCCACCCTGTTTGTACTTGCAGATTAAATGAATGGATGCATGAGTAGCAAACTTCTGGAGTAAAAGATCTCTGCTGCTTCGTGTTTCGCTTTGTTTTTACCATTGACATTGGGGGTCGAGGGTTGTACTGGGATTGAACTCAGGATTGTACTGGCACTCAACCACTGAGCCAAAACTCAGTCCTATTTGGTATTTTATTTAGAGACAGGATCTCACTCAGTTGTTTAGTGCCTCACTTTTGCTGAGGCTGGCTTTGAACTTGCAATCCTCCTTCTCCAGCCTCCAGAGCTACTGAGATTACAGGTGTGTGCCACCACACTTGGTACCACTGACATTTTTTTAAATTGCTGAAATTGTGATCTTCTTCCAGTTTCATAAAGTAATCCATTTAAGTTCCCTGAACCTCATAAACAAATAGTGTCTTTTCAAGTCTAATGACTTTCCCTCAGTTTACATCCACTTCTCTATTGCATTCTCTCTATTAGCCACCTATTGTTTCTTAAATTCCTCAACACATCCCCTCCCATCCTATCTCATCTTCATTGCCTCACTGTAGCTCATCATCCCTTGAAAGATGTTTGTGGGAGACACACTATTGTGGACCTTCTGTCAGTTTTGGGGGATCGGAGCTGAAGATGCTTTTCCAGATGCATTTGGCTCTCTTCCTTTCTCTCACTTTGGGCATTTTTCCAAAAGTTCAGTCACTCCCTTCCCCCTATGTTTTTTGCTTTCAAACCTCTCCCCTAGAGAAGAACAATTTTTGCAGCACCATCCCCTACAAATATCCAACCGTATCTCAGATTTAGAGTTGACCTTATTACCAAAGGCCAGCATTTCCCTCCCCATACCTATTGTTGCCTATTTTCATGGAAAAGAAGCAAATACATAACAAGTTGTGGAACCTGCCCTCCTTTCTAATTTCTAGTTTAGTCTGCAACATTAGAATTTTATGCCTTGATTGTTATTTTGTAAAAATAACTTTAATTCTAATTTATTCATGTAGAAATATCAGAAAATAAATATTAGAGGAAAAATTATATTCACTTACAATCACAGATTGTACAGAGATTCACAGATAAATAGAGCTAATATTAATGTTTTGTGTTGCACAGATAGACATTATATATGTTCATCTGGAGATCAAGTTCTGAATATTGTTTGTAAATCTGCTTTTTCACTTCATATGTTATGAATATTTCTTCCTTCCCATAGGAATGTTTACATCATTTTTAATGGCTGCATAATTTTCTGTAACTTAACTAACCATTGTCTAAAGAATAATGCAATTCCCAGACAGGTTGGCAGATCCTTACTGGCATTTTTATTTTTCCCATAGGACATATTCCTAGAAGTGGAAATGCTCAAAGAACCAGTAGGTATTTAATGAGTCTGACTAATGAAAATTGCTCACAAGGAGTTTCCCTAGCTTTCTATATCTGTTGAGTGAGTAGGCCAGAAGTTCTTTTTTATGTTCTAAGCCATGTACTCTTGTTTCTCTAGCTTCTTCCTACTCCAACCCATGTTTCTTTTTGTTTGGATGGGGATTGAACTCAGGGGCACTTGACCACTGAGCCACATCCCCAGCCCTATTTTGTGTTTTATGTAGAGACAGGGTCTCACTAAATTGCTTGCTTAGCACCTCGCCGTTCCTCAGGCTGGCTTTGAACTCCTGATTCTCCTGTCTCAGCCTCCCTAAGTGCTGGGATTACAGGCTTGAGCCACCGCATCCGGCTTCCAACCCGTGTTTCATTCAATGAGGCTGATCTGATTTAAACCTCATCTGCATTTGTCACTTTCCATCGTGGAAACCTTCCAAATACCTAGGACTGATGGATAACCCCACCTACCTCCTCCTCACAAGCATGTGCATAAAAGTGCCAGCCTTTCATTCGGCTACCCTCCCTTGAGACCCTTTTGTATCCCTCCAGGTTCATATCCTGTCCTCTTGGCACCTCGTGATTCATCTTGGATTCTGTATTTTTTTTGCATTCCCTCCCACCATTCTTTCAAAGAGCCAGACTGGCATTACCAATTTCTCCTCCTCCAAAAGTATTCTCTGTCTCAGTGAAATAATTTCTCCATGAACCCTGATTTTCCTGTGTTTCCCACTGATTTCTGATTTCCTGCCTAATTAACTACCTCAGTGTTATTCTGGAAAGTTTAAGTATACTAAGTTTATTCTGGTTAGGACTGAAATAATTTTAATCTTTCACTCCCCTGAACAGAATGCCATGCATTCTATATTTTTGGCTCCTAAAGTTAGTCAATGACGAGTGAGCATCTAGTAGCTGCCAGTCACTGTTCTAGGGATGCGATGATAAATAAGTTAGCCATAACGTCTGTCCTCAACACACAGGCAATAGAAGAGTCTCCAGAGTTTTAACTTTGTGGATCTACCATTTGCACATACCCTAAATAACCTTGTTTTCCCCACAGGCTCAATTATGGGATGTTGCCATTCTATCTCTTTTTCAAAACTGCTTCCTAGAAAACTTCTTTCACAACAGGTGATAACCTGGAAATTTAATGAATAAGCACAGGTCAGTCCATTATTTATAAAATTTCATTCTGTTTTATCTGGACTATCCAGTGTAATAAATGAAAGTATTCAAAATATTACATGAATGAAGGAGCCCAGTTTCACAAACAGCCTCTTATTACCAAATCTATGGATATCCATGGGAAGGGTATTTAATTTTAAGGGAAAAAAAAGCATACAATATCTTCTTACATTCAAAGTTTCTAGTGTTAAATAAATGCGTTGATTTTCAAGTCACTATGACCAATATACCCAACAGGAACAACTTAGAAGAGAGAAAGTTTATTTTGGCTCGTGGTTTCAGAGGTTCCGTTTATCATTGGCCAACTCCATTGCTTTGGGCCTAAGGTGAGGCAGAATGTCGTAGCAGAAGGGCATTGCAGAGGAAGACCACTCAGGACATGGCAGCCAAGGAGTGGACCAGGGACAAAAGAGAAACCCCTAATGCATGACCCCAGTGTCTTACTTCCTCCAGTCACACCCTATCTGCCACCAGTGAATTCATTCAAATTATTAACCCAGCCAATGAATCAATCCACTGTTTAGGCTATAGCTCTAATCATCTCATCATGTCACTTCTGAACATTCCTGCATTGTCTCACACATAAGCTTTCAGGGGACACCTTATATCCAAACCATAATAATAGGATTCACCAAATGAAAGTAAACACAGAAGTATGCAAAAACACACAAATGCAAATGGAGCTAGGTTACAGCTATGAAGGATGTGTACCCTAAACAGTAAAAGCAATGTAAATATGATGGTCTTTATTTCTAATCCACCAAACACTGGAATGAATTCAATTTGTATGGGTGTTTTAGCCCTGAAATGTTCTTTGAGAAAGCTGGAAATCCCCAGCCTTTTAAGGTACCATTAAATTCTATTTTGCATTGTAAAATATATAATTTTGTGATGACCTTAAATTTAAGCTTTAAGGGAATATCTTAATGAAGGTACAAGTTCTGAGGTCTCTCTGGGTTCAGTGTTTCTTTTAGATATTAAAATCTTTAAGGACATGAGCAAGAAATACTGATTTTATAGTTTGATTTTAATAAATAATTCATAGGGAAAAAAGATATAATCTTACAAGTAAAGGGATTAGGCAAAAATCTAACTAGGGATATAGATGATCAACATGTTTTCTTTGGCTAATCTAATAGCAAACTCAAGTCCAGTAAATCAGGAGGTAGGGGAAACTCCATGCTGTAAATAGATGAAAGAAGAGAAACACAATGATTTATTTGTAAGTGTCCAGGGACTTAATGAAAAATTTTCTTGGGCATAATGAGATGACTTTTATTTTGCTTATTACTTACATTTTCTTTTCAAGATAATCTAAGGGAAAATTACGAGAACAAAGTGATTAATGAATGGGTCTCCATTTCAACACATTATATTTGAAATTTTAGATAATTTAAACTGGGGAGGACAGATTTTTAAAGATGGAATTATTGCTTCTTCTTGACTTCATTCAGTGGGAAGTCAGTAAATTTGATATTTTAAGCACAAAGGCAACATTTAGTAAATAGGCATAATAAAGAATATAAATATATTTATGCAAATATGTATGTTATGCAAAAAAGAAATGAGTCTAGATTTATTAGGCAAAAGGAAAACTTTTGACTGATATAATTTGCAGTATCTCCAGATCTATTTTCTTCTTCTTTACAAAGTCTAGAATATTCCATAATATTTCTGAAGTTTTCTTTTAGTTTTTATATTTCTTAAGCATCTATTTCACTCTGTCTACACAGCTCACATTTCCAAGATAGGGTAAGGATAGCCCAGTCTTCCTGGCAGAATGCACACATATCTTGGTACTGATCCTTTGCCTTTCCCCCAATCCTTTGCCAAGATCTGTCCTATGAAATGCAGTGCAAACTTTAGTTTATTTGAGCTTCCTGCCATGCCAATTAACTTTTGTTAGCAAGGTCTTGTTTTGGAGTCTTTAGCGCATCCATTCAAGCCCTCCATACACATTTTAATAGGGCAAGTGGGCGCAGCCTTGTTTCATTTGGCAAAGGGAAAGCTGCTGTAGACAAACATTTTCTGCAACAGGCTAGAGTACTTTGAAGGAAAGGAGACAATACCAGGTTACTTCTCTCCCCATATATACATGCAAAGTCCTTTTATCCTTTGTTCAAATAAGCCTGGCTATGGAGAGGTTATACTTCAAGAGATATTACAGAGAGTTGAAACTTAGTAAATATTTCTGCAAACTTAATCAGAAAGCATGGGCACTCAACCACATGTGCGCGCGCGCGCACACACACACACACACACACACACACATACACAGAGTATTGTAGATTTAAATGAAAGTCTTCTAGAAATATGTTCCATAGCTTTTTGCCTTCTTAAAACATAATGTATTGAGAAATATAAACTCTTTTCCAGGATTTGAGACCTCTGGGAATATTTGCTCCTACACTAAATGGCCCTAAACAGCAAGGAATTAGAATGAATATGTGTTTCTTCATGTTTTCTTTGTTTTCTTCTTGTACTTCTTGTCAATGTGGATTCATCTATCATTAGCAGCCAGTCCTTTCTTCTTCCCCTAAACAGAGAGACCAGATAAATAAGCTTTTAAAAAATTGGCTCCAAATCACACCATTCTGCCCCAAAACTTTGGTACTCTCGTAAATAAATTGCATAGGTTTTAATGTTTAGATTTCATGACAGCTGTTCTGAATGCTCACAGTTCTTTCTTTACTTATGGCTCATCTTTCTCTTTTAGACGGTTGAGTCTGTGAGGCGCGTGCCCAAGAGACTGAGTCAGCTTTCACCATGTTTGTTTTTGAAGGAAATACATATTCAAGAACACTGCTGTTCCCATTATCCTTCTGCTTCCCTTTGTTTAGAATTAATTTAACTTGAAGATCCAGATTTTTTTTTTTTTTAGTGTCCCTAAATTATTTTTGGTACTGAAAGAGTCAAGCTGATTCCTAAATAGGTCTGAAATTCACCCATGGGAAGCTTCTTGGAAAATTGGTAGTTATAATATCTTGCTTCTCATGATACCTAAAAAATACCAACCAGAAGAAATCTGTTTCTTTGTTGGCTCAAAGACCCTTAGTCCAAACCTGGGATACATTTCATTGCTTACCAGTTGCACTAAATCAATGTCTTTCAGAGAGCAAAGGCCTTTTTGGTGAGTGGGAGGTGGATTTATCTATCGTGGGTATATTTGATAAGGGTGATGTCAGTGACACCTAACAGCTGTCTTACTGGAAGATCTCATAATAGGATTTTCCTGTATTCAGTTCCATTTTGGAGAACATGACTCAATGTATCATATGTCTCAATGCAAGAGAACATATAGTAATTCCTGTGCTTTAATGGAATTTATTATGTGCATTTAAATAACATCACTGCCATATTTTTTTAAATAATGCTCATGTCAGTGTTCTCAAGCTCCAGGTAAAACATGTCGATGAGACAGGAGAATTGTCAGCATCCTACCGGCATGCATTATTTTCCTCCCATTCTTGAGTAAACAAACAGGATTTACATGGCATCCATGTCTCCAACTGTTTTTCCATTTGTTTCTTTTTCTTTTTCTTTCTTCTTCTTCTTCTTCTTTTTTTTTTTCCATTTACAAACTATTTGTTGCTGTCCTGTGCTTTGAAGCTCTTACTGATCCTATTACAGGGTGACCTATTGGAATAGGAAGTTGAGCCTACCTTTTTCCAGTAATTTTCCATAATTCTCATCAGAAAGGAATAAAAGGGAAGCCCTATTCTGTTAAGAAAGGACAAACCAGGAAAAAACCTATGGCAAGAGTCTGCAATTTATGGTTAATTAAGTGAAACATGATGGTTACAAAATGATATTATGGTCCCATGTTTATAAAACAGCACATAGGAATAACAATGCAGAGGAATACATTGGATGCATGAATCTAAAAACACACAGTAAGTAATAAGAGTGTGTAGAGCCAGGCACGGTGGTGCAAGCCTGTAATCCCAGCACTTTGGGAGACTGAGATGGGAGAATCTCAAGTTCAAAGCCAGCCTCGGCAACAGTGAGGTGCTAAGCAACTCAGTGAGACCCTGTCTCTACATAAAAAACAAAATAGGGCTGGGGATGTGGCTCAGTGGTTGAGTACCCCTGAGTTCAATCCCCAGTACCAAAATAAATAAATAAACAAACAAATAAATAAATAAATAAATAAATAAGAGTGTGTAGGAATATGTCTGGGAGAAAACCCACCCTGCTGTGAAAGGTGCTCTAATTGAGAAGGGAGTACCAGGAGGGAAAGATTTGAGCAATATATGATTCCACATTGCACACACTGCATTTTTAATAAAATAATTTCATTTCTGGGTTACTTTATAGAAAAGATTAAAGGAGAAACTATGGACTTCTCTAGGAATATAAAGAAACATGACTTGATAATCATGTTTTCCTGCCTCGGATCGTTGGTAGATGTACACTCTGCCTGTGTGGGCCATGCCATATTCCACTTAGACTATCTTTGAGCATTTAAATTATAGAGTTGAAAGATAGACTTTCTGTCACGCTCCAAATTCTTACAGAAGTGCATTGACCCAATTCTCTATATGATGGTGGTTGGGTTTGTTTGTATTTAATTGGGTTGGAGAGAAAAAGTAGTAGAGTTATATAGATGGAGAACCACATCTGCCTTGAGATGAGCTCCCACCCTGCATCTGTAGACCTGAGGTCAGCCTCAGAGTGACCACTGGAAAATGATCCAGAGTCATTTTTCTGGCATTGTTTTTGAGCATTATGGTTTGCAAACTTGGGGTCCCAGATATCCAGACATTACAATTACCATAAACTCTTTTCATAGTTTTGAGGACAAAAAAAGCTCTTTTGTATTTAAGAAAGGAAGGAGAGTGTCTTACGTTACAGAACTAGGGCCTTCTGAGAAACTAAGGCAGCATGAAAAGCCTCCCTTCAAACCCTGATTCTTGCCATCAAGTCAGGAAGATTTCAGACATGTCACTCAGAGTACAGAAATGAGTTTATTGAAGGGACAGGAAAGGGGAAAGGGGGCACTCTTAAGGGAGAGTGTGGGTCCTCTCAGAGGAGAGGATGGTGTGCCTCTCCTGCACTATAGTTTTATTGGGGATCCCAGAGACTTCTCAGGTCCACCTCTTAATTTTTTGTGGGGAGGGGGTACCAGGGATTGAACTCAGGGGCACTCAACCACTGAGCCACATCCCCAGCCCTATTTTGTATTTTATGTAGAGACAGAATCTCACTGAGTTGTTTAGCACCTCACTTTTGCTGAGGCTGGCTTAGAACTCGCTATTCTCCTGTCTCAGCCTCCAGAGCTGCTGGGGTTACAGGTGTGTACCACTATGCCAGGCCACCTCTGAATTTTTGATTGACAGCAAGATGACATCAGACTTTCAAGTCCCCTCTGCCATAACAACTCTAGGTCACCTTGGCCCATGCTGACAGGTTCTAATTGGATTCTTAATCATAAATGCTTACAGATTTTATAGTTAGGAGGAATTATCCTTATCTCACTGAGTCTTGGGATCTAGTCTATAAAAAGAGTACAAAAGTCTCCCCCTTCAGGGTAAACTGGATCCTGTTATCAACATTATTTCAGGCCTGAATTTCTTTTGCAGATAACAGGTAGTTTGCTAAGGAAGGTGGCATAGCCTGTCTACTGACACCAGGGCTACAGGTAAATTGCTTTTTGGAAAAGAAAACATGGGGGTCAGTGGGCCCATTTTATAGAATTATTCCCTTAACCTTGTATTCCCACCATTCATATCTGTCTGTCCACTAACACTTCCATATCTCTCACCCAAACCTAAATTTCTATTACTGTTGTAGAGGCCTGGTAATTGGGCTTAAATGTGGTGATACCTGATATTTAAGTAAGTGTAGATGAAGGGTAGAGGGGTTTTGATTCTGCTTTTCTGTTTCTTTTTTTCTCCACCCATCAGACAATGGTAAGATTTGTACAAATGAGACAAACTTATTAGAAAGTTAACTAGCTCTAACCCAGTACCTTTCTCTTCACAACAACCCCATTTTTGGCCTGAGGTATGCCTACACAGATCTGTTATCTCCTGCTCTCCTGACTCCGTGTCCCATCATAGGCTCTTCTGTATGGACTTCATCAACTGTTCTCAGTGTCCTCTGGATTTTTACTGGATTTGATCAATGGGGATGTTCAGCCCCAAGATCAGAGAAAAGGAGGAGAGAGAGGCCTAGGTATTAAATCTTTCCATTAAAAATTACTTTGGGCCGTCTGTGTACTTTAACTGAAGGTAACTCCAAGGGCATCTTTTTCTATAGTATCACCTCTCCCGTTTCCTTCTGCCTCAGAGATGGCAATGAACTGGCTGCTACTGTTCCCAGTTATTGCACTATTTGTTGGTGTTACCCTATCCTTACATCTTTATCATAGCCTCTTTAATTCTCCCACATAGTACTCACTGATTTATTTAATTTTGAGTCTTATATTTGTTTTCTGTTGGAATGTAAATCACTCATGGAGTATGTATGTGATGGTAGACACCATTCCCTTTTCATCCTAAATCTTTAAGAAATAGAATATCTACCCTTATCCATTCATTCACTTTTTGTTAGTGTTAAAGACATTCAACATGAACAACAAAAGTATATGAAATTTTGTTCATATTGGAGGTCTCTGATGTACTCTGGTAGATAATATGGGGAACTTCCATAGACTTAGTGTAATGTGTGATAAGTACCCGAAAGTCTGGGAATGGCTCCAGAAATCTGAGACCTTGACAATCTATTTGGAACATTATAGAACAAGAGATGTCAATAAATTTGTAGAGAAGCATGAGCATTTGAAGACATTATACAAAAAGGCAGATGTCACCTCACTGCAGCTGGGTGGTTGGAGGAAGCAAGGATCAATTGAGAAGAGCTGAAAGAAAAGCTGGCTGAAAGAGTTGAGCAGGTCAGAGTCAATGCCCTTGAGTTGAACTTTTTTTAAAAATATTTTTTAGTTGTATATGGACATAATACCTTTATTTTATTTATTCATGTCTGTGTGGTGCTAAGGATTAAACCCAGTGCTTCATACATGCGAGGTAAGCACTCTACCACAGAGCCACAGCCCCACCCCCTTGAGTTGAACTTGACACAAGTCATCTGTTTCAGTATTCTGAGTTTCTATAAAAACCAATTAAATGTTGAAAGATGTTGCAAGCCAAATTTATCATTGTTTGCATAGTTTCAATGCAATTTTAGAGATGCAAGAAGGAAACATGTGGGATCTCTGGATACCTAGTACCTTCTTTATCTATTTTCTAAACAGGCAAGAAAGTCTTGTCTTATGAAATTCTTTTGTTTTTTTTTTAGATAATACCAGGGGAAGAAGGGGATAATTTCAGGCCAGAGCCTACATCCTTGTGGGGAAAAAACACACAAAAATTTTCCTGTCTAAATGTGAAGGATAGATTTTACCTTCTCCAGATATATTGCTGACCTATATCAGGTAACTTTTAGCATCTATTAGTAAGAGGAATGATTTGGGGATAAGCAATCATTAATGCATGCCACAGACTTCTTCTGAGGACCAATCATATTTATAAATATTTTTCATAGTCTCTTTTTATTTAATCCTGGCCACAACCTAATACGATTTATATTAGTAGTTACATTATGAAGAAATCGAAGCTTAGGGAGACTGTATCACTCATCCAGGATCACATTGCTAGCAAGCAATGGAGTGGAGAAACATGAACTCACCAGAGTTGTGTTTAACACTTGATGTGTGCAATAGGAAATGAAGAGAGAGAAAGGACAACCCCTGTCTCCAAGGTGTTCATATTGCAAGGGGAAGTTTTGATGAACAAATTAACAATGGCACTATATAGGCCATGAAGTGGCTTGTGTAAATGTGCACCAACTTCATCGATGGTACAAAATAGAGGGTAATTATATGCATGAGTGGATCTGGAGGGGTTTTCCTGCAAAGGTTTTCCAGGAATTCTGATCATAACAGGTAGATCCACTAAAGCCCACACAGAAATATGGACCAGAGTAGAAAGGGCACTTTAGGCCAAGGAACAGCATTAGAAAGACATTATTCACCATGGGAAAGAATTTTCCTTTCTATTTGTCAAGGTTTCCACTGTTAATTGGAAATTATGCCTCTCAGGGAATTAGAGCAGATATAAGATGCAGTGATCCTAAACCAATTTAGAAATGTGCCTCTGTATCTTTGGTGAAATGACTGCTTCCCAACTACATTAAAAGTAATCTTTATCATATTCAAAGAAATTTAAAGAAAAGGAAAATTTCTTTCCTAGACAGACTCCACAATGGCACAAAATTTTATCCTTTCCTCTGTGGAGCAGATTTCCTTGAAGAGGACATTTCTGATGTTTTTCCAGTTCATTCAAGAGAGATTTGGTAGACATGTGGTTAAGGAACGGAGAAAAGGTAAAATATGAGAATTAATTTAGAAAAAAAATGAAAAGGACATTTTCAGTGAAGGTAATTTCAAGAGCATTAAATTAATCTTCAGCAGGGCTTAAAGACCATTGTGTTTCTTGCTTATGAAATAACACTTCTCAGTGATGAAAATCATTTAATAAAACACTACAGGTTAGTACAAGGAACAATAGCATTTCCCCTTTTACCTTCATGCTCTGCAAAATGTTCCCTGTGATAACCTTTGCCTTTTCTATATAAGAGTTAATGACTTCTAAGTGAATGCCATATCACGCTGTCTTCCTTGCCGGCCCTTCCTACCATTTTCTTGTCCCAACCCATCCTGTGGATGGGCCAAAAGCTTGGTGCATATTGGGTTGGCAGCTCAAACCTGAGAAATCTCTGGTCTTTAAGTACAAACTACTGGAAAAATTCAACCAGAATATGTAAGACAATGGAGCAAGTGTTGGTTGGGTGAAAAGGGTATCAGAGATTAGAACTCCAGTATTTTAAATTATAATAAACAAACTGCAATCCAATTGTTAATTGATTGGCAATTCAGTTTGTTGTTGTTGTTGTTTGCATGGGCATTTGTTTTATTTGCAATAAAATATTTGGAGCTGGCTAATGAGACTCAATCTCCTCCATCCTTCTTGGGCATTCTATTCTTGCAGAGATGCCCACTAGCCAAAGAGGCCTGAAGCCATCAACAAATGAGAACACAGCTGATTTCCTATATTATTTTATCTCACTCATAGATTAAGGTGAAACTGACATACTTCAAATCCAAATGGAAAATAACAGTCATGGAGAAGGGCATACAGTTAACATAAGGAGGAGGGTTGAATATGTAGGATGTAGTTTCAGTACCTCCTAACTTCATAGCACTATAAATTATTTAAGATAACATTCATAACTGAACAGTAATGTCGGTGAAGATCCTGAGAAAATAATTTTAATTTCCTTTATTAGAAATGACAATGACATGGATTCAGTTTTCTTTTTTTCCCAATTCATCACAGCACTCTTCCCTTGGAATTATGTTAACTGGGGTTTGAACAAGTTTGTGCCAATTTATTCTGTTATATATTTTGAAAAAAGGTGATGAATTCTGCTGAAATAATGAAGTTAATAATCATGTGCTTCAATGATGAGTGTTATATTACTATGACACTATTATGACATGTTATTATTATTATTGGTGTTATGTTATCAATTGCCTCAAAAAAAAAAAAAAGCCACTGGAATTAGCTTGAGATATATAAGAAAACCTAGGCATGGAATGGAAATGCTTGCAGCACTTTGGTGTTTATGCCACCTTCCCCCGAAGAGTTTAATGCACCCTAAATTAACCAGAGTTTGTCATTAGCAATGTGCTGATGATGGATATCCTCTGGAAATCCTGTTTACCTAAAATCCCTGTCCTGATTCCTTCTGCTTTCCCTTACTATAATCCATGAGCACTCAGGCAGCACCAAGACACAGTGGCATCCGGCATCCTCATCCACACTGAGGCACCATAAGAGACTGAATATTAAAAACTATTTGCTGCCTCATGAAGGTCTGATTCTGTACTGCAAATAGAAGCTAAAGTAAGAAATACCTAAAGACAAAATAATAGACAATCAAGGACCAAATGCAGACTGCATAGAACTTTGAGAATTCAGAAAAAGGAGAAATTCATGTAGTTGAGGCAGCCACATGAGTTCTTAAAGAATTTGTGGCTTCCTGAAGAAGATGATGTTGAATGACACCCCTAAAGTGATGAGACACAGAAATAGAGTGGAAACATTATGTGGATGAAAGATGGTTGGGAACAGAAATGGGATATGAAAAGACAGATCCTGTGGAGCCTGAGCTAAGTATCTGAATCCCAGGACCATGCTTCTGAGACTCCACAAAATTCCAAGGTATTCATATTCTGCAGGTTGAGTCACCATGAGTCACCTGTCAGCATGTTACCTCTTTGGAGTCGTGGGCATGAGTTCTCTACCTTCCCTCTCAGGCTGTTCCTCTGCTGTGAGCCACATTTCACCCCTCTTCCATTCTGAAGATCTCACTTCTTTGGTTCTTTCCCCTGTCCCCTTCAGAACCAGTGTTTTCTGATTTATTGACTCCCTCCTGGAGGGATTCAAACATTCTCTCCCACTCCAAATGACAGCAACAGCAGCAGCACCCTAGGCCAGGGGTCCTCCTCTACATCCTACCTTTCTGGGCTCTTTCTCACACAATAATGTATTTTTTTTTTGTTTTTGGTACTGGGATTGAACTCAGGGGCACTCGACCACTGAGCCACATCTTCAGCCCTATTTTGTGTTTTATGTAGAGACAGGGTCTCACTGAGTTGCTTAGCACCTCGCCATTGCTGAGGCTGGCTTTGAACTCGCGATTCTCCTGTCTCAGCCTCCCAAAGTGCTGGGATTACAGGTGTGTGCTACCGCGCCCGGCTACAAAAATGTATTGAGTAGGTTAGCTCAGTACTGCCACTGTTTCTTCCTCTCCTGCCCAGCCTCTTCAATTTACTGTTATTGACTTTCTTTCCCTACCAGTCCTCTGAAGCTGCTCTGTGAAAGACCTGGGTAACCTCTCTACTACCAAACTGATGGCCATTTGCTGTCCTCATTTGTCCTTGACTTTTTGTTGGGTTTGGATTTTGGCTTAGCCTGCTGTCCTAAAATACTTGGTTTATGTGATCCCCTATACTGGGTCATTTTCCTATTCCACTGGCCCCTATATTTATTTTATTTTTCTACCTCCTTTTCTTGCACTCTCTTGCGGACAGTTCTGTAGAAGTTAGTCTCCCAGTTATTTGTTTCTATTCTTAAGTGATTTCACCTCATCTCACAACTTTGAATATATAAATCTATCACCTTTTATATATTTTATACCTATATTATATAATATGTATTATATAATTACATGTGCATATATATTATATGAGCCTATCTTCTCTTGAGTCCTGGATTCATATATCAATTGCCCATTGAATCTCTATATCTAATAATAGGCCCCTGAGCTTTAGCAAGCCTAAGCCAGAATTCTCAATTCTCTCCTCTTTGGCCCCCTGTCTGGCTGTGGAGTGCTACCATCTGCATGTGCTTAGAAGTCAAAAGCCTGGGGTCATTTCTTTTTACTTTTTCTCACACTCACAGCCAATGCTAAGCAGATCCTTGTGGCTCTGCCTCCGAAACATCTTTAAAATCATCCACTTCTCTTCATTTCCTCAGCCACCACCTACTGCTAGCCACCATGGCTTTCGCTTTGACTACTCCAATCCCTCCTGAGTTCCCTAGGGCAATTCTTGTCTTTCCACAATCAATCCCTATGTAGTAGGGATCTTTTAAAATGTCAAATAGATCGTGTCACTCTCCTGTTTAAAATGCTCCAAATTAGTTGCCAATTGCTCTCAGAATAACAGGCACCTTGGACCACATCCTGCATGTGGCTGGAATCCTCTCCTGTTCCCCAGGGCTTTCTCCTTGCTATCATGTGGCAGACACTGAAGCCTCCCTTCCACACCCTCAACATTCCAAGCTCACAGCCTTTGACCTGGCTGATGAATATTCCAGACACAGGGCTGGCTCCCTCTTATCATGTGGACATCAGCTTATAAGTTCCCACCTTGCTGAGACCTTCCCAGATGACTGATTTTTAATTACCTCTCTTCTTGTTTCAATTTCCTAATAAACCAGGCACTCTTGTGCTACTTAAAATTTTTTTCTTTAGATGATAGGTGAAATGATAGGAAGACAAAGAAGAGTGAGAGAAAAGGAGAACATAAGTCTACCCCTGGCTTCCATTTAGTTAATTTGCATTGTTTGTAACTAAAGATTTTAAACATTTTTGAGACACAATCAGATAGGCAGTCTCTCAGCTTGGAAGCTACCTTTAGAAAATGGGGGAGGGGGTACCTAGATGACTCTTTCTCTGATTTTCACCAGTAAAAATAGAGGTTATCTGCTTACTCTGGGTCACTAGTTGGAAACAGAACATTGTGGTAGCTTAGAGCCTTTTTTCCATGTCAGAAAACATTCACATTAATCTGCTAGATTTTCTACAATTATGTTGTCGTAAATGTTGTGAATTCCCAAATGCTGTGTGCTTGATAAAATAGGAATGGTAATGGATGCAGAATCACAAAATGTTTGTCCTCCTTCATATTGGGAAGTAGATTCATAGCTCTTTTGAAAATATGTCATGGTCCCTGCGGCAAGCCCAGAAAGTCTTGCCAGGATAGCATGTGGCAGATTGCTAGATAAATTTTTCTTGGTGGTTGAGTGAGTTCTGGCTGGGTTTGTGGACTGATAAGGACACATTCTCTGTTTGGAGCAAGTATATCTCTAGAGTGGAGTGTCATCCTTGATTTTTAGAACCTAAGTATGGTTCCCAGGTTTCTCTATGCACGTGCCTGTGGATTTGACAGTGAGGTTTGGGCCCCAGCAGCTAGTTGTGTAGACAAGGTTATTTGACAGATGCTCTTTTCTGCATTTTCTGAATCAGCAGAGAGAGCTGTTTTTGATTTTCACTTTGTACAGCTTAGGATGGAAGAGAAAAAGCAGTGGAGACACCAAGCAAACAAATGGTTTATGATACTGAAAGCACTTTTCTGATACACCCAAAATACACTGCTCCTGGGTACAAAGATGTTAAGACAATTTCCATCAAATGAGAACAGAAAATTCAGAAGTAAGATGAAGAAAAACTTGGATACAAGCCTTCTTTATTTTACAGCATGATTTTGAGTCTTCTTTCTTTTTCCCTCAAGGAATAAAGACAGACTAAACATATTTTCCTCTTTCATCCAAAGGTAGCTAGGAACCTGGGAATATAAAGTCAGGCCTCTTGAAGCCATCTTCTTCATTCCATTATCAGCAACTGTTTTCTTTTCCCACTAGAATTTTCCAATTTTACTTAACTATGAGATATTATATGACTGTCTTTACTACAAAACTTTGAAGATTATCCCAAGGTCCATGAACATGAGTGGTCTGAGTTCCAGAGTTCTGCATAATTCTGTTAGCTGTTTTCCCCTTCATTCAATAAATATCCAAAGTTAACAGTCACAGGCAGAAGAAGTATATTTTCAAAATGTGTAGAAGACTTTATTTTATCAACCTTTTGCCATAATGTTATATGTGTCTTCTACCATATTAAATACTACAACTCAGTTAACAGTATTTTTTTGTTTCTTTTTTGTTCATTTTGTTGTTATTTGTTTTGTTTTTTCAGTGCTACAGATGGAACCTAGGACCTCATGCATGCTAGGCAAACACTCTACCACTGAACCACATCCCTAGCCCTCAGCTAATAGATTTTTGCTTTTGTGTTGGTGGTTTTCAAAACTCAATCATCATGACACAATTTTAGTTAATCTTTTTTTGATTTGAGATATAGAAGGTAAACCCTGTTATTAAATCAGTTAATGTCAAGCACAGTTCCTTAACATTGATGATTGAATTACTGCCAAAACTTAAACTAGGAGCTGGCTGCTATGCATGTTCTGCAGACAATAATGCACAATCTCTGGCCTCACTCACAGTCACAGCAGATGATCTTAGCTGTGACAGACAGACTGGGATGCTGCTGCCATGTACTCTAGAAGAGAGGAGAGAGAACATTAGGTGAATAGGGTGTAGCCTAACAGTTGTGGGTCTTGAGTGAAATCTGTTTATTTTAATATTTGGGAGACAATTGTGTTAATTTTTACAGACAATGTGGTAAATGGTTGCATGTTAAAGGAAGCATGTTTATCAAAATATTACTAGATGACATAGAGCATTCTGATGTACTATCAGTTAAGCTATTTATTATCCAGAATTAGTCTAAAACAGGAAAAGCCTAGCAATAATGTAACTCTCCACCTGTAAGTAAATGGCTGAATAAATCATTCACTCAGAAGGTCCTATAATGAAATTTTGTTCAGAAGACTATAGAAACATGTAAAAAGTGCTATAAGTATTATATGAACATAACTTTATAACCCCCTCAATTACACTACGCTCACCAAAATGTAAGAACCATGCATAGAAAACAACTAATTGGAAGAAAGCACATTCATTTTCCAACAAATGTTTATGTAATGCTGTGTATCGGTTTGGGTAGAGCAAGTAGTGGCAATATCATCCAATGTGCATAGTGGCTTCAACACCTACCCAGTGGAGGTGTTTGATTGAAGGAAAGCATTGCTCCATATAATGCCCCTCTGTTCCTCAGATTTTGAGAAGTCTCTCTCATGCCAGTGAAAGTTCAACAGTTCCACCTAGATAGCCCTTCAATAGCTATAAGGACATAGGAAGCTGCTCTTCTGCAAGCAGAATCCTCACAGCTCTGATACATCAATATCATCTCAAGGTATTAGAAGCTACTCTGCAAGAGTAGAATCCACTGTGATGATTGTTGGATCTGAACTAGAAAATATTACCCAGTCTCATTGGCAACACTTCAGTATTTCCGGAGAGCTAACATTCAGAAGTTCCTTCACTCAGGTAGTAAGACCCACAGGGTGTTTGATTTCTGACTCCCAAGCACAATGGGATCTCTCTTTTATAGACTGAATACTGAGATGAAGGATTTTAGAGGGATCTTGACTATTTTTTTTCCCTAGAGAATCCTCCAGGACAATACTATTGAAGTCCAGAGTTTCAAAAGAGCAATCTTATGATTAGGGAAGAGGTATTTTAGCAGATGTCCCGTCTCTTCGGATGTGGGAGATGCTGATAATGATGGTTCTGATGATCCATGGCTACTTTGCACTGGGTCCGATGCTAAAGATATTTGTATGCATCATTTTATTTGATCTTTGAAAGATTTCTACAAAGTAGAATGTCATTTTCATCATCATAATTATTATCATTTTATAGATTTAGAAACTGAAATTTGGAGAGAGAGGGAGTAATTTGTTCGAGGTCACATACTTAATAACTGGAGTCTAACTTCACAGCCTGCATGCTCTTTTGCTAGATCATTTGTCATTTTAATTCACCAGTATCTATTCCAATTTCTCCTAAGACTTGAATTTCTTCGGGAGTTTCTGATTTGTATCATTTGGAGTGAGACTGCTCATTTCCCAGCATGAAGCTGAAGGAAGTCAAATTTTTCAGTTCCTTCCTGCTCCTTGAACACCGCAATAATACCTAGGTGATCTAAGTATAGTCAAATAAATATTCAATTAGATACTGAATCTCTAGTGAAGGACCCAAAAATGGGGAGGGGGCCATTTAATGGAAAGTATGACTGGTAACACTCTTACGGCTTTCTAAATCATGATCCTTTATTATTACCTAAGTTTCTGTTAGTTCTCAAATGTGAATCAGACCCATGATCCTTCAGATTCTAGCACATTTCCTTCTGGGTAAGTGAGCCAGTGTTGGAGTTTGTTGCTTGTAATTTAGAACATTATATTTATCTGGATGCTATTGGCTATAAGTAATAGAAATTCCTTATTTAAATTGGCTTAGACCACATTATCTTCAAACTTCAGGGGTTCCTTCAATCCTGGTAGAATGGCCCCATTCACTATTAGAATACTTGCTGCAAAACTCTTCTTGGCTTCCTTAACTTTCTTGTCTTAAAATTCGTGGGGATGATAAATCATTGTTGGAGTCAATGTTGATCATTAAAATTCACTCATAATGTAGAGCACATCATTTTAATGAGAATTTGACTTATATTGTCTTCTCTAATTCAGGAAAACCTGAGTTACATTCTTTTAGTCTTATAAGGGAAAATGGCATTAGAGTTGAGAGTTGGAGATGTTTAAAAGAAATGCTATATTATTGCTTTTTCTAAAGCATTGGATTATAAATATTCAGAGCAAAAGTACATATTCAAAATGCAGAAAAGAAGTAGTTCTAAAGATTCAGTAAAATAGAAACTCTTACTTTTTAATTAACCAAATATGCGTAAATGGCCCTCATTTTCTAGATTCTCCCAGCAAGGGGTTCAGGATACCTGCTGCGATCTTTCTCTCCTTTAAATCACTAAAAAGGCTGACTGCACTCCCTCCTAGAGAGCCTTTCAACAAGGGGAGGGGCTTTTTCTTTTTCTTTTTTCTTTTGTATTAAGGTCTTCTGGAAAAGAAACACTATAAAATCATATAAGTGAACATCATCGACTTTTCTTTCTTTTTAAAGAGAAATATAAACCAGTTTGCACTTTTCAAAATACCAGAGACCTGCAATGTTCTCTTTTGAAAGTTTGATTAGTTACAAAGAAGTTGCACAGGAGGTAGGGAGAGGAAAAGGCAGTAGAGGGAGGTGCCTTCCATTGGTCTCTTTTTCCCCAAGGAAAGGCACACCAAGAATGCCAGAGAACAGGGGCTGCAGGGTAGATGTACATACCCAGAGACACAACTACAATGACCTGGGTCCACAGAAAAGTGGTGCTTTTGGGGATGACTGTCATCTTGAGCATTTTCAGGCTGCTGCTAATATCTGCTAGTAAATTTGAGTCATGTTTTTGCAATCCTGCATATGCCTGGGAACACTAATGCCAAATTTTATGCTATCTTCTTTGCAAATATTTATGTAAAGCCTGGAAGAACTCATTCAATAATAATGCCCCTTGTTCATCCACTTTTTGATATCAGAATTCATCTATAAGAAGTCAATAATGTCTCCAGTTTATGACTCACAAGTCAATAGGAATGTTTATAAACAACTGAGGCTAAAATAGGTCTCAAGGTTTTGCAAAACAAAATTAAAATTTCCTTTTGAAGACTAAATATTCTGATCAAAACTATAAAATTATAGCCATTTGATAGTAAGTTATCCAGGTTGTGAGGCAGAACAGTATGTATTACCTAGAATTGTTACTAAATACCCAGTTATTTATGATTTGCAAGATAGAGCAATATTACCTTCGTCAATGCATTTTGCTGAAGACACGAGGAAAATCTGTTAAAAAGGTGATGTGGTCCTGAAAAGTATTCAGTGTCCCAGTGAACTAATACTGCTTAAAAAAATTCTGCCAAAGGTACAAAAGAGAATAATTAGCTCCAAATAATAAAAACTATAAACTTCCTCTGTTGAGCTTTCCTTCTCTTGTTTTTCTATTATTTATACAAATAGATAATTTTTTGACAAGTGGCAAAGGATTAATGCCTTTTTATTATTTTTTGGGGGAAAGAAGCTGGAAGTGTACTGTTTCTTAAGCAACCAAATTTCTCTTATGATAAATAAAATTTATGTATTTTAGTTCTAAAAAATGTCCACCTATTACCAGTGGATTTGTCCTGCATAAAGCAGACTTCAATAAAGCAGCATTTTATCATTAATTCAAACATGTTGTGGATGTGAATGCTTATAAGCAATCGGCTTTATTCTAAGTGACAAAATGGAAAAATAACTTAATTAATGGAAGAGGCTCAATGGAATGACCAGGGCACTTTAGGCCACAGCAATTGCATGACAAATTGGGAGCTATTTTAACGGAAACTTTTAGTTGGCACTGACATTTTATCCAATTGTTAGCAGTTGTTTTCCCTATATTCAGCTGGTCTTCCACCTTTATATCACACTGACCTCTCCATCCACTTAACCCAATAGAAGTAAAAGAATTTAGAAATCCTGACTTCATGATGACATCCCTCAGATTAACAGAATCATTTTATGAGTTCTACAATTTATTGTCTGAAACGCATGTGTGATTACTGCTCATCATCATCTAAACAAATGTGGTATAACATGATTTGTGGTATCACTGTACCCTGAAATGTACAAGAGGGTTAAGGAATTGGAATTTTTTTAAAAAGAGTGCTAAGGAGATGGCTTAGCAAGCTTCACCTACAAGGGGATATTGCAGGAAGAAGACTAGCCCTGCAACAGAGCTCTTGTCTTTCTGCCGTTATTTCAGAAGACATTTGAAAAGGCAACATCTCTCTTCAACAATACCTTCAAGATAAGGTATATGAGATTAATTAGGAATTTCTTGAGCTGTCCATTTTTTCTGATTTTAAAGTTTAAAATTTTTTTCAAATATGTGTTATCATAATAGACATTCTTTATCTAATCATCTTTCCACTAAAAGTATTTCCCATAATACATTATTTTTTAAGTACTTTCTCATAAGGTATTTTATTTCTACCTTAATCCCATAGTTTATGGGCATTATTACCCTTTTACAGTTGAGAAGGCTGATACTCAGAGTGGGAATTGCTTACAGTCTGAAGCCTAATATAGGAACCTAGGTCTTTGGATTCCTGGTGTCTTTTGCTACACAGTTATGGTCAAAACCTCTGTGAATGAGACTTGGGTTAGATAAGGGAGAGCAAGAAACAAAGTGAAAAGGCAGGGAAAATGAAAGCAAATTAAGAACAGAGGTGGGAAGGAAATGAAGATAAACCTCATCCCTTATAGCTACTCTTACTTTGAACATTGTGTAACTGTTGTTTATCCAAGAAAAATGATATGTTTTTGGCTTTAGTTTATAGTTCTCAATAAGTATGAGTTGAAATCTCAGCTCTTCCACAATGTGTGACCTTGCACAAGTTAAATAATCCTTTTTAGCTTCAATTTTTCATTAATAAATATGGATAATAGTCAATTCAATGAGATAAGGTATATGAGGCAATTTGATAGTATCAGAGCCTGGAACATGGTAATCATTCAAAACATGCTAACAATCATTAATGTATAATAATAGATGTTTGTCAATTTTTGGCTGCTTAATTCCTAACCCTCTCCATAATTTGGGTGTTTAACATATGCTATTCATCAGTGATGTCTACCAAATATTACTTTTTCTATAGGCATGGTAGGATTATGATTCCCTGCACCATTCCATTTCTCATAAATTTGGGTGTGGCCATCCAGATTGTTTTGGCCACTAAAGTGTAAGCAGGAGTGATACATGTCACTTCTGTTTAGAAGCTTTAAGTGCTAGTGCCTATTTCACCACACTTCTCCCTTTGCCATCATGACCTTAAGTGTTCTACCTAGAGACAATTTTCTTGGTCCTTGTCCTAGAATGCAAGAGAACAACACAGAGCAGAGCCCCCAGTTAACTTGTTATAGAGTGAGGTGTGACTGAGGGAAAGAAAGAAATGAAAGTTTTGTGTTAAGTCACCAAAATTTGGGGAGTTCCTTGTTATTATAGCATAACTTGGCTTATCCTGATGATTTTCCCCGTAGTTATGCATATTGGCAGAATGTGGATTCTTTTCCATTTTATAGAAATACAAAAGCCTGATAGTTACTTTTATAGTTGAATTCCTTTGAATTATAGTTGAATTACTTTGTAGGAATTCAATCCAAATTAATTAATCAATAGATCCACCTAAATACATAAATTGGAAGCTAGAAATGCAAAAGAGGTAGGAATGGTGGTAACTTATTCCCATTTATTCTGGTGGTAGAAGCAATGAAGGAAATATAGATTTCTTGAAAACCAGGGACAATGGGTACAACAGTAATCCTTATGGGGTCTGTGACCATTGGTGAAGGCTATTGCAGGCTGTTGGACTTGGGTTTCAGGAAGTTTAGCAGCAGAGTCCTCATTGGATAAGTTCTGAAGCATAACCCTGACCCTGGTCAGGGTGTTGTCTAGTCTCCCTGTTCCTGCCCTTTTCCAACCTTTTGAGTGACTCAAATCTGCAAGCAGCTGATATAATTTCAATTCATTCATTTTTCTGATTAAATCAGCCAGTGTGTGATGCTTGCAAATAAGATTCCTGAGTAACACAATATATAAGTTAATTTTGAAATTCTCTTTGTTAATGTGCAGAGTTATTTTAGTATATTCCTGGCAGCATGAATTAGTTGTTCTGAATGCTACTGCCTGTTCATGCCAACAGAACACTTATTTTAGAGATGCTCACATTTTATGTCAGCAATTTCTTTTCAAGGTATTAAGTCCCTTTAAAGAATTCTTAATGGGTTAATGTACAAATTTCACTTTCAATGTTTACATTGTATTGAAACACTGGTAGTCAAAACTAATTCTTACTCTCTCTCTCTAAAAATTAGAAGTGATTGATTTTCCTGTGCTAATCCACTGAAATAGCATTACATCACCAAAAGAGAGAGGTCTTGGTGTTAAAATCATGTTGCTCTTTTTATTTTGAACTTGGTTCAATCTAGATATGGATAACTTAGAACACCTCCAAGGTTTCTTTCTATCTTCGTGATTTGTAAGACCTTGATGTATCTTGAATGAATCCGAATTCCCACCGAGAGAGATTCAGTTAGTTAGGTGGGTAGGATGATTACTCTTCTAAGGGTTATTAATCTTGATAAGACTTGACAACTAAATTGAACAGCAACATGTGCATGGGGGCAGTGGGAAGACAGATTCATTACAAATGCCCAGCAGAGATGTAAGTTTACATATTTTGGGTTTACTTTTTGAACCTGTTAGGAAAAAAATAGAGTAACTTTACTCTTAGTGGGCACAACAATACTGTAAATTCCTTGCTGAGGATGAAACCCAAGAATAACTCTGATTAGCCTCCCTGCCACCCCTTCAATCTGCAAGTCTAAAAAGGAAATTAAAAACAACAACAAAGACTGGTAATGCAAGCAGCCAGAGAGAACTAGCCCAGATTATCCAAAGTAGAGAGGAGATGAGTAATTCTACCCTGTGTTTCAAACTGTTAAGTTTCTGGAAAGGTAGAGAAGAAATCAGCAAGGTGAAGAGGAAGTTTTCTCAGGAGGCATTGGGTCCTTTCCATAGAAGTTTAAACAAGAAAAAACAAACACTTGTGAAGTTATAAGACTTAGAGCATAATGTAAACTTAGGTTATATACAAATGGGAATAAGGTGATTGCATTACATTAAAAGGCAGGCTTTTGAGTTCTGGAACAATCAGTCAAATGTGTTTTATAATTTTCTAATTCATAATGCAAAAGAAACAAAAACAAAACTCACTAACAAATACATGGCAGGTACACATAGAAATTTAAGGCTGAGAGAAGCCTTATTTGTAGAACAACCTAAGTTCCATGTGCCAGCTACTAAGACCTGATTAAATACTGTCTATCTTTACTACAGAGTTTGGTCTACAGATAGAAAGGGGCTGAGTTGCAAATCAACAGATCTCCTTAAAGATCCAAGTGATATGAGAAGTCAGAGGTTTTGTCTTCAGGGAAGCAATCTTATCTTAATTTATAGACAGACCAAGACCTAGTGATGTAAAGTGGCTTTCTCAATGTCACACAGCTTGTGGTGAATAGAATCTAGACTAGTTCTTGGGCTCTGATGATATCAGAGGTTGATTTTGGCCTCCTTAATCCCCTGGTAGGTATAAGGGGTTCTCTTCAAATTAACTATTGGGATTAATCCCTCTGCTTGAAGGAATATACAAATGCCCTGAAGCAGAGCTTTAAGGAAAAAGTAAACCATTTAACAGGCTTCCTAAAACTCAGGCTTATTTAAATGAACAATTTAAAAATAAAATGCAAGAGACACAACCTACAACATACTGGAGAATTCAGGCACCTGGCTCTGGATTCAGCTATTCCTTGATTTAAGTTCAATTCTGTCACTTATTCTCTGTGTCAGTTTGTTAACTAGTGCCTCTAAATTTGGATTTCTTTACTATAAAATGAAGCGAATAATGGCACCTACCTAATATGATTGTTGTGAGGAGTTAAATATGCAAGGGAAAAATGGTGAGAAGTATAACATTTGAATAGAGAAAAGAGAACTAGGTATGAAAAAAATAAAGGATTTAATACGCATTAAGATGAAAGAGGATATTAATATTTATTGAATTTCATTCTTGCCTTACTATTTATTAAACTCTTCATTTTCCATCTGCCATTGCCAAAAGCATTTCTCTCAAATACTCCAATATCCTTCTCCTGTTTACTTTGTTTGTAGGCATCAACTGTGGACCCAGTTCAAAGACAGAGACTTTGAAAGATTTTTTTTTAATTCACATAAGTTTTATCCTGGGAAAATTAGCGAGAAAAATATACTCAGAAATTAGAAAGTGGTGATTCAAACCACAGTACAACTAAAGGAGGAAAGAGCCAGGCAACAGTGACAGTTTTAAAATAATTCTAGAGCTGGAATTGGCATTGGAGGTCATCCAGATGATGTGTTCATTTTAAGGAAGAGGATAGAGAAGTCCAGAGAAGTTGCTCATCTGTCTGAAATGCTCCTGGTGGTCCCACTTGGGGATTATTCCTGATTCTCCATTTTTCTATTCATCTTTCTTATTTCTATTTTATTTTACATCATTTTTAATGTTTCCCATGCTAGTTAGGTAGGGGTATGTTGGTGCTTCTACATATCTTTTTGCTATCCTTTAGACCCATGATTTCTGTAGAACCCTTTCCAGGGCAAATTCAGTGTAGGTGTTCTGGATGAAATGAATTTCTTTTTGGCAGTTTCTGCCTCAATCCTTTCTCTAAAGTTGGCAAAGATCCTCCACCAGAGAGTGGAGCATGGCCCATGCTCAGGACTATGTGTCTTTTCCTATTCTTCCCTCTATCACCTTGATCCTGGCTCCTGACATCTTCTGAGAGGCAGGTTAACAGACAAGGACAGCAGTTGGAACTGGTTGAAGTGGCTTCTCTTCCAAACAGGAGACATTTATTTTTGGAAGACTTTTCCAGATAGCATGACAAAATGTTTACAGGGGTAACAAACCTAGCCAACCACTCACTGCACTGTTGAGAGCTTAGACTGGGACCACCATGTCCATAATTCACGCACTAGAGATTGATGTTTCTTGGGTAGTGATCTTGACCTTGCTCCTTAAGACCTTTAAGCTGTAGTAATAAAACCTGTAAGCCAAAACAGATCAATACCAGCTTTACAAAGTCTCAATTGTTAACTCTCATAGCACCTAGTGTTTACAGAACAACAGCAGCTACTCATTTAGTGGTGGCTGGCTTTCTATGATATTTGTACCTTAGATTAGTAAATCAAACTTCAATCTTCATCAGAATTGCCTATTGGGTTTGCTAAAACACAGGTTGCTGGGCCCATACCTGAAGGAGGTCTGGGGAGGGGTCCAAGGAATTGCATTTCTAACCAGTTCCTAAATGATGCTGATGCTACTAGAGAAAGGACCACATTTAAAAAAATACTGCTATAGGAGAAAATGGTCGGTCTTTCTTGAACTTTCACCCTAATTTTCTCCTTTAGCCTGTATTTTCTTTTTATCTTCAGCTTCTCAGACCTTTTTTCTAGTGCAAATCTGCTTGAAAATCCTCTTTCAAACACAAATGGTAATTGCAGCTCAGTCCATATTTCTCTCCATAAATTCATTCTGTAAGGAGGCATTGTGAATAGTAACCTCAGACAATGCAGGTATAGAATACTTTTCCAGTACTTTTATCAGTGTCTCTTTGTGTGCATGGACGTGCTTGGGACTTCTGATCTCTGAGTGAAGAAGATGGGTGTGGTGAAATTATTGCAGCTAGGCTTCTCAAAAGGAAAGAAGAATAGCACAGAGAATGGTATTTTCTCTCTTTTTTTTCCATCTAGTTTCTTGGACTAGGTTTGAGCCTCTGTGTTCACAGGATGAGAGACATATTAAGGAATTGTTTAATGAAAATCTTTGCTGAAATCTAGGCACAAACAGATTTGTTTAGGGGCCCAAGAAAGGGGTTGGGGTTTCCATAGCTTGACACCTACCAATTATCAACCGTGGGCTCCCAAGGGGGGCTCTGAATTTTCAATAAGCTGGGGTCAGTTCTGAAAAAAAAATATGCTGACTGTTGGTACTCAAAGCACAGCACAGGAAGAGAGACCATGTACTAACACAATAGAGAGTTATCTCAGGGGATTAGAGTGGAGACTGACATTGCCTCACATAACAGGCAGGCCTTTAGCAAGTAGATGAAGTCAACTGAAGGGGAGCATGAATCATTGAAAACTTATTTGACTTTGATGCAACTTATCTTAACAGCCCTTGGGAACTATGTTCGTGAATTCCTGAGGTGGTAGGGGCTCTCTGATTCAGAATTGTCCCCTGAAGAACTTTTGTTTCTTCAGCTCAGCAGTTGTATAGGATGCCTGACTCATTTTTTAAGCTTGAGAATCTTGGTAACGATTGCCAACCCAAGGCTTCTCCAGACTGAGGTTAGCAACTAGACATTTAACTCGTCTTGCTATGTTGCCTGTTCCTTTTAGACAGGAGGCCCAAGGGTAGTATGTTTACTGGGACAACCTGCCAGTTTCTTTTCATGTTTATATCCTTTTATCCTAGGTAGCCAGGTGCCCCTTGAAGCAGTACACTGGGGATTCAGACACATTCACAATAATGAATTTTGCATCATCATTTGCATTTTTAACCTTCTCTGCTTCTCTTATTCTCAAACAGATGCAGGCAAAGTCATTTATATAGAAATTTCCATGTTGCTGAACAAGATTGGGATTTTGGAGAAATAAATAATTGTTAGGACTGTTTGAGTCTTACCCCCTGTGTCTTTTAAGAAGGGCATTTTGAGCAGCTGTGGACAAAGATGTTTTATCAGTGAATATATCCCGGATTTATATTTCACACATGACTCAAGGATCATGTCATGATTATCTTGCACATTAATAGAGAAGTTTTAAAGTTGTGTGTTTTCATTCCATAGAAACAATAACAGACATGAGATCAGAAGACATAGCCCTTAGTTGTGGCTTTCTGACAAACAAGGTGACTTCCTTTGTGACATGGCTCAGACTAGTTTTGCTTACTCATCATGCTAACTGTGAGGGTCTACAGGAGATAAGTCAATTTGTAGGATTATTAAGAGCTATACAAAATAAAGAATTTATATGATATAAAAGAACTTGTGATTTTTTTTTTTTTTTTTACTGGACTAGTGTGATAAATATCAGCACGACCATCTGAAGAGACCACCCTCTGCCTTCTAGGTGGTTTCTGTATTTAGATACAACAGGGCTCAAATTCAGGCTATTTTTTTTTTTTTACAAGCTGTTTAATTGGAGTCTTACTTTTCACATATTCGCCTTTTAGGATATGGTGAGGATTCTAGCTAACTTATATGAATGCCTGGAAGAGTTCCTGCCATCCAATTAACATTATTTTATTATCACTTTATTTTCTGACCTGTGCTGAGTATAAGAACTCTTTGGTATGTTGTAAAACAAACTCTTGTCTGTCAGTGAGTGCCATTACCAAGACAGAAGATTCATTATGAAACTTCTGTCTTTGCCTCAAGTACTCTGACTCCATAAAAAGGTACTGAGTTTCCTAGGGGAAAAATACCTCACAGGCAAGCCATCATACAATCACCGATTTTCAACTGCTGATATATACATATATATTTTTTGTGTGTCAGCAAGGATCTACTTGTAGACGCCATAACCTGTTGTTTTGCCCATCTATGCTCCCCGGATCCTGAGCTCCTTTCAGAGTGACCTGCTTCTATCCTAGAGCTGTGAATGATACAACTTTTGCAGCAATGGCTTCAGGGGATGGGACACACTGCCATCTTTCCTGTGATTCTTTCCTTTGGCAACTAAGCCTGCATGAGGCTCCTTCCTCCATAACTCACTTTGCCAGTTTTGTCTGACTGAAGCAATCATGAACTGTAACCCAAGTAGCATCTTCCAGTTCTTTATTCTAGTTGTGTAGACCACATGGTGTAGAACCATAAATGCATACACACGTCTTGAGCTTTATGTCTTTTTTTACATTTTGACCTCCCCAGATATATTCTGAGTATTTTCTTGGTTTAGGCTATGCCTTTTCTACTCCAGAGTACTAATGCAGAGCTGAAAACCCAGATTGGCACAGAGTAGACATTTGAGGTGAACTTCTTTTCTGATGGAAAGGCAAATGTGGTTTCTATAGTGAGGATCTCCAATTTCATGCAATAGGCTACTTCTAGAATTCCTCAAAAGATAGATAAATTGCTTTTCTCTACTGATCACTTTTAAGTGTTGAGTCAATGCCAGTGTTGTGGGAGAGCAGAGGTACCAGATGAGCATTCATTTATTAAAATTTGTTTCAATATTTTTATTTTCACAGGCAGCAGAAATGAAAGAATCCATATGATATTATTTGTTTAAGGTTAAAATTAAAAGCAAAACTATATCCTTATCCCTGCCCTGGGAGGCATAGGGATTGCAAAGATATGGAAGAGTTTTCTGGGATAATGTCACTTTTTTTTTGTCCTTATATGGAGATTAGTGCAACTTTGTGAAAATTCACTCAAATGATTTTTCACTAATTTTTGTACTTTCATTTCCGTAGGTTACTCTTTAATAAAAGAAAAACGTTCTTGTTTGTGTTCTCTATTTTTGTAAAACAAGAGTAAAAGCAATGCCAGTTTGGGCTCAGAAGAAAGATGCTGTTCTTGTGATCTCTCCAATGCTTTCTGCCCTGCAAACCTTAGAAATGAGAAAATTTACCCATATGGGGTTGTCTTTAGGAGTTAATCACAAGGTTCATAGAGAAATGAAAGTCAGCCACCTATTTGAAAGAGACAACATAGAATGTGTCTTGCCTAGACACACAATGCCTAATAAGAGGCAGGTGACTCTTGTCTATTGTTTTCTGTGAGCACAAACAGCTCAGCACCTGGCTTAGATCTGCATGGACATGTCTGTCTCACAGAGCTTGTAGATGGGTAGTGTAAAGTCAGATCGGCAGTAAAGACCATGACCACTAAAGACCACTGACCACTAGCTGAAAAGGTAAAAGCATGGCTTTATTGGTTGAGGTTCATGGGTCCACCAGTGTGGGCCAGGGAAATCGCGCCCAAGATTGGGAGAGGCCATTTTTATGGGTAGGTTGAGAGGAGGGGGATTCTCATGAAGAGGTGTCTCTTTTTGGTTGGCTGAGGCCTGATGACAGGTATGCGCTGATTTCAGAGGTCAGTGGGTTCATTGATGATTGGTTGACGTCAGAGTGGTAAGCAGAGTTTGGTGCTAGCGGGAAGTCTTGGTGTGGGAGGGTAACTTCAGATGCCCAGCCCTCCTTTGTCTAGCCGCCATCTCTCGACCCAACAGATAGGTGTTTGTGGAGAATATTAGCAAGGCACTAACATGTCTGTAAAGCCAGATGACCAAAAGGAGGCGAATTAAAACCACTGGGCAAGGCTTTATTGGAAATATGCTCTCGGGCTAAACTCTCCCGTCCATAAGGGTGTGTAGGGAAGAATGGCACACGTGTTCTGGGGTACAGAAAATTTTAAAAGGCCTGGTCAGGAAGGGGAGGGCTTAAGGCAGGGAGAGAAGGTCAGAGTCCTTCCTGGATGAGTCAGGAAAAGCCCGCTGATTGACAGGAGGCGCTTCTACTGCTGAGGTCAGCATCTGGCTGGCTGCTCCGTTCTGCAGCTGCCCTGGTCACCCCTAACTGGACACCCTGAACCCTAAACTGACCTAAAAATGTCCATTCAGATTTTCAAATCTCATGATTTGTTACAGGATTCATAATATGTACTTGTGGCCAGTTTTATTTTTAAGACAAGAAATCCCCCCCACATGCTCCATATATAGGGAATACACCCACACATGCTTAATAATCCAACATGTCCTTGCTAAACACAAATTGTCTAGTGAGCAATGAGAGGTTTGATGTTTCTCCTTCTCTCAGAAGGGTTTGCCTACAGCTTCAGTAACACTGTTTTATATTATCTATCTGCTAATTATGTCCTTGAAGACAGAAGTACTAAATGCCATCATAAAATCAATTTTGTAGCCAAGTGACCAGGCCCCAGTGTCAAGGTTTTCTCCATTTTACCCCGAGACATCTGAGATGGTGTTTCTCAACAATGCAACAGAGTCAGGAGGTATTACTTATTAAGAATGTGGATTCCAAGTAGGGAGAGAGAGGGGAAATGCTGGGGAGTGATATTGGCCAAATTATAATTTGTGCATGTCCATATATGTAACAACAAATCCCATTAATATATACAACTATGCACCAATAAAAAATGAAAAACAAAACAAAACATGAATTCCTGGGTGCCAGCCCACACATAACAAAGATCTAGTGGTCAAATCACAAAATGCTACATTTCAAGTAAATGGTCATGATCTCATGCATATAAAATGTTGAAAAACATTGGCCCAGTAGCCACTGGCAGATATAAAATATATTTTGGAGTTGACCCAGAAAATTTCCTAAGAATTTTCTAGGAAAAATTTGTACCAGGCACTTTTACAAGATTGGGATCATGGCACCACAAAACGGAAAGAGGGTCTTCTGAATTAGGTAGAGAAGGTATGCAACTTCCTTAACTTGTCTTCCAGGTGAGAGGAGACAAGAAGCTCTTTGTGCAGAGAGTCTGGTGACCTTTCCCTCCCCGCCTTTTGTACCTCTGTCCTTCTGCTTGGCAGGAATTCTGACTTTTGCATTCCCTTTGAATCACAAAATTGTCTTTTTCTGTGCATTCCATTTTGCCACAGCAGGTTATGTCTAAAAGAACATTGTTGCTTTTCTTTTTGTGGATTGTTTTCTTTCTTCCCAAAAGACATTTGAAAGAATCCTCCCCTCTGGGTTTTGCTCAGTTGACTTTATTACAAGGACACACCACTAAAAAGTACATCTAGTGATGTTCTAGTTAAAGGGGGAAGCAGAAAAACTTTGTTAGAAAAGTAGCTAGAAATAGACCATGAGAGATTAAAAAAAAAAAGTACCACTGGTATATATTAGTGTTTCTTAGAAAATGCTTGAAGGGAACAGCACAAGGTAAACTGGTTGGTCTCTTCCATTTCCAGATATTGGTCTGGTGTTGGAATGAGAAGCATTCATAACTATTGAGTATTGTGTGATGATTTCACTATTTTCATATTAATCTTACAATTTGAGAAATTCTATTCAACCTTTTCTTTGGTGGATTAGAAAACAGCAGGTGTGCAAATGAAATAAGATGTCACATTTAGGAGACGATTTCTAAGAAGTATAGATGTGGGAGTTAGGGTACCCCACAGCAAGGTGAAGTAGAAAAGATATACCTGTGGAACCTAGTAGGCAGAGGGAAGAAGTGCTACTAATCATCCTATATGTAGAGAACTGTCCTCCATCCCTCAACAATCCCTCAATTCAACCTTGTCAGATGATCAAGGTTGAATTTGAAAGCAGTGAACAATCCTGTCAAGATTAAGGAAATTTCCAGAATTATGATGGTTCAGAAAGCAATTTCAGTTACCTTTGGAACATGAAATATCAGAGAAGAACATTGGAGGAAGTAAATTGTGTGTTACCATGATGGAAATAGGGAGAACTCAACCATCCCTGTTAGTTTTCATTGTCTATAAAAGGAAAGCTCCCCACCCCTCATGGAAAAGAAGAAAACTAAGCACACAGAATAAGGTAGAATTGTGGCCTAAGATATATGAAGAGTCAGTAAAAGAAGATCCAATAGATTTAAAATAACTCAATATAGGAAATAAAATGAATCATGCCTTTAAAATGATATTAGAATTTAGAAATGTGATTTCCCAGTCTGTCATCCTCAGGAACCTCTGAGGACTTGTAAAGAAGTTCTAGAAAAATAGAGACAGTCAAATAATTCCATTCTCACAAAACCAGCCTCTTTTTGATATAAAATGGCAAACTTGACATTCATAACCATACAAAATTCTAAAGTAGATCATTAAATTTTTTATATACCTTTAGAAAAGTCAAGATCTATAGCTACTTGTTTGTATTATATATTAAGAGGAAAATATCTGGTGCTGACAGGTGCCTTTAGGAGGTTGGTAGATCCAAGGAACTCACCAATTAGAATTTTTCTTGAGGTCAGCAAAACACTTTCTATTAAGATTTGTGCATAGTTGTGTGAATCTTGGTCCACTTGGGTAGGGTTTTCTACTGGAGTTTCACAGGCCTCAATCATTGGTTTCACAAAATATTTTCTTAAGCCAATGACTGAATGAAATGACTAAAAGAAAGGAAGCAAATATTGATAACAAAATTGCAACAATGAGCTAAAGTCTCCAAAAATAAATTTAAGAGTAGGGAAAATAAAGTCCTAAAATTTTTCCCAAAAATTCGGAACATGAAGTATCAGAGAAGAACATTGGAGGAAGTAAATTGTGTGTTACCATGATGGAAAGAGGGAGAACTCAACCCTCTTTAAGAAGGAAAACTTGGTTTGACAGCTGTTTCTGAAGGACACCCATGTTTGCATAGACTTCAACCTGAACAATATTAGGACAGCTGTCAAAAGGTAGAAACTAATTAGTAAAATATTATATTGCTTAGGAGGAGATTATAAAAACAATCATTTGTGCTAATTAGGTCATGCCAAGAATTCTACTGTGTTCTGGTATGACCTTTTAAGGAGAAATATTAAATCAAGCTTCTATTAAGATGGATAAGTATATTTGAAGGAATTTGAGGAAGGAAAAAAAAGCAACAGATCTGATGACAAGTTGCCTTCAGATTCTAGAAAGTTATTATATAAATGGGTTGTTTCATACTAAGGACTCACGTGGGAGTGTAGACAGTATAAGATTGTTTTTTGCATTTCATAGAAAGTCCCTGTTTAACACTGCAATGACATGGCAGATGATCCTGGCTGCTTGCTTGAGAGCCTTGAAGGGCTCTCAGGAAGTTGAAGCAAGAATGTTGAGGAAAGGATTCCTTTATCTGATGGAAGAAAGATTGAATCGTAAGGTCCCACACTTCATTGCTTACCTGAATCACATGGAGCTCCCTTCTTAAAAATACTACTGTCAGGGATGCATCCCAGAGATTCCAAATTGATAGATGTGGGGTGGGATCTAAGAATTCAGATTTTTGAAAAAGAAAATTCCTCAGATAATTCAGTGTACAGTCAAATTTGAGAACCACAGCAGCCTCTAAGCTCCCACCTGACACTCTGCTGTTCGCTTTTACGTAAAGATGAGGACTCTCGAAAAGATGTCTCGATGGCACTCAAAATCCACCCACATTCCTTGGTGTACCACAATGAACTTGAACTTGTGCTCTCTGGTTCCATGTTGTATAGCATCATCAAAGTCAGGTGCCTGGGCAAGTTGTTTATACAGATCATCTCATTTAATTCTCCCAGAAAACAAAAGGAGGAAGACTTTATTTTTAGAATCATTTTATGCTGTGGAAAATTAAGTTAGATAATTACACACCAGAACCCAGGAGGCAAGTCCAGCATGACTGAGGCAAAGTTGGTTCTCTATTAACTTCCATGATGGTAGTTTAAAAACAAAACAAGTGTTAAGGCCTGAGAAACATCAAGTGACATATTGAGGAAAAGGTAGGAAAATGACACATGTGGGAGGTAATTCCTGTTTCCCCTTCCTTTCACCTCCCTCCTCAGACCTATGTGCATTATACGGGTCCTTTCTTCTTCCATCTTCTGGCACATCAGTGAAGCATATGTTTCTTTCACTCTTGATACAGGATGCCTTCATTTATTAAACTGTCAAAACTTTCTTAGATCTTTGATATTTTTTTTTTCCAAATCAATACTAACAATATTTTTGTGGTGTATTGAGAACATTATTTATTTGTACAGAACTTACCTGAGTGGATCGAAAGAAGCAATTTTAAGAAACAGCTGCAGTGGTTATGACCACCTCGACTTTGTCCTCAAAAGCATTCTGATGCAGATGACAAGCCCATTATAGGCTGTATGTGACAAGAATGCAGCTGGGAATATAAGAGAAGAAGCCCCCAGCCAACCACCACCATTATGTGAATGTGAATATGATTTCTGAAATTCCTCCACTAATTGAGCATGGTGTGCTTGGCTACAGGTCCTTTCACTGAGCTTTAGTCTATAAATGATCTGCATCATCAAGCCTTTGCTCCACAGAATCATGTTTTTTAGCTGTAACAATGCCCCGTCTGTCTCTTGCTCTTTCTGTGCACTTGATTTGGTTCATTAAAACACCTGACTTGGGATTTCAATTTCCCCAAACACAACTGTTGTAGCAGCAGATATTCTGAAAGTATTTATAATCAATATGCTTTTGAATAAGGCATGAACACAGAGGCATAGCTGCCTCGTATTGTGGGCTTTCAGCCACTCCCATCCCAGTCTCTGCTGACCAGGTTTTGTATAGTTAATGACCTTTGAAACACAAATCACGCAATCAGAAGGCTCCTTCCATACCAACACAGATTGAACACTGTTTTTAAAATGCCTCTTTTAAAAAACAGTACATTTAAGTAAAACCTGCAGGCCGAATGTTTGGTGGTATCTGACCTTTCTGTAAATATGATGAATGGATTCATTGTAAACACTGTGCCCTGATAAGTTCTGCATGTGGAACGGCTGTTCTCCCAGCAGAGAAGATTGGTTTTACTGGGCTGTTTCAAAAGGAAGTGGAAAGGTGAAGGCCAACTGTCAGGCTGGTGCAGCCTTGCCAGAGATTTTTAATAAGCCATTATTGGGCTGTAGAATTCTTTTCAGGTTTTCAACTCTGTTCATATTTAACTGATCTCACTCCCTCTTCACAGCTGCTTCTCACATAACATCCTCAAGCACTTGCTGGAGACAGAGTAAGGTTTGAATTCCATCCAAGCATTGGATTTCCATTAAATTAAACAAGGAACATGAAGCAGAAGAGGAAAGGTATATTTGTGGAGATTGGGCATGCTGTCTGATTTTCATATTCTTTGAGTAATCCTGTTTCTTTCAAATCACTTAACAAATAGCTGTTGAGCTGAGATAGGGAGGAGAAGAGTGAATCCCAGAGGCTGGGAGGCCTAACCCTGCTGGAAGGTGGGTGCAGGCAGGCCCCTTTGCTTCTCTGGGCATCAGGGAGCTTCATCTAAATCCAGAAAAGTTGAGAACACCAGAAACTTTAGGTTTGTGGCTACTTGGACCAAAGGCATAGCAATAACCCAGGAGAGAGTTAACACTCTCAGTGACTGACGGGGCAGCTCTTGATAATAGCAGTACAGTCTAAAAAGTAAGCAGTCCATGGAATTTATGGCTGATACAAGAATTTTTAGTGAAATGCCAAGTTAGTTAGCCTTATAGGAAAATTTATGAGGGAGAGAGAAAGGAAGGGAGGTAGGAAGGGAGGGAGGGAAAGAGAGAGAGAGAGAGAGAGAGAGAGAGAATAAACTGAAGGTAAGATTGAGATGGAACTGGATCTAAATATTCAAGTGAAATTCAGTTTTCTAGACAAGGAACATGTTATAGTTTAGATGTGGTATCCCCCAAAAGCTCATATGTGAGATAATACAAGAAGGTTTGGAGGAGAAATGATTGAGCTGTAACCTTAACCTAATCAGTAATCCAGTCCCTATTTGTCCCTGATAGGATTAGCTGATTGGTAACTGGAGGCAGATGGGGTGTGGCTGGAGGAAGTTGTTCATTGGCGGCATGGGTATAGGTTATATATTTGTATCTGGTGAATAGAGCCTCTCTCTGGTCTCTGATCACTAGGTGAGCTGCTTCCCTCTGCCACACTCTTCTGCCATTATGTCCTGTCTCACCCTGAGCCCTGAGGAATGGAACCTGCTGTCTATGGATTGAGACCTCTGAAGCCATGAGCCCCTAAATAAACCTTTCCTCCTCTACAATTGTTCTGGTTGGTCCTTTAGTCACAGCAGTGAAATGACTGAATAAACACAGCAAGTGGGCCATTCCTTGTAAAGAGATTAATAACAAAGGATGCAGACATGAAAATGCTGGGGACAATAAGGGCATGGTCTGGCTGGAGTGATCTTGGACTTGATTCCTTGTATGTGATTAGTACTGTTGGTTGTCTATCCAGCCTTCCTCTTGTCTTCATCTTTATCTTACGAGACACCGATAATTTAATTCAATTATGTGTCTTCTCCACATGCCCACATATTTCTTGGAAAGCTACTCCAACTCTAGCTCTGGAGACTGGGTCTGGATTAGTCCAAAACCAATCAGGGAGATCCTGTGTCTTTTTCTGGGGACTGGCTAAGAGAGTGGGCACATGATTGAATAAAAGTCTGTGAGAGCTGCTGAGAGAGTTCCTTTGTTCATTAGCAAGAGATACGGGCAAATGTCATCAAGTCTGGATGATGCTGTATTAGTTATGGCATCCTGGGACCATAAGGGAAGCCACACTGGAGGACAAAGTGAAGAAGCAGTGTTGAGAAATCAGAAGTAAAGAACTTAGGCCTTCAATGAGATTCTGTTCATTGTGTCAATCAAAGCAGAGCCTACCTCACCTCTGTATTATATGAGATAGTACCTTTTTCTTACCATTTTAAAAGGTTCAAGTTAGGTCTTGGTTACTTGCAACCAAAAAACATTCTGATAAAGAATTAAATACCCAATGGATAATAAATCATTTTAAGGGGCAACCAAATTGTCTTTTGTTCAAAAGATACATATAATCTGATGGAATAAATATAGGAGTTTGTCTCTCACAAGTTAGGAGGCAGAGAGGGACTCCTATATGCCTTCTGGATGCAGCAGAAGCAAACTCAAATGTTAGGAAAAGATTTTCAAAACCCCAGATTCTATATCTTCTTCTTTCCAGTTTTTCTTTTCCTACTACAGACAGAGATAGTGGTAAATATCTTAGAGGTTTGTTGTAAAGATGTGATGAGATGTTTATATAAAGTCCTTAGAACAACACAATCAATACTTCTTCTTTTGCCAAAAGCACACATATTGACACAACAAAAAATTAATGTTTTCTACCATGGCAAGAGTCTTGATTTATTGTAATTAACCATATGTGAGGATATTGTAGACAAGTTGCTGGCTTCACCTGGTTTTGACTATACTCAATAACCAGTAAAGCACTTTTCAGAAATGAGATTCTATGTTTCTGAGATCATTTTAATTTAACCATAGTACAGGCGTATGTTCAACCATCTGAAATCTATTCATATTATATAATAGAATTTTTGCAATAGATGTAAATTAGCACCTAGAGTATGGATAGCAGCTCTTGCGGGTATTTCTACTCATTTGACCAGCCCCATTTCCAAAAGCAGAGAGTCTTTGCAAATGCTAACACTGTAGCATTAACAATTAGCTGATGCTAATTAGACAATTAGTTGTCTTCTCTCATCAAAATGGCTTTTATTATTAATTTATTTATTTTTGTGATGCCAGGGATCAAACCCAGAGCCTCATGCATATTAGGCAAGTTCTCTATCACTGACATATATCTCCCATCCTCTTCCACTAAAATGTAATTGTGGCAACATGGGTTGGATGATTTACAAAAAACCACTGAATACTGAGCAGTGTAAATGTTTGAGATAATCTTGGCTTAATCAGTCTAGCTAGGTTTATCCCATATCAGACATGCCTTTATGGTAAAACTTCATAAGCTAATTCCTCAGTTTAAACTCTGTTCAGCTCATCTCTTTTATGATGGTCCCTGAGAATTCTCCATTACCATTCTCTCCACAGTTCCCTACTCCAATGAAAGAGTCCCATTTGGCTAGCCTACTCATCTCTCCGCAGGGCCTAGCTTTATGTAGGTCAGAATGGGAGGAGGGGCTGTGTCAGATAATGAGGGCTGTGGATGATAACAAGCCACCTGGTAACATACATCAGAAAATAACCTTTATTATTTTATTCTTATTCAAAAAGTAATACATTGTTATTTTAGGATTTTTAAGAGGAAACAATTCTGGAGACAATTATTTTAAATATATGATTGTGTAGCTATCTAAATTATTCTTTCCTATTTTGCATTTGCACAAAATGGCTTTACATAAGAGTGATGCCATTGGATCAAAACATGAATATCTTTTATCTTTCTGTGTGAATGTCTTTTCACACATGTTTGTTTTCAAAGGTGGCATAGTGCTTTATCATCTGTATGTATCATGACTTACTTAATCTATTTTTTATTTTCCTATTGATGGAGATTTATATTATTTTCTACTTTTCTGTATTACAAACAAAATCAAAATGGAAATGGTGGCACACATATATTGTATAATGTCCCATGATCAGCGCCCTGGCAACTCTAGAAGAATCAATTGGAAAATGATTAGAAAACATAAAAGTGCTGAACAAGGTGGTTAAAAAGTAAAAAGTAAATATATAAAAAATAAATATATAAAAATCAATAGCTTTCCTAATGTACCAACAGGAATTGGTTAGAAATTTTAATGGAAAAAGAGGTTTCATCCACAATACCAACAAAAGCATAAACTACGTAGGAATAAATAATAAAAATTGTGTAAGACCTGTGTTGTTTTGGTTTCAGTTTGTCCCCTAAATGTTCATATGTTGGAATGCCCTGGAGTGGCAATTTTGAGAGGCAATGAAACCTTTAAGAGGTACGGTCTAGTGGAAAAGCTTATGCTTTGATGAGGAATTAAAGCTTTTCTTGTGGGAATGCATTTTTGCTCTTGGGAAGTTTTGAGAAAGTAGATTATTATAAAGCTAGGCCATGCAAATGCCCCTTACATTAATCCATTCTGTAAACCTTGTCCCAATGGAAGTCCTAATTCATTTTTGTGCAGGAGGCTACAGGAGGAGGCTGAACATAGAGTGTTTCTACAGTGCACCTGTAGAGAGTGAGTTTAGCATACACCAAGAGTGAGCTGCCTTCCATTTCCACTCCAAATTTTAGGAAATGATACAAAACATAGTATTTTAAAAAAAATCTATATCAGTGCTAGAAAACCAGAGGGAATCCTCTGTATGGATGTATATTACAAGAAATCCTTGAAATAATTAGTTCAGGTTGGTTTGGAATAGACCTCTTGGGAGATGTTTAGTTTGGAGACGCTGATAGAGAAGGAGGTAGAGGCTCTGGAATAGCCCTTTGGGTGATTGTATGAGGTGCTGCAGGAGGAGCAAGGAGACATAGCAACATCCCTTTACCCATATTGTGCCAAGCATAGATAGCAGTACTATCTGTCCCCCATACAGGCAGTAAGTGGGAACACTGCAGCCTGAAGAAAGAGCTGTATCCCAGGTAGCTATTATCACATGAAGGGAGGAACCCAAAGTCAATGAGACAAACGATAGGCCTGTCTTGCCAGGCAGCTCCTCCTCCTCTCCCCATTATAAACAGTAACAAACAGTAATTTCAGATAGAAAATCCCCAAAACAAAATATACACATTACCAAGAATCACTAAATGTTTTGGAAAAACTAACAGCATGAAAGAAAGCCACTAGAATCAACAAAGAGAAGACCGAACACAAAGGATCAGAATTCACAGAGCAATCAGGAGAAGAATGCAAGTAAGTTTTAGAATTTTATCATAAGGGTTGGTTTAACTCTACTGTAATTTTTTTTAGTATGCCCATAGTTTTCTGCGATGTGTTACACCTTTTCTAATCTTTGCCATGTTGATGGACATGTAAGCACTTTCCATTTCCAGCATTATCTGCAATGCACCACAGATGATTACTGTACAAGCCTGAACTTATATGTGAATATAACTGATACCTTTAGAGAAATGTGATACGATACTGCAACCTTTAAACAATCAGCTTTAACTAGGCACGGTGGCACATGCCTGTAATCCCAGTGATTTGGGAGTTTGAGGCAGGAGAATCACGAGTTCAAAGGTAGCCTCAGCAAAAGCGAGGCACTAAGCAACTCAGTGAGATTCTGTCTCTAAATAAAATGCAAAATAGAACTGGGGATGTGGCTCAGTGGTTGAGTATCCCTGAGTGCCCCAGTACCCCCGCCCCCCCGCCAAAAAAAAATCAACTTTAAAAAAGAAGATATATAAACTTGTTATGGTTTAGATATGAGGTGTCCTGCAAAAGTTCATGTGTGAGACAATGCAGGAATTGTCAGAGGTGACATGATTCAATTATGAAAGTTGTAATCTAATCAGTGGATTAAACTACCAATATGGATTAACTGAGCAGTAACTTTGGGCAGATGGGGTATGACTGGAGGAAGTAAGTCACTGAGGATGTACCTTTTGGATTAATACTTTCTACACTCTTCTTTCTCTTTCTACTTCCTGGGGGCCATGTACTGAGCTACTTTCCTCCATCATGCCCTTTCACCATAATATTCTGGCTTACCTCAGGCTAGGAGCTATGAAATTGACTGACTAGGAACTGCTCTGAAAATATGAGCTGAAATAAATATTTCTTCCTCTATGTCGTTCTTGTCAGGTTTTTGGTCACGGCAATGGGGAAAAATATAACTGACTAAAACAAAGATTAGTACTGAAAAGTGGGGTCATTGCTGTGACTAACCTGACCACATGGTTTAGAAGCTTTCAGAGCTTTTTGTAATTTGTGGGAGAAATTTTGAAAAGTTTAGAGATTCAAGCTGGAAAAGCTTTAGATCATTGTCAACAGCTTTATGGACTATTCTGGTGGGAGCTCAGAAGACCAGAATGCCGATAGGATTGTGGACATAAAAACTGAGCTCATGGGGTTTCAGAAGAAAAGGAAGAATCTATTGGAAATTGGACTAGGGTCTATTCATGTTGTGTTCTGGCAAAGAGGTTGTCTACATTTGCCCATGTCCTGACACTTTTTTTTTTTGATGCTGAATTTAAAGGTAACCTACTAATTACTAGGGCAGAGGCAATTTCAAGGTAGCACAGCATTTAAGAAGTGGCATGGATATTGTTAGTAGCTTTTATCCAAGTCTCCTGTGATAATCAAGAGCAGAAAGCAAAGCATAAAGATTTGGAAAATATGGCAGTTTGACCACATAAGTTGGGATAAAACTGGGGCTAAGGAAGTTGTGGTTGTTAAAGAGATGGCAACAACTAGAGATGCTAAGTACTTTTTTAAAAATATTTTTTAGTTTTAGATGAACACAATACCTTTATTTTATTCATTTATTTATATGTGGTGCTGAGATTCGAACCCAGTGCCTCACGCATGCTAGGCAAGTGCTCTATCACTGAGCTACCACCCCAGCCAAAGATGTTAAGTACTTTCCACAGAAACAATAGGAAAGATGATTTGAAGCATCTTAGGAATTGACAAGATCACACCCATCTCCACCTCAAGAGTGTAGAAGTAAATATTCCTTTGAGAAGAGACCATGGAGCACTCTCCTTTAACTTGGGGACCTAGGAACTTCTGTCACCATGCTTAGTAGCACCGACACTCAGAGTCTGCTGCAGCTGTGGTCCTTGGCTACTGCTTAAGATAGTGACAACCTTGGTGTCAACCACATGATACTGGTTCTGTAGGAATGTGGGCTGCTAGAATTAGAGGGTCGTGGAGGCTTCCACTGAGGTTTAAAAAGAAGATCTGGGAATCCAGGCAAAATGTAGTAGAATCAGAGTCCCTGCTGGCTGTCCCTGAGAGGGTGATGCACAAAGAGGTGAGAAGGAAGTCAAAGCTTCAGTAGAGACCTCTGAGATTAAGAGATGACAGTAATATGGGACGCCTGCTGAGGAAAGCTGCAGAAATTGGTCAGAAACAAGTCAAGAGAGAAGCCATGTGGGCTGCAACAAGCCAAGAGCATAGGAGTGGAGCTATATAACCCTTTGGAGAGAATATCATGACACCATGTGCTCCAGATGGGAGATGCGGAGCTGCAGGACTTGTTGGCCCAGCCAAATTTCAGCCTTGCTTTGGTACCATTCTTTTTTTCGATGCTCCTCTCTCTTTTGGAATAGAAATGTTTATGCTGTGCCATAATATATTGTATATATGTTACTTGCTTTTGATCTTTATTCTCATGGCTAAGAGTTTGTCTAGTGTCTCAGGTAAGATTTGGGACTTGGATTTGTGGGCAATCCTGGAACTATTAAGACTATGGAAACTCTTGGAAATAGATGAAATATATTTTGTATTGTAAGATGGGCATGAGCTTTTGGGGGCCAAGGGCAAAATATTATGGTTTAAATATGAGGTGTTCTTTAAACCTCATGTGTGGATGCAAGAATTTTCAGGGGCATAATGATATGATTGTGAGAGATATAACCTAATCAGGACATTGATCTGCTTATATGGATTACCTGTGTGGTAACTATAGGCAGGTTGAGGTGTGGCTAGAGAAGGTAAGTCATAGCAGAGGAGGCGGAGCATGCCATTGTGGTGACACTTGGGTGAGTGGAACTCTCTATCTGCTTCCCGGTGGCTATGTTCTTTTTTTTTTTTTTTTTTTTTTTTTTTTTTTTTTTTTTTTTTTTTTTTTTTTTTTTTTTTTATTTATTTATTTTTTTAATTTTTTTTTTTTTTAGTTGTGGATGGACACAATGTCTTTATTTTATTGCTTTGTATGTGGTGCTGAGGATCGAACCCAGGGCCCCACGCATGCGAGGCAAGCGCTCTACCGCTGAGCTACAATCCCAGCCCGGTGGCTATGTTCTGAGCTGCTTTCCACTGCCATGCTCTTCCACCATAAGGTTCTGCCTCATCTTGATCCCAGAGCAGTGGAGTCAACTGACCATAGACTGAACCTCTGAAACCATGAACTAAAATAAACTTTTCCTCCTCTATGTTGTTTTTGTCAGGGTTTTTGGTCACAGCAATGAAAAAGCTTACTAAAACAAAATCATTCTGTGGTAAAGATATTTTGGGTGACATTCCTTTAATTTTGATGATTTATGTTACTTAACTAATGGCATATGACAATAATCTAATCAAATAACATTAGGAGGCATTTTCAAACATTTTATTTTCTTGGTGAAATTGGCATAATTCAGTTAGGCATTCTTTATTGAAATCTTATTTGATTAAGGCAAATGTCTAGTTTCATGTGCCTCAAAAATTTTAAAGCAAGGAATATTGCATCCATATTCCATAGAGTAATCCAACATGGACCATAATTGGGGGCTCATTCATTTATTCACCTGTGACAAAGAATGATCTAAAACCATTTTCAGAAAAGCTCCAGTGGCACTGCCTGTGGATTAATGGGAAAAAGTAAACCTTGTAAATTACATAATTCTTCCTGAGCAATTGATTTGTTTCCTTTCTTATGAACATTGTGAATTGTGTAGCTGACTAGGTTTTCCTTTTCCCATTGGCTGCCAGCCACATTGTGGGTCACAAGTTCACACTATGATGTGTAATTTAAACCTCACTTCTATTCTCTAATTATGTCCCTAATGTGTTTTTCTTTTCAATTATATTTTGCTTCCATTTTAATTTTTATTGTTTCCTTATGTACTGTTTTAAATTCTTTTTGAAACAAAAGTGTTATAAAGATGAATAAATAACATGAGTAATGCTTAAATTGAAAATAAACATATAACGCACAGGACAGAAGGTATACTTCCTAAAGAGTATCGATGCCTTCAAAATATTTATCTTGAGAGACTACTAACTTGCAGCAACTGACATTGTCACCAATGAAATAAGCTTTGAAATCTCTTTTACAATTTTCTCTGAAGATCTTGCACAGTGTGTAAATATTTTCTATGGTTGTAAGACTTTATGGGTCATTTTCGTTTTTGGAAACAGTCCAGTATTTCATGGTAAAGCCTGCAAACATAAATGGCATATTAAGCTTGGTCATTTGGTTGGCACTTTTATTTTTTTTCCAAATGTTTGCTTCAATATAAAACTAATAGATTTTTTGGTACATATAGTTAATAAACTGTCATTGGAAAGTATTTCCTTAGGGCTGGGGTATAGATCTGTGTCTAGCATGGGGCCTTGGGTTTAATTCCCAATATTACAAAAAAAAAAAAAAAAAAAAAGAAGAAGAAGAAGAAAAGAAAAAAAAATATTTCCCAGGGGATGGTTTAAGAGGAGTTTGGGTGTGTGTGGCTTTGTTAGGGGAAGGGCATGCCCTTTGAGAAAGTCCATTTATTTGGATGTATTTATTCTGATGAATTTCTTCAAAAGCATCTTACCATACTGCCATACTCCCTCAACCCAAGGAATAAAAGAAGGTTCAGTAAAGTGTTAGTCATGGTGATTAATATACCACAAAGAAAGTATATATGGGCTCCCACTCATTTTTAAGGAATAGAGAAATTGCTCAGGATCCTAGGCATTTCCTTTTATTCTGTAATTTGCCTCCATGCCACAGAAAAGTTTCATTTTATTATACATAAAATGAAGCATGTAGCTTCATGTCTGTCTGTTTGCTGACAATGGTAACAAGTAGTTGTTTATAGGTGGAAAATATGAAACCGATTTGCCCCTCTTGAAGGACTGTTTTAGAAATTCTGCTCATGATCTAGCCCTTTACTGCTCAGCAAGTCTCTTTTGCTGTATGTTATATGTTTAATATCACAGCTGTAGTATCATAACATCATAGAATGTTATCACTGGAAGAACCTTAGGTATTATTTGGGCTATTGGGCTATGGTAGGTATAGAATTATGGTACACACTAAAATGTATCATTTAAGGGCTCTGTGCTATGCACTGAATTTGTATGCCTGTGTTGAGGTTTCTTCAGGAATTGAAAAACAACCTCAAAATAATTAATGTTAGAAAATGTTGTTTTGGGGGAAGGGGATCCCAACTTCATTACAGGCAACTTAGGGGGCTGGTGGAAGAAGAGGAAGATATTGACAGAACCAGAGAACTGACTAACAAGATGATGATCTGTACATTATGACCTAAGATGATTTTCATGTCCAGGTTGAAGGATAAGAGGATAGTTAAACAAGGAAATTAAGATGGAACCCTGCAGCAGATCTCATGAAGAAATACATTAAATGTCAAGGCAGCCATCAAGTGGGGGGTTTCTGCTGGTCCAGAACCTCTTCTATGCAGGTAGATGACAAAATCACATGTGGGATTTCTTCTCACCAGATTGAATTGGGGTTGCCAATTAGCATCTATTCAGATTAGGCTAAGTATGATCAAGAGATGTCCTTTGGCACCAACAGAACAGTCTCTCAACGCAGGCTATAAGAGAAATCAGATTCTAGTGAGCATAAAACCTAATCCACTGATTTTAGAAGTTGAGGAAACTGATATCAAAGAGATGGTTTATTAAAATGAATCAAATTGAAAACCAAGAAAATCAAACTCAAGCTGAAAGCATTAGTTGAGTCTCCCTCTAATTTCTTCTCAGGGCTTCGCATCTAGAGCAGGAAAATCCTCTTTGGTAGTTGTCCTGAGGTTCGAAACTTCTTGGGCTCATTGAGGTTGACTTTGCTGGGATTTCTTTATAATGCTGTGAAACACTTAGGTTCTGCAATTACTTTTTCTAATTTTCTGTAAAATAATTCTGCCTGTCATAATGCTGATCCCCTGGGCAATATATTTCAGAGCAATTATCTAGCCCACCCTTGGCCCTTCTGCTTCAGAAACATCAACTAAAGTGGGCCAGAATTGAATGGGAATGAAGCTGATTAACCCTCACTTACCCTTCTCAGTGTTTAGTTTTTGAGTTAATTATTTCTAATTATTAGCAATTTGCTTTTGAAAAATGTCTCAGTGATTTTTTTCTCTTTATTGCTAAGGAAGGGTGTGTGTATGTGCATGTAGGTGGGAGGGAAGTAACTGGAGCAAAGGGAAAAGAAGAACCATGTTTACTTCTATTATTTATTTCCTGGTTCTTCAATTTTGTATCTTGCACAACCATTGGTAGCATTCTTGTGGATAAGAGCATCAGCTTCAGTACCAGACAGAAATTTTTGAAATCCTACCTAGATGACTTTGGCAAGTCACTTAGGAGGGATAACAATAGAGCCTATTTCATGGGACTATCATGAGGACTAAGATAAAAGAGAGATGCTCAGATCAGGGGCTGGAAGTTAGCAGGTGCCCAATAAATGCTATTTTTATTACCTTATACATTGAATAAATAGATTTGCTGCACATTTTAAAAGTGTGCTTGTTAGAGGGATTATAGTTTACAACAACATATTATATATTTTATAAAGGACTAGAAAAAAAGAGTTTGAAAGTTCCCAACACAAAGAAATAGTAAATGTTTAAGGAGATGAAAATGTCAATTACTTTGATTTGATCATTATACATTGTATTCGCATATTGAATTATCCCACTTTCCTCCATGAATATGTACAAGTATCATATGTCAATAAAAATATACTTGAAATATCAAGTTTGGGTAAAAGCAATTGGAACATATAAATCACATCCAATACAATGAAACAGGTGAGCATTGGCCACAAATAATTCACGAGACTTCATGAGTCAGATAAAAAGCTTGTTTGCCTGGCTTCCCTGCTATAATTTGTATGGATTTGACACAAATTGTGGTATTGCTCAGTCTTGACTTCTCTAGTTACCACATCTGTGCTGTGCCTTCCTCTTTTCAATGAATTTTCCTTCCTCCTTCCCTCCCCGCTGACACACTCTAGCCACGTGGTCTGAATTCAAATTACTATCTTGTTACAAGATCCATGTTTCTGGCCACCAGAATTGTGGAAGAGTGAATGCTTGAATCAAACTAGGCTAGTCATAGTTCTCTCTAAAGCAGTGCTTCTTAACAGGAGGAGTTTCTGCCACCTTATAGTGAGAGACAGTTGGCAACACCTGAAGGCATTTGTGATTTTTAAGATGGAGGATACTATTGGCATTGGTGGGTAGAGGTGAGCAAGTCTTCTAAATATCCTCTAATGTCCAGGAAAGACCTCACAACAAAGAATTATCCCATTCAAAATGTCAACTACAGTGCTGTTGAGAAACCCTGGCTGAAAGAATTCTTCACAGAAGCAGGTTGATTCTTCACAGAAGCAGTCTTACACCGCAAGACTATAATATTAGAATGATGTTTTAGAACTATGCCCTTTACCATGTGGAGAATCAGTGTAGAGACAAGGAAGAGAGTCACCCTCTTCCAAGTCCATGCTCCTAGTCACTCTCAAAGCCAATCTCAATTGTTTCCTCATAGACTTTATGGGGATAACAAATTTTCTTATTTTGTTTAAACTAGTTCAAATTGGAATTTTGTTATTTGTTACTTAATAGCTCTAATATATTAGATATGTGTTTTGAGTATAACTCTGCATCCAAGTAACTAAGAGTAATAAAGTTAAGTTGTGTAGGAGCTCTTTCAGTACTACCATCTATTAGCTCTGGCCCTTGGGCTATTCTATCCCTCCACACTTTAATTTTCTTATTGAAACTGGGTATATGCCATGTCTACAGATACTGATATATTTTATCTGAAGTTCTGAACATGTTGTGTGAAATATGTTAGGTATCTATAAAATTTGTGGATTCTCTTCCTTTGCTTTATTTAAATACTTAAGGAATGATTCATTATAGGAGAATTCTTTGGAGCATTTGTTGGTTTCTTATTGTTGGATATTCTTGAAAGTTAGGACTTTAGAAGAAGGAAGACTGGCTTGACCTATCAGAAATTGAGATAAAAAATGGAAAATGCTGAAAACATTTGAAATCATAAAAATACAAAACTATACAAAATTTATATCCAGTTGAAGCTAAGCAAACATACATTTTTTTGTTCAGATGACTATAGTGGAACTTGAGCAAGTTACTGGGTAGCACCTTCACATGGTTAATATTCTGATAACAACTCTCATTTTCCATGGTGTGCATGGTTTTTAATATACATATAATTGACAAGTTGATTTCTTTTTGTTTGTTTTTGAAGTTGTTTAGCCAACAGGATTCCTATACAGTTCATATTTAATAACTACTGCATTTTTCTTTTTAACATCACAGTCTCTTCCCTAGTGGTTCTTTGTGAATCCTGTGAGGAAGCAAGATCAAATAAGACCATGGCTTCCCACAGAAGATTCCTGAAGCTTTTAACTGGAATTAAAGATGAAAGTCTGGAAAAAAAATAATAAGTAAGAATAATATTTTGGGTGTGGATCTAATGACATAACCAAGAAGTTAACTATAATATGTTAGGCCATAAATATATGGAATTCCCATAATGATTTTTTCATGATGAATTTAAATGCTTGATACAGCCAGATTAGCTGGGTATATTTATCTTAGGTTGTGAAGCAATGTGTTTCAAAATTTGGGTTTCCAATGGGGGGAGAAAAAAAGTTCTGTTTATTCTGAATGTGGAGTTAAATTCTGTAAAAAAAACAGCCATTGTTTTGTAGCTATTCTTTCTTAGAAATCTGTTCACTTTGGGGATTTAAAAATTGTAGTTCAGGGACCTAAACTGTGATTTGCAGTAAGAAGTAGCTTGAGATAGTATAGTAATTTCAGGATTTTTTTTTTCTTTTCAATGTCAACAAAGATTTGTATTTTGAAAGATTTTTTAGTAGACTGATTCATTAATTAATAGTTGCATCTCATTAATAAAATCAGTTCTTACTGATTCTTCATTTAAATGGAGATTTAAATTAATTATCCAAGTTATTATAATATGATAACAATGCAGAGATCATCCCCTCAGTAATGATGCTAATACATGACCAAGTTAAGTTACACGGGAAATACATGCCATTTGTTGCTATGGGTAACTTTATTTTAGTAACTTTTCTACATGTTGGTTATGAATGAGCAGGTTCTGGGGTACCTTCTTAGTCGTTTTGTGTCAGAGTCAGGTTCACCAATTATATCCCATAAAACCCTGCAATGAGGCAGCTTGTTATAGGGAAGCCTTTCCTTGAATCTTCGCCAGAATCTTTGTGGATCTTCTGAGTATCCTGAGAGCATCAGCATTCCCACACTCAGTTAATACAATTTCAGGCAATGGCAAAGAAAGTCAATGTTAAAATGTGTCTTTTATAGCTGGATTATGAGCAAATTCCCTTTAGATTTCTAAATTACTGAAAATACTTATGAAGCTTGTATTCTTTCTCAGTCATTAGCCTGAGACCCTGGGCTGATAAGCACTGAGTTAACAGGAGAAAAAAAACAAAAACAAAAACAACTTTGCAGACTGTGGTTCTTAAATAAGATGGATGGTCTATGGCACAACTGCCTATCTCTGAGCAACTTCAGTTCCACCAAAGTAAACATGAGAACACTTAACTGGATAACATCATTGGGTCACTCTCAGATCCAAGAATGTTTCCCTCCATGTGAGATTGTTTTCTAGGACCTTAAATCCACCCTGAAAACTTTTGTTTGTTATCATTTTCCAAGAAGAACCTTTCAGAAGTATTTTACTGCCTCCAGATAATCCTCATTTATTCCATTGCATTATGAAACATCACAAAGAGGAATGATAAGTCCCAAATTCCATAAAGAACTGGGTGTAGGAGGGGAAATTTCCTCTCTTACAAATAGTGTATCCTGAACTAATCCACTTTTATTTATAATGCTGTTGTTAATCTCTTTAGAAATGTCTATCCATGGAGCTCAGTGAAGATCCATTAAAGTATTTTAAAACATTCTTCTCTGACTTTATACAAGCAAGAGCATGGTTTATACTGTTTTTATTTTCTCTCAAAATCTAGACCATCTGCATCAGAATAACCCAGAAAAAAATTTAAAATGCAGTATCCTCAATGTGACTCAATCAGATATTTGGGAATCTTTGTTTTCAATGATCCATATTAAAACTACCCAAATGAGGAATGCAATCAATTTGTTTATTGAAACTGGTTTTGGTGTATTCTTAGAAAATCATTATTTATTATTCAAATAGTTGATACATATTGGTGCAGCATCCTGGAATACCATGCCGAATGGAAAAGAAAAGGCAATTTGCTAATTTTTCAAGACTTATTATCTGCCCCTAGTGTAGCAAACACTTACAATAGCTCATATTATCTCAGCTACTATTTATAAACCTTTGTCGTTTTTTTAAGCATCATGCTAGCTGCTCAAACTATATCTTTAGTTGTCTTAACAATACTAGGGGAATAGGTGCTACTGTTTCCACTTGGCATCTGGGGAGACTGAAGGTTACGGAGGATACTCAAAGTGATTTGCAAACATCTTACAGCTAGTCAAGTAGTGAGGGTTAGAACTTGTACCTACAGTAGTATCCAGACTTGAATCCAGACTTTATATCATTTGCACTCTACTTGTCCACAGTGGGAAGACTGGTAGTGATAGTTGCTTCCTTCTACATAGGCTCCACGTTTGGTTTTTGATTAATCATGTGTCCACAGGTGCCACTTCAGAATATCCTGCCATAGTTGTGATTAACCCCTGCTGCTGCTGTTCTTGTGGCTTCCACACTGATGGGTCTTAACATGTCGTATGCACTTGACGTACATCCCTGACTTCTTTATCCCCACTCTGTATTCTCTATCAGAGATGCCTGGAGTCTGGTCATGTGTTCTTTGAATAGTCCTCTGGAAAATCTTTTGTTGCCTGAGCATACATAGAGGAGGAGGGTATCATAAATGGATGGCATTTTGAAAATGTGGGAAAAACAAGTGCAGTTTAATTTCTGGCTCAATGTAAATTCAGTGGTCCTGACAAATCCTGAAAATTCATTTGCAATCTGACTTTCAAGACTGGAGAAAGAAATGTTTTGCTTCTCTGTCCTTGGTAAAGCCTTCTATTTATACACCACCAGTTAGTCCTCAAATCTACACCTTTCAAATTAGAGCTGGATGCAGTTTCATTGGCATTAGTAATATCTAGGCTAATTTGCTTGGATGAGAGAGATGATTTAATATTTAATGAGAAATTTATAGCATTAATCCTCATCTTAAGCTAAATAAATGAACTTGATTCAGATGAGGCTTTTGCTTTCCATTCATTACCCAGGACTTTGCATAACTGCAATACCCTGGTGCTCTTCTCTTTATAGCAAACCTCCTTTGTGTTTTGTTGACTCTACTGTATGAAGTTTTTTTTTTTTCCCTTAATGTTCTTCAGTCTGTTTGCATTTGTAGTAAGTTGAATTGTTGTCCCTAGTTTTTGCCCTTTGCTAGTAACTTTATCATCTCTTTCCTTTGACTTTGGTCTTGGCATTGTGACTTGCCTTGGCCAATGGGAAGTTAGCCTATGCAGCACAAGGAGATACTGTGCATTTGGATCTTTTTTGCACTTCTGACATCTCCACAGGAAGAAATTTCTCTGATGAGCCTGTGATCCTAGGAAGATTAGATACATGCAGCAGCCCCACAGATGTATAGCCTAACGCAGAGCCATCCCAGCCAACCCAGATATAAGATAATAAATAATTGTTTTAACACACTGGACTTTTGGAGTCATTTGTTACACAGCAATAGCTGTCTGATATAGTATTTTACTAATCTATTTATATGGTACACTCAAGAGAGCACTAGAAAAGGAAGGCAGTATTTTAGATATTTATCATTGTTCCACTAATATTAGTGTGGCTTTATCCAAGTTACTTACCTCTTTAAATTTTGGTGTATCTTTTATCAGTGAAACAGTTGCTCTGAGGAAGAGGTAGAAATCAGCTCTATTCAGCTCAGATTATCTCTAATGTGGGAATATCACCAACTTTGTATTAGGATGAATTTTAAAAATATTGAACTAGTATACATAAATTAATGGGACTTAGCCTCTGATAATAAGAAATTTGCATTTCCTTCAGTGGGAAAACAGAAGTTTGTGGAAGATTTGCTGATGTAAAAGGAGGGATGAGTAGCTACTACATTCTCTATTTTCATTTTGGCAAGTCAGAATCATTGAATGACATAATAAAGGAAATCACCAGAGCTGGATAATATTTCTCTTATGCTATATGTCTTTGGTTGTTTATAACTTATTGGCTATTAAAATAATCTAGAAAAGATTACCGGTTTCTTAATTATAGACAGAAAAAGCCCTTCTTGATGTCATTTTTACCACAAATCAGCCAATTATACATTTCTGTTATCAAAATTTGCATGCTAAAATGCTTTCGGTTAATAGAAAATTAGCAAATTAGATTTATGGTTCATTAACTGAAAATCAAGGGGTGGAATAGCCTTTGGGCATGAACTAAGGTCCTAAATCTATTTCTCTGCAATTTCCATTGTTTTACCTACTTTTTGTGTGGGTTCATCTCCACGTTGGCTTCCTCATGACCACAAGCTGGCCAACAGGAATAACTCAGAGTATGCACTTCTGTGTTTGTAGTTGGAGTGGGAAGAGGATAGCATAGCATAGAAAAGTATTTATCCTCTCTTAAGATGTACTGTTCCTAACACAATCACTCTGGCAAGAGGTATGGATTTTCTTTGTATTTTTTTTTTTTTTTTTTACCAACTGGAATACATTTGGGGGGCTTGGGCAGGGTTAGTCCTACCCCAAATGATATTTCTGCTACATAATGAGGAAGGTATGAGATGGAAACAAAATAGGGATATTTAACTTCTATCAATGTACAAAATAGCTAAATATACATTTTTGTTTTTTTTTCTTTTTTTTAATTTAGGCTTACATGTTAACAGTGTAAATGATTCATTGTACATAGATAGAGGATAACATCAATTCTCTAGTTGTAAGTTGTATAGAATCACAACATATATGCAGTCATACATAAAGTTAGGGCTATGATGTCCATCATATTCCACTACCCTTGCTGTCCCCATGCCCCCTCCCCCCTTACACCCTTGTGAACAGAGGTCCACCATTGATCCCATGTCCTTCCCCACATTATGGATCAGCATCCACTTATCAGCGAGTACATTTGGCATTTGGTTTTCAGAGATTGGCTTACTTCACTTAGCATGATATTCTCCAACTCCATCCATTTACCTGCAAATGCCATAATTTTATTCTCTTTTATTGCTGAGTAATATTCCATTGTGTATATATACCACAGTTTCTTTATC
>PVHX01001504.1:179761-204940 GCA_004024805.1 Geosciurus inauris | reverse complement strand
CCCCCCCCCACCAGTCCATCCATCTAGCCACCATCTATCGTCACCTCCTCTGCTCCCATCTGGCTTCTGAAGACTGGTGATCATATGCAGTCCCTGACCTTCGGAGGCCATGCTCCTTTTGCAGCTGCCGCCAGCCCTACCGCCAGATCTTCTCTTCACTCAGCGCCATGACAGAGCCCAAGAAGGAAGTCTTGGCTTGGCCCTTTTTTTTTTTTTCCAATCCGGTTTAAGTAGCACGGGGCCAAATGGCACGTGCTCAAACTCGCCTCCTCCTGGGTTTCTCAGGGTCTGGTCTCATAAGCCCAAGTCAACTTCACGCCCCACACGACATTAATTGTCTCAGAATCTCCAACACTGACATCCAAATGGCCTCCCCCAGCCTGCCCCTTCCACCCCAGCTCCCCAGAACATCTCTGTCTGACACACCCTCCAGTCTCGGGATGGGGCCCGGCGCCTGCTGAGCTTCCATTTCTCAAAGGTGGCCAGAGGTGCCCCTGTGTGCACTGACCTCTCCCGGAAGTACTTGATGGCCTCGGGGTCTATGAAGGTCGGCTCCTCCCGGTAGCCCTGCTCAAACACCTTGCGCTTGTGCCGGAACTCAATGACCGTCTTGGTGTAGGAGTTGAGTGTGGTCACAGAGGCTGCCATGCAGCAGGTGAAGGAGCCCCACGCCAGGCTGCCAAGAGATCAGGAGACACATGCTGCAGTGAGGGTGGGCCGGGCACAGGAAAGCCACTCACCCACCCACGTCCACCCATGCCCACATGACCGCCTCTCTGGGCCACACCTGAGCAGATGCTGCTGAGGACAAGCACAAGACTGGGTCCCCACCCCACTCACAGTCCGATCTGGGCAAAGAGAGTCATCTGTACATTGCAACGCAGCTAGACAGTGCTCCTTGTAGGGAGGGAAGAGGACAGCGAGTCATTCTGTCCCAGGGGGCTGGTGTCAGGAAGGTCACACACTGCGTCTGACAGTATGAGTGGTGGCCAAGGGAGAGCATTCCAGAAGAAAACAGCCATGCAAAGGCAGAGACGTGAGGCGGTCTCGGGCATCCACAGGCCATGGACCACTCAGTGTGGGAGGTCAGGATGCTGGAGTGAGGATGGAGAGTCACTGGAGTGGATGGTGGAGAAGGAGGTGGGGACAGGTTGATTTTCACGAAAGTAAGTTACTTTTGTTCACATGTGACCCTGGATAAGATGCCTAGCCTCTGGGCTTCACATTCCCAGTGTTCACTTTGGTGGCTGTGATAATAGCGCTGCCTCGCAGGTAGCTGCGGGATCTTCGAATGGTGTCTGGAACACAGGGGGCACTCAGGAAGGCTGGCTGTCATTACTGTCATCAAAATTACCAGTGTTTTTGCTCCCTGCTTCTCTGTGACATGGTTTGCAGGTCATAGGGACCTGCTTGGTCTCCTCTCCATGTCTTTCCCTGTGCAGCTGGGATGCTGAGCTGTCCTTACCCGAGGTGAGTGCTGAGCCCCAAAGCTGGAGAATCTGTCTTGTCTACACCAGGAAAGAAATATAAGGGAAGGGTGGAGATCTGAGTCTCAGCTGGCCAGGTTTCAATTCTAGAAGCTGCTTCATGCCTGATTCCTGTGATCAAAGCTGCATTTGTGTTCAGTACCAGGAGTGGGGTACCTGCCTGGCTCCAGTTACACCTGACTTGGTTTCTGGGTCCCTGTTTCCCAGTCTGTCTTAATGACTGGCTTCCTCCACGCCAGGGGCTCTGTTTGGCTATTTCAGCCCTGTACTGTCTAAGCCCCTCGGGGCTCCCGGGGACCCGCTCACTCAGATTTGAAATTGCTCTGATGTTAAGGACGATGAGATCCAATCTCTGCCCGCCTCCCTGAGGAGCACAGTGGCCTTCAGAAGCTGGTCTCTGGACACCACCCTGCATTTCCGAAGGTCGGCGCAGCTACTTTTTCTGTCCGCTTCACAGCACGACAGAAGGCAGGCAAGGGACAGTCCGAGGATTCGGGCTTCCTCAGAGGAATCGCCAATGATCCTCTGCTTCCTTCAATGCCAAACCCATTGATAGATCCCCAGATTCTTTCATGATAAGGAGCTCACGGAGGTCTCCCAGAGGCCCTGTGTGTTTGCAAAACAGCTTGGGGACCTTGGCCTTTCTAAGAATTGCTCTGTCCACCAAAATGTCCAGTAGGTGACAGTCCCCACACCCACAGCCACTCACAGACGGCTGGACAAGGGCTAAGTATCAGAGCCAAGTGGCTCCAATCACACCTGAGCAATGAGGCTCACGGTGTCTCTTTGTATTAGTGGGATGAAAGCTTAGAACCTGACGGAGGACGGTGCAGCAGCGTCATTCTGGGATTCCATGATGTTGGTTCCTCCTGGCCAGCATCCACTCCACTCTTGGCTAACAGCACCCCAATTCTGTTGAGGGCCACCTGGGCACTGCTTGCAGGTCCTGCGGTATGTGTGGAGCTAGGCCCACCCTCAACCCCTAAGGGTGACCACATGACCTAGGCCTGGCCAATGAGCTTGCAGCTTCTCTCCAGCCACAACCATTGGTTCAGGGATGGGCACATGACCCAGGTCAGGCCCAGGAAGCTCACTCTCAGGACTTTGGCAGAAGCTCTGGGAAATCGGCTCATTTTACCTCCAGGGTGCTAAGCTAGTGGACCACCCTGTCACCATCACCCAGCTGGAGAATGAAGCTGACCCAAGAGAAAATAGAGCTCTAAAGGAGGGGAAGCCATTACCCCTGGACTTGTCAGTCTTGAGAGCCCTGAGTCCTTTTTTCTTTTTTGACTTCCCCTCCCCCAGCTTAAACCAGTGGGAACTGGGTTCTGTTATTGCTGCAAAAGTTACTATACAATTATTTTCTTTAAATTCCCTTCTACATAAATTAGTTTTGAAGTGGATTTCCGGTCTCTACAGGAAGCGATCTTAACCGTGACCTAGTATGACTCCCAGCCCCAATGGCCTAGCCAGGGAGGAAGCAGAGTTCTCAAGTCCTCAGACTAGAGGTCCCAGTGAAGGGGAAGCCCAGCAGGAGAGGTGGAGGGACCCTTCACAGAGTCGGGAGGCTGCTGCCAGAAGGAGGAGAGGATGCCAGTCAGGCAAAGCCAGTATATGCACGGAATTTCAAAATGAGCTTGGTCCTTGTCCACCAAGTCCTGAGTTTCCATCACTCTAGCACAAGCCACATCCCAGCTGGAGCTGAATCATCAGCTCTGTGGCTCAGGGGAGAGCGTCTGGTGGGACTGGCTTTGGTGTGTGGTGGGAGCTTTCCCCAGGAGAGTGGAGAGTAGATGGCCCAGAAGCAGATGCTGAAGGGGTGGAGCAGAGGCAGTGGTCCTCCACCTGATAACCATGAGGGCCGTACTCATGGCTGCCTTCCCATCTGCCACACCTACAAGACCTTGAAGTAAGAGGCTGCCCTGAGCTTACACTGGAGCTGCCCACCCGCCAGCCACATAGCCTCCTTTCTCCCCCTCAGAAAGCCAGAGCTCACCCTCCACCCTCCTCCCTACCCCAGGACCCTTGCACTTGCCACTCTCCAAGCTTATTCCACATTCTTTGCCTGACTGGTTCTTTTTCACCCTTAAATGTCACCTCCTCAGTGGGAATTCACGGGGCACCATCTCTAAGGACCTCCTTCTTTATCACGATCCATGTTTGATAAGGCGTCTTGGCCTTCGTCACATCCTTCATCACATTCCTTTACTCTTGGTTAAATTAATTTTTTATTTGGAGATCATTGTATATGTGTATGCAACAATAAAAAATAGAGACCAGATGTACATGTACAACAGGTACTCTTTAGCCAGTTTCCCCCAATTGTAACATCTTGTCAAACTAGTGCAACGGTAGTACAGTATCACAACCAGAATACTGACCAAATATATCTAAATATGCACAAAGAATTCCTCCTATTGCCATTTGTAGGCATGTCCACTTCCATAGTGACCTCACCCAATCTCTGACAACCAGTAATATGTTCTTCATTGCTATAATTTTGTTGCTTCAAGAATGTCATGTAAATGAAATCATCCAGTATGAATGTTTGGGATTGGCTTGTTTCATTCAGCATCATGAATGAAGAGACTCATTCAAGCCATTGTGTAGATCCATAGTTCATATTGCTGAATGGCATTCTCACCAGCATTGTGTGAGTTTCTCCACATCTTCGCTAGCTTTTGTTAGTGTTGCTGTTTTTCATTTTAGGTATTCTGATAGATGTGCAGTAATATCATTGTGGCTTAGTTTGCATTTCCTCAATTGCTAATGGAATTGAACAACTTTTCACTTGCTTATATGCTACCTGTATATCTTCTTGAACAAAATATGTGTTCTTTTGCCCATTTTCTAATTGAATGGTTTTGGTTTTCTTTACTGTTAAGTGTTGGGAGCCCCTCTAGAGAGCCTACACCTGAGTCCTTTGTCAGATGTGTGATTTGCTAATATTTCTTCCCAGTAGCTGCTTTTTTCAGCTTCTTAAAATGCTGTTTCACAGAGGGAAAGTGTTTAATTTTGATGAAATCCAATTGATCAATTTTTCCTTTTACATTTTTGATGTTGAGTCTAAGAACTCTTTGCCTAGTCCAAGATCCCAACGATTTTCTCCTCTGCTTTTCTAAAAGTTTTATTGTATGTAAGTCTGTGGTCCGTTTTGCATTAATTGTTGTAGAAGGTGTGGAATTTAGATCAGCACTGATTTTTCTGCCTATACATGTCCAGTAGCTCCAGCACCATATGTTGGAAAGGCCATTCCCACTCCACAAAGAATTCCTCCTATTGCCATTTGTAGGCATGTCCACTTCCATAGTGACCTCACCCAATCTCTGACAACCACTAATCTGTTCCTACTCCACTGAATTGATTCGCACCTTTGTCAAAATTAGTTTGGCATATTTATATGGTCTGTTTCTGGGTTCTTTATTCTGTGTCTATATCTTCACTAATATCATATTGTCTGGATTACCATAAGTATATAATGAGTTCTGAAAGTGGGTAGACTGATCTATCCCATTTCATTCTTCTTTGTCAACATTGTTTCTGCTATTATAGTTCCTTTGCCTTTCCATATAATTTTTAGAATATTCTTGTTTATCTATATAAGAAATTCTGCTGAAATTGATAGGAATTGTATAAAATCTGTTTGCCAATTTATGAATTGATAGCTTCACTATATTGTGGGTTTTGGTCCATGAACATGGTATATCTCTCCATTTATTAAGATCACTGATTTCTTTCATTGGTATTTTGTTATTTTTCAACATGCAAGTCCTATGAATGTTTTGTTAAATTTAAGCCTATTTCACATTTTTTAGCATAAATGGTACCATGTTTTTAATTTTGTTGTCCAAATTTTCATTGTTAGTTTATAGAAATATAAATGATTTTGTATTTTTATCTGATATCCTAAGACTGTCCTTGGGATTAAGGTCTAAGCATTTTTCATTATACTCCTCAGATTTTTTTACATAGATCATACGGTCATTTACAAATAGGCATAGTTTATTTCTTCCTTTCCAATCTGCATGATTGTTATTTCCTTTGCATGTTTTATTGCACTAGTCAGAACTTCCAGCACTATTTTGAATAACAGTGGTATTCCCAACATTAGAAAACATTCAGTCCTTTAACATTAAGTACAACGTTAACTATAGGTGTTTTGTAGATGTTTGTTATCAAGTTGAGGAAGTTCCCTCTAGTCCTAATTTTCAGGGAGAGTTTTTTTTCCAATTATGAATAGATTTCAAATTGTGTCATTCTTTTTCTTCATCAGTTGATATGATCTTATGAGTTTTCTTCTTTAGCCTGACTGATTTTCAAATATTGAACCAGCTTTCATCCTAGAACAAAATCTACTCTATAAATATTAATGACTTCTGTTGGCTACTATTTTGTTAAGGCTTTTTACATCTATATTCATGAGAACCATTCACCAGTGGTTCTTTTATGCGCTGTGTTTGTCTGTTTTGATGTCAGGATGTTATGGTTTAGATATGAGGTGTCCCCAAGAGCTCATGTGTGAGACAGTGCAAGAAAGTCTAGAGGTGAAATGATCGAGTTGTGAGAGCCTTAACCTAATCAGTGCATCAATCTACTTGACAAGATTAACTGCGTGGTAACTGTAGACAGGTAGGGTGTGGCTGGAGGAGGCAGGCCACTGAGAGTGTGCCTTTCGAGTATATATTTTGTCCCTGGTGAGCAGAGCCCTCTCTGCTTCCTGGTTACCTGGAAGCTGCTTTCCTTCTCCACACCCCTCTGCCATGATATTCTGTCTCACCTGGGCAGAGAGCAATTGAGCTGGCGGTCTGTGGACTCAGACCTCTGAAACCATGAGCCCCAAATGAACTTTTCCTCCTCTAAAATTGTTCTTGTCAGCTCATTTGGTCACAGCAGCAAAAAAAAAAAACCTGACTAATGCCAGGATAATACTCATCTCATAAACTTTTAAATTGTAACATGTTCCCTCTTCTAATTTCTGAAAGAAAATAAGTGCTTATCCTTACTTAGATATTTGTTGGAATGTTCTAGTAAAACCATTATGGACCAAGGTTTATTTCTGAATGTTTTAAAATATGAACTTAATTTCCTTAGTAGTTATAGAGATATTAGATTACCTATTTCATATTAGGTGGATTGTATTTGTCTGTGCTTTTAGAGAAATTGGTCCATTTCATCCAAGTTGTCAAATTCATGAGTGTAGAGTCAGTTTTACTATTTCCTTATTGTACTTTTAATGTCTTCAGGGTCTGTCATGACATACCTTGTTTTATTCCTGACATTGCCAGAGGTTTACCAATTTTATTTATCTTTTCAAAGAACCAGGTTTTTGTTCCACTGGTTTTCTCTGTTTTTGTTTTCCATTTTATTGATTTCTGCTCTTATCTTTCTTTTGTTGCTTTGTGTTTGTTTTGCTTTTCTTTTTCTAGACTTGTGAAGTGGGCACTTTTATTACTAATTTGAAACATTTTCTCTAAGTAAACACTCAATGCTATGAATCTCCCTTTCAGCATTGCTTAGCTCTGCCTCACAAATTTTGATATACCATATTTTCATTTCCTTCAGCTCAGGGAGTTAAAATTTTTTTCCTTGTGACTTCCTCTATGGCCTATCCACAATTTAGAAATATATTGTTTAGTTTCCATGTATTTTCAGATTTTCCTGCCATCTTGGTTTGATTCCACCAAGGTCAGAGGACCCATTCTATATGGTCTATTTTGGTATATGGTTTTTTGTTTGTTTGTTTGTTTTTGTTGTTTTACAAGAGATTGAACCCAAGGGTGCTTAACTACTGAGCCACACCTCCAGCCCTTTTTATTTTTTTGTTTTGAAACAGGGTCTTCCTAAGTTGCTGAGGCTGCCCTCAAACCTGTGATCCTCCTGCCTCAGCCTCCTAACCCACTTATCTTGGTATATGTTATGTGGGTATATAAAATAAATGTGCATTCTACTGTTGTTGGGTGGAGTGTTCCTGTTGGTTGATGATCTGCTCTACAAATTTGATTATTTTTTGTTTCATTATTCTATTGTCGAGAGAGGAATGTTGAAATATCTAATTATAATTGTGGGTTTACCCATTTATCCTTTCAGTTTTATCCAGTTTTCCTTCATGGATTTTGCAGCTCTTTGGTTTTGTACACATTTAGGATTTGTGTTATCTTGGTGGTTTGGCTCTTTTGTAATTATTAAATATCCATCTCTGATCCCTTTCTTTGCCCTTGGTCGACTTTATCTAAGGTAGATGTTCCATGATTATTCGAATTTCTAATTTGTTGACTCTATCATGATGCAAAAGATACACATTGGGTAGAAATTATACTTCAAATTTTGAATTTCAACCTTTTCCTGGAATGGTGAGAAATGATGTGTTACTCTTTCACGATGCTGGATGGTGGCACTGAGCCAAACTTTCAGTTGACCATGTGATCTCAAGGGGAAAAAACCAACGCTATATTTTACTGTGTTGTCAGATTTTTCATTTTGAATATTGTGCTTTGTGTTTTCAAAATCCCAAGTTCCATGTGTACATCAGATATTCAGCACTTCATTATAAACTAGGCTTTGTGTTAGGGGATTTTGCCCAACTTTAGACTAATGTCAGTGTTCCGATCATGTTTAAGGTGGGCTGGGCTCACCTATGATGTTTGATGGGCCAGGTATATGACATATATTTTCAACTTACAATATTTCAACTTACAATGGGTTTATCAGGATGTAACCCCATCATAAATCAAGGAACATTTATATTAATATAGCCAGTCCTGCTTTCTTTTGCTTAATATTTGCATGATATATGTGCTCTATTCTTTTATGTTCAACAACTCTAGCTCATTGTTCTTAGAGTAAGTTCCTTGCAGACAGTATGGAGTTGGGTGATGTTTTTTAAACCCACTCTGCCAATCTCTGACTTTTAATTGGTATATTTAGGCCACTTGCATTTAGTGTAATTAATTATACCTTAAGCCTGTCAACTTATTTTGTTATTTTTTCTTTTTGTTCTATTTATTGTTTCTCTTTTTAATTTTCTTGCTTCCCTATGGGTTACTTGAATACCTTTTTAGAATTCCATTTTGATTTATCATTAGTGGTTTTGAATGTATCTCTCTATATCTTTTTTTTTGGTGGCTGTTCTAAGCCTTACATTCTATATACATAATGAATCACAGTCTACTGGTGTTGACATTTTACTATTTGAGTGAAACACAGATACCTTGGCTCCACTTATGTCCCTTTACCTTCTCCCATTTTTTTTTTAAATATTCTTTTAGTTGTAGATGGACACAATGTCTTTATTTTATTGCTTTGTATGTGGTGCTGAGGATCGAACCCAGGGCCTCACGCATGCGAGGCAAGTGCTCTACCGCTGAGCTACAATCCCAGCCCTACCTTCTCCCATTTATAATATAATTGTCTTATATCTTTCTTCTCTTTTTATTTAGAATTACATCAGATTATATAATTATTTTTGCTTCAATCATCAAACATACTTAAGAAAAATCAAAAGGAGAACAAAAATTTCTCTTTCCATTTTTCTTTTTTTGTGGTACCAGGGATTGAACTCAGGGGCACTCGACCACTGAGCCACATCCCCAGCCCTATTTTGTGTTTTATGTAGAGACAGGGTCTCACTGAGTTGCTTAGCACCTCGCCATTGCTGAGGCTGGCTTTGAACTCGTGATTCTCCTGCCTCAGCCTCCCTAAGTGCTGGGATGACAGGCGTGTGCCACCAAGCCTGGCTCCATTTTTCATTCTTCCTTTTGTGATGTTCAAAGCTTCCTTTTTTATTTTTATTCTGATTAAAGAACTTACTTTGGGCTGTTTTTTTAGGGTAGGTTGGCTGGCAATGAATTTTCTCAGTTTTCCTTAATTTGATAATGTCTTGATCACCCTTTCATTCCTGAAGTATGTTTTTGCTACATATAGAGTTCTGAGTTGACGGTTCTTTTCTTTCGGCATTTGTTGTGTCACTTCCTTCTGGTCTCCATGGTTTCAGATGCAAAATCCACTGTCATTTGAATTGTTTTCCACTATTGTTCAGATCTTGGTTTTTCTCTTACTGCTTTTAACATTTTTTTTCTTTGACTCGAGTTTTTTAAGTTTGACTATGATGTGCCTTAGTATGGATTTCTTTGGGTTCTACTATTTAAGAATTCATTTAGCCTCTTGATTCTGCAGGCTCATGTCTAATACAATTTGGGATGTTTTCAGCCATTATATATTTGAGTACTTTTGCAGTCCTATCTTCTTGCTCCTTTCTTTCTGCAACTCCAATATTAGATCCTTTATTATAGTCTCAGAAGTCCTTGAGGCTCTGTTCATGTTTTAAGTTTGTTTTTTCTATATTGTTCAGATTGAGTAATTTATATTGTCCTCTCATTTAATTTCACTGATTCCTTCATCTGCTGTTTCCAATCTGTTTTCTATTTTGGTCATTATATTTTCCAATTCTGTACTTTTCATTCAATTTTTCTTTATATCTTCTAGTTCTTTCTTAGGACTTCATATTTTGTCAGAGGTGTTTGTAGTTGTTTGTTGACATATGCTTATCATGATTGCCTTAGAACTTTTATCAGACAGTTCCAACACCTCCATCATTTCAGTATTGGGGCCCATTGACTGCTTTTTGTTCATTCAAGTTGAGCTCTCCTTGGTTCTTGCTATGATCAGTGATTCCAACTGCAACCTCAAAATTTTGGGTATTTTTTTGTGAGACTCTGGATCTTGTTTAAACCTTCTGCTTCAGCTGGCTCCCTTTAATGCCATTCTGAATGGAAGGGGTACTCTCCTGGTCACTTCCAGATAAGGGTGGAAGTCTGGATTTCCCACTGGGCTACCATTGACATTCAAGATGGAGAGGATTCCCGGTTAACGCTGGGCAGGGTTGGGTTCTGGCTCCTACTAGGCCTCTGGCTGGGAGGGGCCAGAGTCCTTCATTAAAGCCCCTCAAGCACCCCCCACTGATACTGTGGGGAGGAGCAATGGTCTCATCACCATTAGGCAGTGGCCAAAATCCTCTCACCTCTGACACATCCCAGCAGGAAGAGGGAGGATCTCCATTTACTGCCTGGTGGGGGCAGCAGTAGTCTCCACTGCTCTGGGGGTGGGTGGAACGTGGGCAGGGGTGGGCAGGGCTCCCCACTCTGGCTCCCCACTTGGGTAAACAGGGAGGATGAGCTGCCTCATTGAAGTCTAAGTAGGAAACAAAAGCTGAGTTCCCCATCCCTTGCTGGCACAGGTGGGGCTGGATTCACATTTTTGTTTGTTCTGTGCCTTTGGCATCTCTGAGTTGCCAACCTCAGCCCGAATCTGGGATCTATGATGGAACTCACCAATGTGTTGTTCCTTGATCCATCTTCCAGAGTCTTCTTATTTAATGTGTAATGTCCAAACATTCTAGCAGTATTGAGCAGGAAGAAGAGGGAAAACTATGTCTACTCCGACTTCCTGGAAGTGGAATTCCTTAGCATTTCTCTTTCTGATTATCTCGTCTCCTCTCACACTCCAGAATGTCAGCATTATGAAAACGAGAGCCTTCTTTCATTCATTGCCATAGCTTCCTAGAACTGTGCCTGGCACAGACTAGGTGCTCAATAAATAGTTGTGGGATGAATGAGTGAATGAATAAATGCAGATGAAATAAAAACAGATATGGGAATGCTGTTCTGGTGTCCATGTGGCTGAAGGGCTCAGGGCTCTGTCCATGAGCCCTCATCTCCCTGTCCCTGTCACCCTCAGGCCCCTGAGTGCATCCACACAGGACAGAGTTTGAAAACTCAGGCTGGAACACTCACTGGTGTTTGTGGCTTGCATTTCTGAGCTGATGCAATGAGATATGTGGGTGATTGGCCTGATTTTGGGAGCTGAGAGCTGAGTGGACACTGGGGAGGTGAGGGAAGAGGGGACAAGGGAGGCATAGTTGTCCACCTACTCTGTCCTCTAGGAGCTGCAGAGGAGGGGCAGAGGGATGCTGGGGAGCAGATGCAGATACACACGAGCACTCCAGGCCCTGCTCGTGGGAAGAAAGTAACTGCTGAGGAAGGGAGGCTGCCCATGGCCACCCACAGGTCTGAGCAGGTTCACTGTCAGAGGTAGAGCAAGGCACTCTGCCCAGTCCAGGCCCTTCCTGCCCAAGAGCCAGCAGGACTTGGAGCTGACTCACATGGGCCCCAAGACCCAGTTGTGCTTCCATGGCATCAGGGCCCCCTCAGGCAGACACGTCCCCCTCCCTTCTGATCTTACAGAAAAGGAGGCCAGAGCCTTGGGGGAGAGGAATAAAAGCAGCTTCCTGCTGACCATGCAGCCTCTCCGTGTCGCCACCAGCAGACACAGCAGAGTCTCCAGTGGTCCTGAGGGCGGGGCTCCTCTGGAGCACAACAGCAGCCCCTCCCCACTAAGGGATTCACCTGCCCAAATGCCAGCTCAGCTCTGCAGGGAGGGCAGGGACAGCCTGCAGTCCCCAGTGAGGGGACTGCTGCTTCCATAGGGTCCTGGATCCTGGAGAGGAGGGAGGCAGCCACAGAGCCTGGGAACCGGGTGCAGAGAGGCACCGCCAGGCAGGAGGGAGGACATTCCTGGAACCAACGTGTCCTCTCCTTCCCTGTGACCTGGACCACATGGCTAAACTGCCCTGGGCCTCCCAGACCTCATCACCTCCAGCTCTGTGATGTCCCCCTACCCGTTTTCGGCAGAGTGGCTGCTCCAGTGGGGTGTCACCATGTGCTGGGGCAGGAGGGCCCCACCTCCCTTCCTCTCCATGATGGTCGAATGCAGAACAGAAGCGAAAGGCGTCTGTCCAGGACTGACTTCCCGTGTTGACAACCAAGCAGGGTCAGTGGGTGACTGAGGGAAGGGAGGGTGGGTGGGTGTGAGACAGGAGGGAGAGGTGAGGCCTGGGGCGGGCGGAGGCCAGATGCCCAGACAAAGATGCATGGCCACCTGGCTTTGGCTGCAGGGTGGCAAAGCCACTTAGGCTCTGGCAGATCTTTCAATGGCCAAGACAAACAGAAATCTGGGTTTCCAGGTAGACTCTTCACTTCTTTGGACATTAGAAAACAAACTTAAAAAACACCGTGCAGGCCAAACAAAGCACCTGCGGGCCGGCTCGGCCCGGGGCTGATGGGCCTTGCAGCCTCTGATGCTGGCCGTGTGACTTTGGGCAGCAGACCTGACCTTCTCTTAGCTTCCTAATCCCTGAAGTAGGGGTGCTGACTACTGCCCTGGGGGCCAAGGGAAGGGGAGGCAGCTTGGCCTTGTGAGGAGCCACTTGCTGCCCCAGCACAAAGCAGGTGTCCTGGTTGGATTCCACCCACCTCTGTCCCTCAAGCCATGCGCTGCCCAGGCCCCAGGCCTTCTTGTGCCTGGTGAGCCTGGGGAGAGCGGGGTGGAGGCAGGGGAGGAGCAGGCAGGAGGCTCCCCCGATGTCCTGTGCCTCGCAGCCAGTGAGGGTGGCCTTACAGAGACTCAAGGTCACAGTGTCACTCGTTGTCATGGCTGTGATAAAGCAAGTGCCGCAGAAGCCTGGTCTCCCACAGTCCTTCCAGCTCCACTGGCCATGCATTCCTGTCATCCCCTGTGGAGGTGACAGCGCTGGCCCTGAGCCCTGGGCTTGTTACGCACTGGCGTTACCAGGCGTCTGCTCTGTGCCGGGTCCTTGTGCTTCACTTCCTCCTGTGGCAGCCGCCCCAAGGCAGCCCCAAGGAGCTGCCCTCCTCGGGGTCACGCTCCCTGGCCCCGTCACACCCGTGACCAGCAGAACACCACGTGGGGGCCCTGCCCCTGTCACACGAGCGCCTGCAGCTCCCGCCTGGGTCTCTGGAGCACCACTTGCTCCTGGGACTCTCCCCAGGGACCAGCCCCAGCCCCCGCCCCCAGATCTAGCACGGCCTACCCGCCAAGTCCCCAAGACCCGGCCCAGCTGACATCCCACTGAAGCTTTGCAGAAGTCCTGAGCAAGGGCCAGCCAGCTGAGCCCGGTTAACCCAACAAACCACGAGAGGCAGATGGCCGCAGCCTGTTTCCTGCAGCCACTGGGTTGGGGGGCTGCGCCACCCGTCTGCAGGGAACCCTATGCGGGGGAGACGGGCTGTCCCCATTTTACAGCTGAGGATGCTGGGACACAGAGAGAGTGAGTGACCTGGCCAGTGTCCACAGCTGCCAAGGGTCAGAGGCGGGATCTAGACCCAGCTGATCCCAGAAGCCACACCACCCACTGCCTCCTCATTGCCATGGCAACCAGTGGCAGAGCAATTTGAAGGCAAGGAGGCCACAGTCCTGGTGTCGGACCTCCGACTTCCTGCTCAGGAGCCCTCCTGGCTTCCCAGAGCGTAGGCTGGTGCTCAGCAGCCACTGAGAACCTTGAGGCCCCTCAAACCCCCAGAGCCCTCAGCCTTGTTCTGTGTCCTGCTGGGCCGGGAGACAGAGGCTGGCACTGCCCTCCCCTGAGCCAGCCTCCCCTCGTGCCTCGGCAGGGCCCAGAAGCCCTGGGACCAGAATTTTGACAAATGACCTGACACTCACTAAACAAGAGAGACGACATGAGCCAGCGCTGGTGAGGCCCCAAGCACAGGAGTGAAGGAGGAGGTTGATCCATTTCGTAGGCTCAGTGACAGGGAGTGTGTCTGTGCCCCGAGGAAAACTGTTTACAGATACTGGAATCTAAATTTGATATAGATTTCACATGGCACAGAACATTCTTGTTTTGATTTATCTTCAGGCATTTAAAAATGCAAACATGACACAGAGCCCGGGACGGTGACACAGAGCCCTGGACAGCCTAGAGCTCTGGGTGAGCCGGGTCTCACTCGCGGGCCAGGTTTGGAAGCCCTGCCCTCGGGCTCCCGGAGCACCTTGAGTCCTGTGCTACCCCTGAGCCACCTCCGCCTTGCTTTGGCTCCAGCCCACCTGTGCTGGGCTCCAAAGTCCCAGCATGCCTCGGGGCTCTGGGCCTGAGAGGCTCTTGCCCTGAAGGTAAAGCCACTTACCAGAAGGACCACCCATAGTCCCAGGAATGGGGCCTCCAGTCTTCAGGGCCGAGGCTCACGGTGACCTGGAACACCTGAGTGTACATCATGTGGGCGACCATTCCCAGGAGGCCTGTGGGCAGGAGCAGAGGGGCGTCAGGAGGCAAGAGGGGCCTCGTTCCCCAGCCCCAGGGCTTCCCAGCCACCTGCTGGGAGAGACATGGACCCTGGGGAAGGGAAGTCAGCAGGAGCAGAGCATGGCGGGCCACAGATGGCAGTTTTCCAAGCCAGGCCAAAGAGCTTGGGTTCGGGTCAATGGCAGCCTGAAGAAAAGTGGGCCGGATTCAGCCCAAAGCCATGGTGTGCTGCTCCCTGTAGGTCTCCTGGGAGAAGCAGCCTGGAGAGTTTTTCAAACTGCAGGTGTTGACTCATTGGATTAGTGGGCCATGGAATCAACTCAGGATTTTAAATGTAGCTAACATTAAAAAAAGAAAAGACTGGCTGGGAACAGGGGCACACGCTTATAATCCCAGAGTCTCGGGAGGCTGACGCAGGAGGATCGCGAGTTCAAGGCCAGCCTCAGCAAAAGCGAGGCACTAAGCAACTCAGTGAGACCCTGTCTCTACATAAAACACAAAATAGGGCTGGGGATGTGGCTCAGTGGTTAGGTACCCCTGAGTTCAATCCCCGGTTCCTTTCCCCTGCAAAAAGAAGAGAGGAGAGGAACTATCTGATACCATCAACTGTAGCAGGAGTCAATATTACTTGGTAAAAAAATATTCAGTTCTGTGCATGTGTGTGTGTGTGTAGTGATTATAAGATGATTCCCCCATGGTTCAGAGGCACACTGGCTTGGAGGAACTTTGGCCTCAAGGGATCCGAATGTGAATTGTCTTTCACTGCATTTTGCCTGTGTGGCCGTAGGCAAGGCACTTCACCTCTCTGAGCCTCAACTCTTTAAATAAACCCAAAGATGAGGATGACGGCAGGTGTGCTAGGTCACCAGTGACTCGGGGCTGGGAGGCCTTGGTGCCTGGTGCCAAGTAGGCATGCATAATTACAGCCCCCCAGGATTATTTCAAAGCAGGGCACTTCTCTGCAGGAAGCGGGTACAGGGACTGGGGCACCAGGAGCCCTCATGGGTGCCACAGCATGTGGCTAAGTGACACGGAGTTAACCTTAGGAAGGAGTGATAGAGTAAGGAAACCAGCAGTGCTTGTGTGCCTACTGTATGCTAGGCACTCAGTCAAACTCCTTCACCTCCAGTATTCTCTCTTTTAATCTTCAAAACAACCCTCTGAAGTAAGTAGCATGATTAGGGCCCATGCACTGTTGTTCAGGTTGCCCACTGCACATTGCTAAAGGGAGCTGCTCATATCATAGTCTCTGAATGTCGCTCCCTGAAGCTGAGGCAGTCACACCTGCAAGGCTGTCTACAGTGGCTCTGATTGTAATTGTCTCAATTTCAAAGCAAAGAAAATGGAAGCTCCAGTGGTAAAATCAGTTCAAGGTCACACTGTTCAGATGGCTTAGCTGTGACAGGCCTCAGGCCAACTATTCTGAAAACCAGGGCTCTTCCCAGGCTGCCCAGAATGCTCCTGTCCCTCGCCTTGCTTGCCCAGTCACCACTTTCCCTACTCCTAAAGGGGAGGCCAGAGAAAATGTGGCAATAGGGACAGGAGTGGGGATAAGAAAGACAGAAGCCAAGAGGGAAAGAGGCTCAGGGTCCCCAAGCCAGCCTGGGAGGGGCGGCACCCACCTCATGGTGTGCGCAGGGAAATGTTCAACAGCCCTGAAAAAGATCAAAATAGAAAGGGAAAGGGGGCAACACCCTCAGGTGTAGCATTTGCTCATTTCCATGGTGTAAATATTCCCACCATGGCCAATTTTGAGCAGCCAGTGCGAGGTCCCTGAGGGCAGAACAGAGAGACTCCTCGGGCTCCGCAGATCTGCGTCTCTCCCACCACTTGCCCCAGGTCCCACCCAGATGGAGGACTCGAGGGTGCCATGTCTTAGCCAGGGTCACTTGGCAGTGCTGTCCGACCTCAGAGGGAGGAGCCTCTTCAGGGCTGTGTAGACTTCTGGGGTCAGGAAGTCCAGGGAGGCAGGAGGGTGAAAATGACAAGGGCTGAGCTGCCCGAGGAACTCCCTAAAAGGCGCCCGAAGCCGGGCGCGGTGGCGCACACCTGCAATCCCAGCACTTAGGGAGGCTGAGATAGGAGGATCGCGAGTTCAAAGCCAGCCTCAGCAATGGCGAGGCCCTAAGCAACTCAGTGAGACCCTGTCTCTACATAAAACGCAAAATAGGGCTGGGGATGTGGCTCAGTGGTCGAGTACCCCTGAGTTCAATCCCCGGTACCAAAAAAAAAAAAAAAAAAAAGACTAGCCTGAATTCTCACCAATGTTTGATATTATAAAGCATGAAATTTTTTTCCTATTACATGGTGAAAAATAACAGCTCAATATTGTTTTAAGTTTTATATTTCCTTTATCACTAGTGAGTTGGGGCTCACCAGTGATAATAAGCGTGCTCTACATGCTTACTAACCATTTTTATTTTGTCTTCTGTGGATGCACCTGCCTGTATCTTTGGTCAATTGTCTTTGTGTGTATGTGCTTTTGAAAAATCAATTTCCTCCTCACTCTTAGGGATTCATTGTGTATACTGAATACTAATCCTATCTCTGCATAGATGGTCAATGAATGGTCCAATGCCTGTCTTTCCTCCCATATAGCACATTAAAAAAAAAACACTGATAAACTTTATTTTTGGTAGCAGGGATTGAACCTAGGGGTGCTTTGCCACTGAGCCACATTCTCAGTATTTTTTTTTTTTTTTGAAACAAGGTCTCACTAAATTGCTAGGGGCCTCGTTGTGTTGCTGAGGCTGACCTTGAACTTGTGATCCTCTTGCCTCAGCCACCTGAGCTGCTGGGATTACAGGTGTGCACCACCATTCCCTGCTAAATACTTTTAAGAGCAGTTTTAGGTTCATAAAAAAAAAATTGAGCATGAAGTATAGTGTTCCCATAAACCCCTTTTTCCGCCTATATGGTTTTCCCTTATGAATCCCAATGGGCATTGGTGTGGTACACTTGTAATAATGGATAAACGCATGTTGATACACTCTTGCTGAAACCCAGAATTGATGTTCTGGTTCATTCTTTGTGCTGTAGATTCTATGGGTTTTGGCAAATGTATCCACCCACCTGTGCCCGTCATTACAATCTCATCCAGAATAGAATACTTTGTGACAGTCTCCTATGATCCTCCTGCTCATCCTACTCTGACCAAACCCTTGGCAACCACTGATCTTTTTCCTACCCCCGGTTTTGCCTTTTCTCTGAAATTTCATACGGTTGGAATTATACAGAAGGTAGGCTTCCAGATCGAATTTTTCACCGAGCAACATAAATTTCAGGTTCTTTCGTGTCTTTTCACAACCAGGTCACTCATTTCTTCTTACTGCAGAAAAATATTCCATTCTCTGGATGCACTGTTTGTATATCTGTCTCCGCTCAGCAGGACATCTTGGTTTCTTCCAAGTTTTATCAAATACCAATGAAGCTGCTTTGGTCACATGTTTTTGAAGTTGGTGCAGAATTTAGCTGTCTTTTCTTTTTTGGTTTTTTTCTTCCTGTATCTACTTTCAGAAAACCCACACCATTGACACGGTCTCCTGTATCTTTCCAACATACCCATAGGTGTTTATGTCCATCCATCAGGAATTTACCCTGGCAAATAATGTGAGGCATGGGTCTGACTTAAGTTTTTTTTTTTTTTCTCCCAATGATTAACAAATTGCTTTGAATTCTTAGAGAACAGTCCATTCTTTCCTCACTGGTTTTAAATGACTCCATTGTACAGGTCGACCGTGTCCAGAATCCGAAAATCCAAAATACTCCAAAATCTAAACTTTTTTTTTGGTACTGGGGATGGAACTCAGGGGCACTCGACCACTGAGCCACATCCCCAGCCCTATTTTGTGTTTTATGTAGAGACAGGGTCTCACTGAGTTGCTTAGCGCCTCGCCATTGCTGAGGCTGGCTTTGAATCGCGATCCTCCTGCCTCAGCCTCCCTAAGTGCTGGGATTACAGGCTTGCACCACTGCACCTGGCTAAATCTAAACATGTTTGAGCACTGACGAGACCACCACCTGTGAAAGATTCCACCCTGAACCTCACATGATAAGTTGCAGTCCAAACGCAGGCGCGCTAGAAGTACTGTATAAAATTATTGTCAGGTGGCGCGTATGAGGTGCAGAGGAAACACAAAAGAATTGTGTGTGGAGACTTGGGTCCAAGCCCCAAGATACCTCACTATGTGTTTGTAAATATTCCCAAATCTAAAAAAAAAAAAAAAAAAAATCCAAAATTCTGGTCCTGAGCATTTCGGAGGAGGGATCCTCAAGCCATACTCTGTCCCAAGCCCTGTTTCTTAATATGTCATTCTGTCCCACTGATCTCTCCGCCTCTGTTCCTGTGACAATGTCACACTGTTTAAATCATCAGATCTTGCTGTCATCCGTGATCTGGGACAGAGCTCTCTATTAGCGCTTAGAGCTCCTTCCGTCTGGAACTGCTATCCTACCCAGAAGCTGGGCCCTGGGCAGGGCATGGACCCCTTCCTTAGTCTCTGCTCTCCAAATCCTCAGCTACTGCAATTTCTTCAACTGCTTTCTTATTCAGCCAGTCCAGAACCTTAGAGAGTTATTTGACCTCCCAGTTCCTTAGTTTTTCCATCTATAAAATGGGAATCTTAGGCAGCAACATCTAAAGAGCATCCTCCTAGGAAGGAATGCGCATCCCCCTGTGGATGCGCAGGGTCAGGCCTTACCTAAGGACAGGAGAGGCGTGACATGCAGTATCTTTACATGAAACCTCCCAGCTATGCCTGGAAGCTAGACCCAGCCTGCTGCAGAATAATTAATTTCCCAAAGTCTTAGCTTAGAAAAGCATTGATTCCTAAATTGAGTTCCATTTATCCCCAAACAGGAAAGGTCGTGCTTTAAGAAAACTCAATAAATGAAAATTACAATTCACTCAAAGACACCTTGGAGAGACTCTCTTATTGCATTTTAAAGATTCTGCTTCAAAAATTGGGCACTTGATCACGTTTCGAGAAGCATGTTTGTTCTGTAAAGTGGGGTCCACAGTAGCATCTGTCCTGGGTGCCTCAGCAGGACAGATGCTCCCAAGGCCTCCAAATCAGGAAGCGACTTTCTTCTGCGTTACGGCACCTCCTAAATTAGTGGCCACTAAATGAATGAGACTTTCCTACCATTACTCTTTCTTCCTGGCTTGGATTCCTCCCAGGAAATTCAGCTGGAAATCTCTCTGTTGGCGATTTGGGGAATCTCCCAACTCCAGACACCATGGTGGAATTCCCGAGCCTCATCCTGACGTCAGGATGGCTCCTCCCTTCTCTGGAGGGGACCTTGGAGAACACTGGGGTGTAGGATGATGGTCAAGGACCCAGAGCCAGGCTGGGGTGGGGCCTGCCCTGACTCCCAGCTGCTCCCCATTGGTCAGACTGAGAGAGCTGAGTTCTGTGGTCAAAGCCAGGGACTGGTGTGGGGTCAGAATTAACAGACGATGTGGAGGAAGCACAGGGACAGAGAGGGAGTCCAGTTCCCAGCTCTGTGACCTTGGGTGGGTGGTCTTTCTGTGCCCCAGTTTCCTCACCTATATCAGGGCGGTAATAACAGTGCTGACCCCACAGATGGTCTGAGAATTAAGTAGCTTGTATTTGCACTTAAAATAGCACTGAGCACATCGGAGCCCTGTGAAGGACTTCTTGAGTGAATGAAGGAGACTCACGGTGCAGCCTGCAGCAGCATGCCACGCTACAGCCCTAATCTGTTTTGCTTCCCACTAAATCCCCAGCACCTAGTCCTGTGCCTGGTGCACAGTAGATATTTGATGTGTTTGTTGAAAGAACAATGGACCGCCAGTTGTAAGGTGCTTGGGGGTGGAGACGGGCAGTTGTGGAGGAGGAGAGAAGAAGGGGCCCAGAGAAGAGGACGTCGCAAGGTCAGGCTGAGCTGGGCTACTTGGACCAGAGTTGGTGGCAGTTCTGGAGCAAGTTTTGAAGTCTAGGTGCTCTGGTTTGAATGTGTTCCCCCAAGTGCCCCAGATTCATATGCTAGTGGAGTTTGGAGGTGGGGCCTTTGGAAGGTAAGTAGGATTAGCTGAGATCATGAGGGTGGGCCCCCATGATGGCATCAGTGGCTTGAGGAGGAAGAGACATTAGAGCTAGCTGCAGGTGATCCCCTCTGCGGCCTCACCAGGTGTGGGCAGAGTTGGCTCCATGCCCTTGGACTTCCCAGCCTCCAGAACCCTGAGTCAAATAAACTCCTATTCTTTATAAATTACCCTGTCTCTGGCATTTTGTTATAGCAACAGAAGGTGGACCAGGATAGGAAATAAACAGACTCACAATGGTCTGAGTGTGGGTGGTGAGGGCTTCTTAGAATCTAGGTTGCACTCAAGGGTTCTGGGTTGAGCAACGGGGCAGAGGGTGGTGCCGTTCACTAAGATGAAGAAGCTGAAGGAGGAGAAAGTTTGGGTGGGTGGAATCCTTCAGGGCTGTATTAGCTTGAAATGCCTATTTTCTCTCCAAGCAGACATACCAAGTGAGCAGTGGAGTGTACAAGCCTGGGATTCCGGAGTAGCCAGAGCGGGGGATTTCAATGCGTGAGTCATCAGCTCAAGGATGACAAATAACTCCTTGTACCCAGAAGAGAAAACAGAAAGAGAAGGAAAGGGTCCCAAGATGGAGCCCCCCGCCAAGGCGACATCTAGTGCTCATTCAGAGCGGGAGGGGCTGGCTGGGGATGCTGAGGAAAGAGTCCAGTGCAGTGGGGTGGCCAGGGCCACAGAAGACCCCATTCCATCAAGGCAAAACCTAAGGCAGGACAGGGACCATGGTCCCCAACACAGAGGTCCTTGGGGACCATGACTGACTCTATCTCAAGGACAGCCCATGGGGACAGATGCTCAGCTGGACAAGTTGAGAAGAGGAGAGAAAACAATTGAGAAGACCCTTGAAGCGTACTGCTCCCCAGAGCAGCCAGAAAGGGGCAATGGCAGGGAGGGCATGGGGGGCCGGGAGGGGTTTTAACGGTGGAGGGAGGTTTCCAGGCCTAGCCCAGACGACCCAGTGGAGGGCAGCGGGACTGGAGCAGAGCAGGGAGAGGGCAATTGGGTGAGAAGGTTGGAGAAGGTTCCAACACAGGGCTGGCTTGTGACAGGAGCCAGGGTGCTTTGCCCAGGGAAGTGGGACCCCAAGAACCCGCAAGTGAGATTCCAGTTCCTAGGCAGATTTGCTCCTCTCTCCACGGAGCAAGGGTGAGGCAAAGTCACAGCTGAGAGGAGGCCGGCAAGGGTGCAGGGGAGGTTTGAGGGGCGAGGGGGAGGGTTCAATGGGGTTCCAGGGGGTGGAAATGCACAACCAAGGACGTGCGCGTGGCTTGCTGGGCAGTATCCCCAGCCCTGAGAGACCTCATGAGTCTAAAGTGAGCTCAGGCAGCAAGGCCGTAGCATTCAGGCGACACAGGGCCTCCAGTTGGGACGCCCCCAATCCTTTACAACATCCCTGGGGGTGGGGCGCTGGTGCCTAGGCAACCCCGAGGCCTGGCCCCAGGCCCCCAGGACGCCTTCTGAGGACACACTGTCCAGTCTGCAGGTGCTGCTGGGCGAGGACACAGGGTAACAATGGCGACCTGATTTCCAGGCCCCTGCTTACATCCGGCCTGGCTGTTTTGCTGACGTTTGGACATCTAATGTGAATTCCACGCTCCATTTAATGGAGATATCGGGGAGGTAGATGATTAATTCATTCATAAAAGGGTTTATTATTAAAGATGCTAAGTTATTCTTGAGAACCCAACCCGCATGTCTAAATCAATGTTCTCGTGCACGTCGGGCTGGTCTGGACTTTCCAGGGCGCAGCGGGACCAGGATGGGAGGAAGCAGGACCACAGGTCATGGCTGGGGGTGGCCCAAGGAAACCCATAGGGCAGCCTGACATCCAATGACTCCCTGAGCATGGACTGAGCACCTGCAGACTACCAGGCTCTTCTTTTCCTTTCCTTCTTTTCTTTTTGAATAGCAAATGAATTATTTATTGGCAACCTTAAGTGCATGCCCAGGCAGGCCAGCGAGAGGCCACCGACCAAATGAAAATGTCCACATCATGTACTTGTTGAATGAACTTAAGAACACAGCAAGGAGGGGCTGGGATTGTAGCTCAGTGGTAGAGTGCTTGCCTGGCATGCGTGAGGCCCTGGGTTCGATCCTCAGCACCACATACAAAGCAATACAATAAAGACATTGTGTCCATCTACAACTAAAAAAAAATAAAAAAAGAACACAGCAAGGAGCCGAGCAGGGTGGAGGGACTGACTTGGGGAAGAGCCCAGGTGGGGGGACCGGCTACCTGCAGGCTCTATTTCTTCACCTCTTCCTTGTCCCCTTGGGGGGCATGATCACAGAGGGCCCTGGGGCTCATCCATGTGCTGTTCTGCTGGGGACACGGGCAAGACCACCCCGCCAGCATTAAGACCGGCCTCTCCAATCTGTCGAGCGGCTGTGACTGTTACCTACATTTCTTGGGCAGAGGATACCTGGAGCCAGAATAGGTGTCACCAGTGAGTGGCCCATTTAGAAATGACGTAGCTGTCCACCTGGAGGTGAGGCGTGGGAGCACTATTGATTCACTAATGGCTCTGCTCTTCTGCACTTGGGACGCACAAGCTCTAGATCCAAAGGTCTCACAAGTGACCTGCTCATCTGTATTCCGTTTCTCTGCCTTTGTTTCTCCTGTTCTGCAACAGGCAGGACTGACTCCTCCCCCTGCCACCACCCCGACCGCTCCTTCTCTAGCTTCAGGCCTGGGCAGGGTTCAGAACCACAGTGTCCTGGAGGAACTGGCTCCTGTCATCCCCCAGTGGGACCCGACACAGGCACTCCCCGGACCCCACACGGGCTCTGTCCACCCCTCCCTGGTCTGCTGCAGCAGGTCAAGAAGGAAGGACAGACAGCGGCAGGAAAATCCACTATTCTTACCATAGCCGACCTGCAGCGAGCTTCCTCCAGACTCCTTTGTCAATCTCTGGCGCACCCCTTTCCCTTCACCATAACTCAGTGCACGTCTGCCTAGATGGGATGCATCAGAATTTTCTTCTAGAAGGAGGGCAAGTGGCTGGGGCAAGTGGCCAGGCAGGACTCCCAGTGCTCTCAGAGGGATGGGAGGGACAGCCACCGCCGGGCTCCACCGTGAGTCGGAGAGGCTCCTTGCTGGGCATGGTGGCTGTGGTCCCGGCTACTCTGGAGGCTGAGGCAGGAGGATGGCTGAGCTGCTTAAGTGGGGCTAGTGGGAGATGAGAGAGGCCACAGAGGGCTAGGAAGGGCACTTGAGGAACAGTTCTAAGCCATCCAGCCTCATCCCGAGGGCACTGGCAGGAAGGACAGCAAGACAGGTTTTTTGCCGCACCAGGGATGGAACCCGGGGCCTCGCTGCTGAAGAGTGAACTGGAGAGAAACGGATGCCATGGGGTTCGAGAGGGGCAGCCTCAGGCCTCAGGCCTCTTGGCAGCACAGGATGCTGCCCCCAAGGATTGGGGTGCAGGGGGCCGAGCAGACGGGCAGTCAGATGTCTGGGTATCAGCAAACCCCCCAACCCCAGAGAGTCAGGAGTGGGGAGGGCCTGGGGGAAACTGGGAGCTAATGGGAGGGACTGTTGGACTGACCCAGTTAACATCCGCCCCGGAACAGACTCCTGGACAAAGAAAACGTGGAGAGCCCAAGGCTGGTGCTCATGACACCATCAGCTGGAGGCAGAAGGGACACTAAACCCCTCATCCACACAAACCCCAAGTCCCAGCTGCTGGCCCCAGCAGAGAGCAGGGCTGTGCTGGCTGGTGTCCTTCAGCCTGGCGGGGATGGCGCACGCACCCAGGTAGGCCTGCTCTTAAAACCATCCCCCAGCCTCGGAGCCAGGCTGTTTAAAGCCGCCCAGACCTATTTTTAAAGAAGGAGCTATTTTTAGCCACTCTCCAGAGAACCCGCAGCCTCTCTTGGTAGCATATTTCAGAGTTTTCAAAGTTCCTCCTTACACATAACCTAAATCTTTCCAGTTCCAATTTAAGCTAATTTCTTGCTCTGGCCTCTGAGGACAAGGGGGCCAGCAGGCTGGCATCTTCTGGAGCGGGGCCTTTCGGGAGCCTGGTAATTACCGAGGCGCCCCTTGAGCTCATCTATCTGCACCTCCTCTGCCCTTTCTGCAAAGGTCTCATTTCAGATCACTTGAATCATTACCGTCTCTCTTGTTTGGATTCTGCCTTTTTAAAGTGAAGTGGCCCAAATCGAAGGTGACATTTAAGGGGGACCTGCCTGAATCCCCATGAGCCTCGTCTACCCAGCCACCCCCACCCAGCCCCAAGGTGACGAAAGGGCCCAGACCCTGCAGGTGGGGATCCAGAATGGTCCAGAGGGATGTGACCCCAAGGACTAGCAGGGCTTGGGGATGCGGGGGTGAAAGAGTGCTGGACGTGTACCCAAGCCCCCCAGTATTCTCCATTACCCTGTCTCCTCCCTCACTGGGGTGACTAGATATAAAACATGCCTGGCCTCAGGGCACAGCTGCAGGAGACTGAGATACCAAGAGCCACTTTCACCAGCTGTTTGGGGATAAAGGTTTGGAGGGATGCAAGATCAAGCAGCCCCCTTTCTAC
>PVHX01001504.1:74516-179661 GCA_004024805.1 Geosciurus inauris | reverse complement strand
GGTTTGGATACGCGGTGTCCCCAAAAGCTCCTGTGTCAACACAGAAATGTTTGGAGGTGGATGCACTGCGAGAGCGGGGAGCTACTCTGCGCCCTGGTTGGAATGGCCTGCCTGGATGGTGACTTTAGGCAGGTGGGGTGTGGCTGAAGGAGGTGCGCCTCTGGGACCATGCCCTGGAAGGGTGCGTCTTCCCTGAGGCCCTGCCCCTTTTTCTCTCTCCCTGGCTGCCCTGAGCAGAGCAGGGCTCCTCCCCCGGGCCCCCCATGATGCTCTGCCTCACCTTGGCCCAGAGCTATGCAGCTGGCCCACCACGGACGACATCTCTGAAACTGGAGCTCAAAATAAACTCTGCCTCCTCTAAACTGTTCTGGACGTATTTGGATCAGAGCCATGGAAAGCTGACTGACACACCAAGAACCAGCTGAACTGTGTAGATCTGAGCAGGGTGCCCCCGAGAGGCCCCTGGCCTCTACTTTAAGCCCTTTCTCTGCATTCCTGGGGAAGTGAAGTTGGTACCCACAGACATAAAGACCCCCTCAAACACACACAGCCCTAAGACAGGATCCTGCCGGTCTCCTCCTGCCTTCCCCCACATTCTTACCCCGGAAATTTACTTACCACAGATGGTGGTCTTGACATTCTGCCCAAGCCCTGGGCTTCGGCCACCTCTAGGAGAAATGGCCTCTGGCCCTGTGTGATACCCCGAGTTCTAGCTGTCACGGGTCACTCTCTCGGCAGCTCCCAGACAGCCCTGCCCTCAGCTTCCAGCCCTGCTGCTCGCCGGCCGTGGGGTGCACTTATTTATTTACTGGTACTGGGAATCCGGGGGTGCTCTGCCACCCAGCTACGTGCCCAGCCCTTTTGATGTTTTATTTTGGAACAGGGTGGCCCCCTTGGCCAGGACAGTTGAGAGCAGGCAGAACCATAGAACTCACTGCCCAGGCCATTTCGGAAAGTGAAAGGTTAAAAATGACCTGGCACAGCAGGAGGGCAGGCAGCCCGAGGAGGGTTGTGGAATCGAGGAACGAGGGAGTGGGCTCCTGGTCTGCCACCTGTGGAGGCCCCACTTGACCCAGAGCGTCCCCTCTGCAGGAATGGCCTGCTTGCCTCCCTGCACAGCAGAGGGGAGGGTGGGGCACAGCCAGCAGGGCTGATGGGGGGTCCCGTCTCCCTGTGGGCGTCGGCTCGTTTGCTCGTGAGCTGGTCACTGGGCTAAGGCCGAAGAGAGACCCACAGGACAGATGTGGTCCTGTCTGCCGGCAGCTTCCACCCCAGGAAAGAAGACAGCCGGCAGGGAAGGACCATGGTGGGTCACATCATCAGGAGAGGGGGTGCCGGGCCCTTGGTAACATCCAGCAGGTGACATCTGGGGATGTCATCTGGGGTGTCCTCCATTTTGGGTGTGGAAGGAAGCTTCCCTGAGGAGGAGGAGTCAGCAGAGCCTGGAGGACAAGGGACTGACCAGGTCGCCCAGGGCACCCTTCTGGGCCACTCGAGCTTACTTAAAGCCACTATCTCTAACCCGCAGCACTACTGGTATTTGGAGACAGAAAATCCTTGGCTGTGGGACCCCCTGGGCGTGCTTAGCAGTGTCTCCAGCCTCTACCCGTTAGGGACCACATGCACACACAGCATAGGCGTGACATCCGGAAGTGACTGCAAACACTGCCAGTGTCCTGGGACATGGGGCGAGGCAGCAAAGCCTCCGGGAGAGGCACGTGCTGAGTGAGAGCAGGCTGGGCTGAGGAGAGGCATGGGGGCAGCCAGGAGCCGGCTGTGGCAGGTCACCTCAGCACCTGGGGATGGGCTCCAGAAGGGTCACCCTTGCGTGTGACACAGCTGGGAAGCCTTCCAGGAAGGGGCCCCGAGGGGTGCAATTCCCCTGAGAAGTTCAGGGCCAGCTTTCCTCCAGCTGGGCTGCAGTGGGTCCCGCTTTGGTTGCGCCCCAGAGGAAGGGGCTGGCTCACCTTCGGGGGCCACGAGGAGCACAAGACTCTGCAAGTCCTGAAGGCACATGGGGCTGAATCCACGGGCGTGGGCAGCGCTGGGTGGGCCTGCGGGCCTCTGAGGCGGGAGCTCCTGGGACCCGGGCGGGTCCCTCCCCCGGGCCTCTTCCTGTGTCTACTTCCCTCTGTCCCTCGGTCTCACCTTGGTCTGTTTTCCCGCTCCCTCTCCCTCGTTCCCCAAATGTCGAGGCACAGGCCAGAGCTCCAAGCAGGGATGGTCACCTGTGTCCCCATCTCAGTGGTGGATACCGCAACCTGCACACAGCGACCCACGACAGGCCTGAAATTTCAGGACCCCCGGCCCCCACCAGCTGGCAGAGTGGAGCTCACCAGCAGCCACCAGGGCCGACCCTCCCTGCTCCATGGGCCACGTTAGCTGAGCTGCAAGCCTGCTCTTTTGGCCATTTGGTTTTAAGTGCCCTGAGTGCCACATTCCCTGCTGCGGGGCTGCCATACCAGCCAATTAGCTTCACTACCAAGGAAGTGGCCTGCGTGTGAGGAAAACGAGGGGCCGAGCAGCTGCTTTGCTGCAGAACCTCCAGAGAGCCAGAAAGACAATCCCCCGCCGGGGGCAGTTCGCAGATTGTAAAGCACTCAACCTCCTGCGTCCCGTGCAATCCTAGCCTCAACCCAGGAAGGCGAGGTTTGGTCATACCTTATTTGACAAATGAGGGCGCAAAGCTCAGAGAAGCAAAGCAACCTATCCAAGGGTAACACAGCATGAAGGAGCATACTTGAGCCCGGGGCTGCTACAGTCCAAGTCCAGACGATCAGCATCCATCGCCGCCCACTCATCCATCCATCCAACAAGTATTCATGGCCCAGGACATAAAGGGACACATGAGAGAGACAGACCCCATGCTCCATGAAGCCGACAGTCTTATGAAGAGACAGGAAACAAACATGTGAACAAACTTTAACATCCGAGTTTTATTAATGTCATGAAGGGAAGACGAGGCTGTGGAAGGGACGAAGGGCAGGCCTCCAGGGCAGGCCTCCCGGGCCCTGGAAAATGCGCAGATCTGGGGACAGAGCCAGCGGGGAGAAGAGCAGGGCAGGAGGCTGGGGCCACTCAGCAAGCCTCGCATCAGGGGTGGGGAGAGCGAGCAGGTGGGGAGGAGGGAGCGCCCCCCAGGAGTCGCAGAGGGGCCGGGCTGGGGCCTCACCTCCCTCCCAAGCCCTGCGCTCCCCTGCATACCCCGGCTTCCCTGACCTCGGGCTCCAGGGGATCACAGAGGGACCAGAAACGGGTGGACTTCAGGCTCTGCTAGCCACCTCTGTCCTGGGACTGGACCTGAGATGTATAGCCTTCAGGACTGGGACCCAGAGCCACATCTGGCCAGGGGGACAGGAGGACAAGGCTGCAGTGAGGTCCGTGGGGGTCTGGGGGGGACGCTGAGGTGGGACCACAGGGCAAGCAGCTCCGAGGCCTTGGAAGCACTGCCCGCAGCCCAGGCACTGCCCACACCTCAAGCCTGGCCTGGACGGCACTGTCTGCCCCCGTCGGCCCTGGTGTCCCTGCTCAAGGCCCTCAGCAATTTCTGTCTGGCATGTTCCACGGGCTAGGGTGGGTTTTCCTGCCATCCTCTGAGGAGTCCTGCGACTCGGGCAGGCGGCCCCAGCCAGGGTCCCGCTGGCTCAGAACTGGGTATGAGTCTGGGGCCCGGCTCTGCGTGGTGCTGCTGCTCAGGGGCCCTGCCGTCCGCAGAGCAGTGGAGGCCGTGGGGGAAGCTCTGGGCTCCCCGGGTTCCCCCAGGCCTGGCGATGTAGGGCGGTGTGTAGCTTGGCTCTATCCCGAGGGAGGAGAACTGGGGGGCAGCAGCCCCTCCTTCCAGGCAGGGCGTTCCCTGTCCTTGGTGCCAGCTCCCACCTTCCAGAGACAAATGGTGGCAGGCACGGGCTCACTCATTGTCTCAAAATAGCCACCAGGGAGTTCCCAACTCCTGGGGAAAGCACACAGAAAACACTGTCGCGAGGAGTATCTTCCCTGGTGGAGGCTCCCCATCAAGGGGAGGGGGTCCTCCGAGGGCTCTGGGACTCCACGGCCATGTGCGGCAGCAGAGCTGACGTCTGAAGGGAGGGGGCTGGGGACAGAGGAAAGGCAGGTGCCTAGTGGAACAGCAGCAGCTCCTCAGTGGGAGGGACCAAGGACGTCAGAGCTCAGAGCACCCTCAAAGGGGTGCAGCTTCCTTTTGACCCAGCAATCCCACCACAGGAATTTACCCTTAGATATATTTGCATCTGTGGGCAAAGATGTATGGACAAGGGTATTTATTATAGAAAAGGATGGGAAACATCTTTAAAATCCACGAGAGGATCAATAGATCAAGCTATGGCAAGGAAATTTGTCTCCACCCCCTTCCCTCCTCTGCTCCTCTCCAGTCACTCTGTTGCCCTTGTCCCTGGGAGGCCCCAGCCTCTTCCTGCCTCAGGGCCTTTGCACTCACTGTTTCCACCACTCAAGACGTCCTTTCCCCAGACATCCGGGTATCTTCCTCTCTGCAGGCTCAGATTCCAGGCCTTTCCCCAGGGGCTGTGGCTGTGGCTTTTGGAGGCCAAGTTCACTACGTTTCAGAAATGTCAGTGCAGACTCATCCACCGTGGAGACCTGCAGCCCAGGGCAGCCAGTGGCCTAGGGCTCCTCGACATCTCAGAGGTGACCCAACCCAAATAGACGCATCACACACGGTTCAGCTTTGAGTCACCGGGCGCTCTCTGCTGAGTCTGCCAAGCGGCCATGATGAAGGTGTGGCAGGCAGATTCCAAGGCAATCCCACGCCTTCCCTTCACGTTTTCTCCTGAACTGCAGCGTCAGCAAGACATGAAGAGATGACAGGGTGTACACGACTACGTGACTGAAGATGGTGGCACCTCTCCCACAGGGAGGCTTCCACCCCAGGGTGGCTTGAGGAAGTCAGTGGCCACGTTGGGGTCCCCGAGGCAAGGAACTGAAGGTTCTGGAAGCTTGGGGTGGTCTCTGGCCAGTGAGCTCCAGGGAAGATCCCACTCTGGCCAACGCCGAGGCTGTGACATTGCAGAGCACCCCAGGGCCGGCCCCAGACTCCTCACCCACAGATCTGTGAGCTGACCACTGTGTTCTGTTTCAGGATGCTCAGCTCGTGGCCCCATCGCCAGGAAGCCACAGATACCTAGTTCACAGGGCAACGGCCGCAGGCAGAGCTGGGCCCCAGGCCAGACCTGACGGGGCGGGCAAGACCGCTGCAGCCTGAGCCTCAGTGGGCTGCTGGGGCTGGGAAAGGTTCTGCCTTCCAGGCTATGCCGGGGGAGCCACACTCATGGCCCAACCCAGACCAGAGTCTAGAACTCTAGCTGCCCTGCCTGAGGCTTCCCTCCAGCCCCAACCCAGATGGGCCACAGCCAGTTTTTCTTTCCCAGCATCTATGCTCCACCCATCCCTGTCTCTGTCTCTGTCTCTGTCTGTCTGTCTGTCTCTCTCTCTCTCTCACACACACACACACGCACACACACGCAGATCAGATAGAGTTTTGAAAACAGAAAAAAGCTGTTTCAAATCCTGACTCCTGCATGTCTGCTTATGGTGTGTGAGGGCTTTCAAAGGAACGTTCATTCTCTGGAGGTGTATTTGGGGGTCAGGGGTCAGAGTTCTTTATATCCTTAATCATCCAAGTTCATTAACTGTACTGTTGGAGTCTTCTATAGCTCAGAACCTTTGTGTCTATTTCTCTATCAGATTCTGAGAAGTGATTTTGGGTTAAAAAAAAAAAAAATCTCTCTACCCACCATTGCTGGTTTATCTATTTCATCCTTACAGTTGCTGCTGGATTTTTCCCCCTTGCTGTCTGGGGACCAATCCCAGTGCCTCACGCTAGACAAGTGCTTGGTTTTTTTTTTGTTTGTTTGTTTGTTTGTTTGGTACTGGGGATTGAACTCAGGGGCACTCAACCACTGAGCCACATCCCCAGCCCTATTTGTGTTTTATTTAGACACAGGGTCTCACTGAGTTGCTTAGCCCCTTGCTGTTGCTGAGGCTGGCTGTGAACTCACAATCCTCCTGTCTCAGCCTCCCAAGCCACTGAGATTACAGGCGTGCACCACCACATCTGGCAAGTGCTTGGTATTTTGTAGGTAAATACATAATTGTGATGAATCCATTTTTTTCTTCTTTAGTTATTCTTTTACATCTATACTTTCCTTACTTGTCCCTTATGATTTTGTTTTTGGTATTAAATTCTATTTATTCTTTTTTTAAAAAATTTTTTAGTTGTCAATGGACCCTTACTTTATTTATTTATATGCGGTGCTGAGAATCAAACCCAGGGCCTCACACATGAGAAAGCAAGAGCTCTACTACTGAGCCACAACCCTAGCCCTTAAATTCTATTTATTCTGGTAACAATATTGTTAACCCAGATTACTTTAGTTTATATTTTCCAGGTATATCTTATTCCATTCTTTTCTACCTTTCTATGTCTTTTAAAATGTACCTCTTGCATTGTTGGATCTGGTTGTTTTTATTTCTATAGCCCAAGAACTCTGCCTTTTATTTTTTTATTTTTTATTTTTAAAAATTTTTTTTCCAAACCTTTATTTTATTTATGTATTTTGTATGTGGTGCTGAGGATCGAACCCAGTGCCTCACGCATGCAAGGCAGGTGCTCTACCACTGAGCCACAACCCCAGCCCCAAGAAGAACTCTGCCTTTTAATTGGTGAATTTAACCCAGTTACATTTATTATAATTTGTTTTTTTTCCACCTACTCCAGCACTTACTGTGTCACCAATGTATCCCAGAGGCACAGTCTGGCAAGGCAACAGAAAGGCCAGGCCCAGAGGCCTCAGTCGCTCATAGGAATATCATGGTTTTGCAATGACAGCCTCAAAGCCCAGACCCCTCATATTGGGGCAGGAAAAACTGAGACAACAGCTCAGAGAGTCCCTGTGGCCCTGGACCAGACCCTCCCATGCACCCTACACTGAAGGCTCACCGTCCTTTGTGGCTGAGCCCATCCCAGCTGTACTGGGTCACTTATGGTCACAAATGGTAGCAACACAGCTGTGATTGGATTTTAGAATGGAGGAGACCTATTAACTCATGGTGTTCAGAGGCCCAGGGCATTGGCATGGTCCAGGGGCCAGAATGATGGGCAAGGAATCTATGTTCCTCCCTTCAGACTCCATGTGGGCCTCATTTCCAGGCAGAGACATGGTGAACTCCTTAGCTCCGAGCTCATGTCTTCTCCTCTTAAGAAAGAGCATCTCTGATGTCTTGGCCATTGCTACAAACATCACAGGACAGAATGCCCATTGCTGAACCAAACATAGTGACCACAGGGCCACTTCTTGGGCTGAGGGTGGGGCGCAATAAACATGGCCTGAGAATGACAAAGACATTTCCAAGGAACAATTGTGATGATCCAAGTTAAAGAAGGAGGAAAGTGAAGCCAGAGAAACCCACTATAAACCTGGTGACATGCACTAGTTGGAGGCCAGTGCAGCATGGCCCTTCACTGCCTCCTCTCTAGGACAGCCACATCCCAGCAGCTCTCAGAAAAGTCCTCAAAAGCCAAGGTCATCAGCTGGACTTAATCTGCTCAGGGACAGCTTTCCCTCCCTTCTGCTCACCTGCAGCCACCACCAAGAATAGCGCTGAGTGATGAAATTACGGCGTGACCTTTAGAATATAGCTTTGCCTCAGATCCAGTAAATCTCAGCCCCTGGACCATGAGATGACTGGAAACCAGAAATGAGACCAGAAAGGCATTGACACAGCGAAAGGAAGGCCACGAGCCCTGCGAGATGCTCAGGAAAGCCCCGAGCCTCACCTACAGAGCTGGACCCAAATCTGCTCTCCAAGGCCAGGGCCCTCCCTGTTGGCTGCATTCTGGCAACCAGGAGGGATCCCAGCCCATGTGCAGAGACAACCACACCCAGGCCAGACATTTGTCCCCTTGACAGAGGCTCCCACGGAGTCCTGCTGGGCTCCAGAAACACCAGTGAACAGAACATGGTCCCTCCATGAGGCTCAGGGACTGGTTGGGTGTGAGCTGTTGGGTCCCATCTGGTGCCAGATACCAAGATGGCCCCAGTCCCAGCCACTCTTCTCTGAGTCGGCCTGATCCATGGCCACACACTGGGCTTCCAGTCACCTAAGGACCCAGTCCAGAAACCTCCTGGGGTCTTCTTTGCCTCCTCCCTCACCCAATCCCACTGTGCTCTGGGTCCTCCAGGCTTCTGACCCCATGTCATCCCAGGCCCTGCCTGGACCGTGGAGTGTACCTCTCTGAAGTGGATAATCAGGAGTGAAAATCATCCAGAGGCTTCTTTGGGATCCAGTCCCTGGTTACGCTGCCCACTTGACCAGGAGCCCTGCAGGTCTCCCCAGCCTCTGTGGGATTCAGCAACTGGCACACGTGGAGAGGGAGGCATCTGCGCTCTCCTGCCTCGTGTCTCTCACCCTGCCTTCCCATGTCCCTCCCCTTGTTTTAGCCCTGTGTCTCACCTCTCTGCGTTTCTCTGACTCTACCTAGGTGTGTCTGCCTCCATGTCCTCTTGCAAAGACCCCTCCATGCCTCCATGTCAGACCTGGTCAGACCCCTCCCCCATTTCATGAACCACCTTCATCGTCACTGCTACCCATAAAGACGGTCCCAGGACTGCCATGATATTTCCAGTTCTGTTCCAGTCATCATCCTGAGAGCCAATGCAGGCCACGCCTGTACTCTCTCACGCACTCCCTCCTTAAATCCCCACAGCCCCCCATGGTAGCCATGCTTATGATCCCATTTTACAGAATGAGGCCCAGGGAAGATGAGGATCTCGATTGGAGATACAGTGGAGGAAGAATCCACACGTGGGTAGACGGCCTTCAGCACCTTCCCCACCAGGACTACCCTGGAGCAGCTGTTAGAGCGTCCAGCCCCACCCCAAGAATGAGCTCAGGGTATGACTGCAGCTCATACCAAGCCTCTTCCCAGGGACCAAGGACACAGGAACAACCTCAGACCAAGTTCTGGTCTGAGGCCACACTCAAGTGAGCAGAGGCAGGAATAAAGGAGACTCAGGTCAGCATGAAGCTCACTCTGGGGCATGGTGAGCAAGGCAGAGTGTAGTGGGAAGGCATCATGCCTGTAAGCCTGCCTCTCCCACTCGCAGCTGTGTGACTTCAGGCATGTTAATCAACTTCTCTGGGTTTGCTTTTTCTTCTCTCTAAAGTGAAGGTGAGATGCCAACTCAGATACCTGGCCTGTCAGTGGCTAGGTGGGATCCTCTAGGAGGCAGAGGGTGGGCCGGGGTCCCACTTGGATCAGTCACACACAGATCAGACTAGTGGGCCCCTTCCTGTGGGGCTGTCCCAGGAGTTCCTCAGAGCCTGGCTCCCTCTGATTGGAAAGACTGCAGTCAGACTCTCCCCAAGAAGCCCTTCCCCGCAAGGTGCATGCGGGACTCCAGAAGCCCAGCTTTTCCCTACCTCAAGGTTTTGGCCTCAGTTTCCCTGCCTGGTTGCCTACCCAATTCACCCCATTGGGACTGAATCCTATGCCTGTGCTGCTCTCTGCTGGACAGAGTCCTGGGCACTGGAAAGAGGGTGCACAGCACACCCAAGACCTCTGACCGCCCCACCCCCAACTTGATTTCCCGAGACCACACCCTCAGGACCTGCAGCTTCCTGGACATGCACCCTGAGTCCAGCCTGCCCCTTGGACCAGTGGTGGGCCTCCAGACCTGTTCCAGCCTCCTTGCAAATCCCCAAAGAGCAGACCCCTGAGCTCCCAGTCTCCTCTGCTCCACCCCCTTCTCCAAGTCCACTAACACTGCTAGAAGCCAGTAGTTCCATCCATGTGGCTCTTACTTCCAATTTTTATTAAACTTATTAGAATTCTGGCCTTTTCCCATACCCCTGAGGCCCACTTTCCACCTGGCCCTGGGCCTGCGGCCAGCCTTGATATGAAAGGCCCAGTGGCCTGCGTAGTCTCTGGACCTGGTTTCCAGGAGCCTGCCAAGGATGTGGCGGAATTCAAATCACGAATGATCAGCCTCGGGGGGACCAGTGACAGGATGCAGCTGCCCTACTGCCCCACCTTCTGAAGAAGCCTCACTGGCTATCTCTAGCTGACAGGTCCTGGTTCCCTTCTAGAATGTTCTAAGCACCTGTGGGCCACTGCCTTCCTATAATGCTCCAGTTCATTCATGCAACGAACATTTAGGAAGCGCCCTCTAAATACCAAGCATTGGACCAGGCTCAGGGAGAGGACACGGCCATTCCCCAGGGCTAATGAGCAGCATGATATAAACAGTGAAGTAAAATCAATTATTATAAAGACTCAAACAGAAATATGTACAGCCGCGATGGAAGACTGGCAGCCCATGGGCTGAATCCAGCAGCAGATGTTGGCAAGACCATTAAAACCTGATGGACCTGTTGGCCAACTTTTCAAAAATCTGGAAGATTTCCATTAAAATATGGGAGTTTTGGCTTCCCTTATAAAAATTAGAAACCCTGGCAACACTGGGGGGACATTTGCCCCTTGGCAACTGCCACGGTCTAGATGTGTGTATTCCCCAGAACTCACCTGTTGAGACCTAATTTCCTGTCCAATGGTATTGGGGGCGGGGCCTCTGGGAGGGGGTGAAGTCTTGGGGGTGGAGCCCTATGAATGGGATTAGTGGCCTTACAAGAGACCCCAAAGAGCTGCTCTCCTCTTCTGCCACGTGAGAACACAGCGAGAAGGCGCCGTCTGTAAACCAGGAAGCCCTCGGGAGACACCAAATCTGCCAGTGCCTTGATCCTGAACTTCCGGCCCCTGGAACAGTGACCCGTAATGACGAAGACAGCATCCTCCTCCTGGGCTGGGCTGGAGTGGGGCTGTTCCATCAGCTCCCCGTGCCCAGAGGCTCCGGGCCACTGTCCTGGGCTGCCCCTCTGGAGCTCACCGAAGTTTCCATGCAGGCTGCTCGGGGCGTCTGAATCTCGACCCTGGGAGCGGGAGCAGCCCAGAGGAGAGAAGAGGCTGCACCTGGGCTTCACGAGGCTCCCAAAGAAGGGGCGAGGCCAAGTGGGGCGCGGACAGAGCCCAGCGTTCAGGCAGAGTGGGCAGGGCTTGGGGGCATTGCTTTGAGAGTCCTGGTTCCCCAAGGATTGCCTGAGACCTGCCCTGGACAGGTGAGAACAGGGCTCCAGGTGAGAGGAGGACCTGGGGACATAGAGCACATACAAAGAGGCCTCCGGGTTTCTAGGAGGTGTGCAGGGGGCTCGGCAGGGAGCCAGAGACCCTCCCTCTAAGATCCACCTGGATAATGGGTCTGGACACAGCAGAGGCTCAGGTCTCTGCTGTGGGTTTCTCCCAGGCCTTCCCCACTTCTCTGGCCCTCCATGTCTGTCTGTCCCCCTGCTCTGCATACCCCTCAGCAGCTGTGTCTCCCTCTGTCCCCCTGGGCCGGGTCATCACCTTCCTCTGCCTCCTGGCCCCTGCCTGGCTGTCCCCCGCACTGTTCCTGCACCCCAGCCCTGCAGAGACCCAACCTGATGCACACCACACCCACATGCACCTGCTGTCCCCCTCCAGGGGCTCCCAAGCCACAGAGGCCTCCTGCCTGTCCCCATCAAGGCCTCGCCTGGCACTGGAATCTGTGTGCCTCCCGTGCCTCCCGCGCTGGCCTCCTGGGGTGTGGATCCTCAACACCTGCTTCTCCTGGATCCCTCTGCCTCCCTGTTCCCTGCCACCACCTCCTGTGGCCAGACACCTGCAAGAACCTCTCCGCTGCCCCAGCCCCGGAGCTGTGCCAGCCCCTCCCCCACCCCAAGAGCAGGCTTTATAAATCTCATCATCCCGACCTGTCACTCCTGGATTAGAGCACTCCAAGGGTCCCCACTGCGCCCCACCCAGCAAGCCCACACGTCCTAGCCTGGCATACAGCCCAGCACGGTCTCACAGACCCTGCGTCCGGCCACTCCAGGGGAGCCGCCTCCCGGAACACTGCCCACTGAAAAGTCCCCTAGGGCTGTGGAGACTTGGGAGGGGCCGCTACCGGCATCCAGAGCAGGAAGACTGGGAATGCAAAACACCCTCCCATGCACAGGACAAGGTGGCGACAGAGAAAGATGCAGCCCAGATGTGGCCAAGATAAGAAACCCTGGCCTGGGACATCCAGGGCATAAAAGTGAACTAATTAATAGATAGTCTTGTGCTGCTGAGGACCCGCCAGTCAATGACAGCCACATATACAAGTGACCCCTTAAGATGACAAAATTCTGGAAACATGTGTGAGGCACGAGGTTCGGTCCTCAGCACCACATATAAATAAATGAATAAAATAAAAAGTCCATCAACAACTAAAAATATATGTAAATCAATATTTTTAAAAAGATGACAAAATTCCTGTCACCTAGTGACCTTGCCTCAATGTGAAGTCACAGTCCAAGGCATCATTCACCTTTGAAGCCATGCTGGTGTGAACACCCTAGCTGAGCTCCCTGTCACAGAAGCGGAGCAGGGACCATGACGTTCACACCGTACCTGGTCTGATGGCAAAGTCGGTGTTGCTGGCGGGCCTTCAGCGGCAGGTGCTGAGCGTCCTCGGGCTCCTGAAACAGGACGTGGGCAGCACGCCCTGTGGCTTGTGCAGCTGGGGGTCCCTGGTTCCCTGCGCCTCCCTCAGCACCGCCAGGCCCTGGAGTCTGGGTGCGCTCAAGCACGCTGTGATGTTCCCACAATGACAAAGTGTCCTGATGGCACAGCTCTCAGAAGCGTCCCCGTCTTTAAGTGATGTGTGGCTACGTAAGTTCTTTTATCCACTCAACAGATATTTATTGAGTGCCTACCACATTCAAGACGCTGCTTGGAAATTGGTAAGTGCTATTAAGAAAAGCAAATTGGAGGGGACCAGAAGGTGGACTGGGTGCAGAATGAGCTCCTGAGGAGGTGACGTTTGAACGAGGCCTGGATACCAGAGGAGATGCAGCGTCGGGGAGGCAGAGGGGCCCCAGGCAGGCGAGGCCCAGGGGAGGCCAGGCTGAGTCTGAGCAACAGCCCGGACAGGCGAGGAGCCCTAGCGGGTGACATTAGACAGAAAGGCAAAGGCCACATTTGATACTCATAGTGAGGAGTTTGGATTTTATTCCACAAATGGAACATTTGATAAATACCAAGTAGAAATGACAAAATCAGATTTTCTAACAAATCCTTCTGATGGTCAAGTTAGGCTAAGTGAAAACGGAATTCTGCGTCTGGCCAAGCGTCTGTGGGGCTGGAACCCTGCGGTCACCAGAGCCCACTGTGTAGATGCCTGTCAGCATCGGGTGGGTGTGAACTGGCCTCTACGCCAGTGCGTGGTCTTTTGCGATGTTCATTTCCTCTTCTCCCTGCCTCCACCCACTTTCTTTTCCCTTTATTCAACAGGTCAGAGGCTCTGAACTTCCTCGCTCCAGAGATTTGCAGGAAAGGGGAAGCAAACTCTCTTAGAAAAGCCTCCCCATCCCGGTTTCTATCTTCAAAAGCCTTAATTTATAGAGGAGATTTTGCCTGGGGCCTGTGAGGGGGAGAGAGTAAGAGGGAGATGTCTTTTAATCTTCAGGGTGAAAAGAGATTGCATTTTCCTTGGCTGGAGCTGGAGAAGGGCTGGGGATCCGGGTGGTGTTTCATTGGTTGGCACAAAACATTTTTGAATTAAAAAGTTAAACCCTGAGTTACCTTGTGACCCAGCAATTTCTCCCCTTTATATGCCGAAGAGAAATGAAAAAGTATGTCCACACAAACTCTAGCCCGTGGAGGTTGACAGCAGCCTTAGTCACGACAGCTCAAAGGTCCAAACATCCCAAGCATCCACCAACTGATGGGTGCACAGAGAAGACAGGACATGTCCATGGAAAAGAATCGAATTCACCAAGTTCTGACAGGTGCCACGTCACGGACCTTGACCACGTCATGCTACGTGAAGTAAGCCAGTCATAAAAGACCATATATTGTATGATTTTATCTACTGATTTATTTATTTGGGGTACCAGGTATTGAACTCAGGGGCACTCAACCCCTGAGCTACATCCCCAGCCCTATTTTGTGTTTTATGTAAAGACAGAGTCTCACTGAGTTGCTTAGCGCCTCCCTTTTGCTGAGGCTGGCGTTGAACTCGTGATCCTCTTGCCTCAGCCTCCCGAGCCATGGGGAGTACAGGCGTGCGTCACCGCGCCCAGCTGTATGATTCATTCATATAAAATGGCTAGCATAGGCGAATCTTTGGAAATAGACAGTGCATTAGAGGTGACCTAGGGCTGGGGGGCTTGGTGGAAAATGGGAAGCACCCGCCCGTGGGCATGGGGTTTATCTGGGGGATGATAAAAATGCTTTAAAATCAGATCGTGGGGGACGCTGCCTGAGCCACTGAATCACATGCTTCAAATGGGTGAAGGTCACGGTATGTAAATTGTGCCTTAATAAAGTCATTTTAAAAACATTCTGAAGTAAAAATTAGGATACTTTTCCATAAAAACCCAGATTCTGGCTCTCCTTGAATGCCACGCGTGTTTCCCCATGGCAACGATGCGCCGTCCCCAAGGCTACCACAGTGCCCACACTGCCTGCTGCATCACACCTGGGCAGCTTTGGTGTCACCTGCACGGACTGTGTGGGCATTGGACTGGAGGCTGACGGCTGGAAACGTCAGGACCACAGGCGCCAAGGTCACCGGCCCCAATCTCACGTCTGTCCCCAGCAACCAAGAGCCCTATGACCAGGAGAGCCCCATGCCGGGCAGTGGGTACACAGCGTCCTCCACTGCAGTTACAGAAACCTTAAAGCACGTGGCTTTTGAAGCCAGGATGCTGCTGACGAGCTCAGCACCTATTTTCTGAACTACAGAATGAAGACCATCACAGCACCCACCATCACAGGGCTACACCGAGGTGCTGTGCCCAGCATATAGTAGGTGCTCAATGAACGGAGCTGCTGACTACAATTTCTTGTCTGCAGCATCCAATTCCAGGAGGTTCTGAAATCCAGAAGCTTTTTCATAATGTATTTGGACACAAAACCAGATTTGGCCAAAACTCCTAGAGACCAAGGCCTGAGCCAACAGATACAAGGCCACTTGTCATCTCTAGTGATACCTGGTGTGTTCATTCATGTTTTTCTGCAGGAATACGAACGTGTCAGCTCCCAGGGTGCCCCCCTCTGCGGGGATATATCACCATCCAGAATCCGAAAACTTTTGAATTCTAGCCCCAGGGGTTTCTGACAAGGGACTGTAACCTGTATGGTAAAGACGACTATAACAGTGACCAAACCCTGTCCCCTCTCTGCCTGACCTCATAAGACTAGGTATCTCGTCGCGGCCTAGTCCGAGGCAAAGTCAGTGGGGGGAAAGGCCTGAAGATTTCTGAAGACAAATCTACAGCCCAGGGGACGGGAGATTAGGGTTAAAATAGAGAGCCTCTCCAGGAAGGAAAGGGCTGCGGGATGACATCAGCCCTGCACAACTGGGCTCGGGATGACATCAGCCCTGGCCGCCTTCACTCTGGGATCTGGAGAGACTCTGTTGGGTCGGGAGCAGAAGAGGGGCTGCAAGAAGGTGGTGCAGAGTGGACACCTGTAGCACCCACAGCTCTCAGGGACTCCAGGGGACCTGGCCAAGAAGCCCCAGCCTTCTTGCAAATGCTTAAGGCTATTGTCCCAGATTAGGGAAGGTTGTCCTGGCCCCTCTGTCCCTCAGATGTTATCGGTGGCTCCCATCTGCCCAAAAAAACACAGCCGGGAGCAGGTGACAGCTCAGGGACCCAGCTAGACCACCTGTTATATAAGAAAGACTTTGACTGGCTTTTGTCCCTGGTTTCTGGGAAGGAAACTCCAAAATCCTTAGAGATGCTTGAGTAGTAGGAGCATCTGTTATCCACAAGCCCCTTGGAGCACACCTGAGTTTATGCTAATGAGATGAGATCAGAGAGGTCACCCTGTCATTAGAAAGTCGGGGCTTTGCACCAGCCTGACCCAGGGGAGGGAGTGGGCCCTCGAGATAGCCAGGTGGCCAAGGTTTCCATCCACCATGCCTACATCACCAAACCCCATCAAAACTGGAGGCCAGAGCCCAGGGGAGCCTCCTGGCTGGAGAACACACAATGTTCCAGAATACATAAGAACTTCAAGAAGTTAACACCAAAAGAACAGCCCACCCGTTGGTACTTGGGCGAGTGAGCCGAACAGACACTTCCCAGAGGATGTACAAACGGAGACCTGAAAACAGCCTCCACATCTGGAGCCATCTGGCAATGCAAATCAAAACTACAACAAGACTCCATCTCACCCCAGTCAGAGGCTGTTATTAAGAAAATTAAGAATAAACGCTGGCGAGGGTGGAGGGTGAGAGGGAGCCCGTATTCACAGCTGAGAATAATGAAGCATCTACGGCTGCTACGAAGGAGGCGTCTCCGAAAACTAAAGCCAGAGCCACCAGAGGACGCAGCTGTGCCACTCCTGGGGGCACACTCCCAGGAATCAGAGTACAAAATAGGGACACCTAGTCACACTAGCCAAGGTATGGAATCAGCCTGGATGGCCGTCACGGAGGCCTGGATAAAGAAAAGGCGGCAGCTACACACAACAGACTACTACTCAGCCGTGCAGAAGGAAGCCAACCGCCCAGTTCACAGATAGATGGAACCTGAGGTCACGTCCAGCAAAATAAGCAGACTCAGAAAGACAGGTGTGGTGAGCTTCCTCTCACACCGATTCTAGGAAGGACAAGGAAGAAAAAGAAAAGAAAAGGATGACAAGAAAGTAGAAGGGGGACTATTCGGCAAGGGAAGATGGGGGCGGAGGGGTGAGAGGCGGTCCTAGGGAGTAGATGTGATTGACATGCGTTATATTCGTGTATGAAATGTCACGGAGAAACCTGCGATTTTGTACAAATCATATGCACTAATAGTGATGATGATGGTGGTGATAATAATAGAAACACATGATGTGCAAGACGGCAATGTCCCCTGCTTCCCCGGAGGGTGGGTGGAGACAGGAGCCCTGTGTCTGGCCGCTCCTGGTCCCCATCTATGTGTCCCTCCGTGACCCTGGGCCTGACCTGTGTCCCCACAAGCCGTGCTTTCCTGTGCGCTGAGTCGTTCTAGGGAAGAACCACACCTGAGACAAGGGGACCCTGGATTAGTAGCCGGTTGGCCAAGGTGAGGGTGGCCTGGGGACACCCTGGACTCGCATCTGGCCTCTGCAGTGGGGGATGGCCCTGCTGGGCACGGTGCCCTTGACGGGTGGAGTCTGAGGTTGCGGTCTATGACTTGAAAACGTGCCCCAAGCTCAAGCATTGGAAGCCCAATCCCCAGGGCACCGAGCTGAGGGGCGAGTCCTTTGGGAGCGCAGCTTTGTCCCTGCGGGTTCCTGATAAATGGGTGTGTGCCCGCCTCCTCCTGCGCATGCGTCCTCTCGCCCTTCCCCCTTCCACCGCGAGAGGACTGGAGCGCAGCCCAGGGCCTCCCGGGAGGCTCCCCGGCCTGCCTCCGAGCTCAGACTTAGTTTCTTTTCCTTATTAACTACTCGGGTGGTCGGTGGTGTCCTGCTCTAGCCACCCAGAGCCAAGGAAGACACTGCCTCTGGGGAGTTTGCATCCGAATGGCATTGGGGGACAGCAGATGGTGTCAGAAAACCTCCTTTTTGTCTCCATGTGACTTCTGGTGGCAGACACCAGCAATCCCCCGCCCATAGCCCCCTGGCTGGGGCCAGAGGCCACCCACAGCTCTGGTTAAGCTCCCCATGTGTATCAGTGTCTTCTTCCCTCAAACCCTTGCTGTCTTGGTTGAGGGCCGGAGACCACAGGGAGGCCATGTCTCTGGAGTGACCCTGAGCTGATGGCAACTGGGAGCTAGCTCCTCAAGTGAGCACTTGCGGGATGCATTCTGCCCGGCTTCCAAGCAGGACCAGGCACCAGTGGTCCACTGTGGTCACCTGCTCATCAGTGCCCGCTTTGCTGGCCTGCCTCTGTGCTGCCCAGCTTCTCTGCTCTCACCAGTCCCTGGAGTCCCCTCTCAAGAGAACAGCTTGCATCCAGATCTCCACTTAGGATCGCTCCCCATGAACCCCAGTGAAGACTCTGCCATTTCTGGGGCTCTGAAGCCTTGGGCTCCACCACTCACCCTCTGATCATCCCCTGACCTGACAGCCCATGTGGACATCAGTCAGTTCCTTTGGGCCACCACCCTGCTAGGTCCATGACTAAGCCCGCCCCATAGGCATGCCAAGGCACCCGGTGGCCAATCAGAGTATCTCATCCTCTGACGTGGCTATTGGGTCAAAGATGAGGTTTTTTTTTTAACCTAACTAGCCCAGTAATAGTTCACCTTGGAGGAAACTCCGAACAGGAGTCACTGGGGAAAAGGAGCTTTCTGTACCTCTGGACTCTTATGAGCTTGGAGCCCTCATGAACATCTTCTCCACATGGCAGAGCCTGACCAAGGATGATGCTAGACACAGAAGAAAGCAAAGTATAGAGATACTGATACATTCCTAATGACATGATCACCTGGATGCAGCTATGCCTGAAGCCTAACACTCTATACTTTCAGTGACTAACGCAATAGATTTTTACCATCACCTTCTTTCCCCTCCATCTAATTTGACCTGTTCTTGTCATTTGTGACCAAAGGAATCTTCAATAATATCAAATACTCATTTCTCTGACTTAGATCTTTTGCATTTTTAGACATGAAAATACCCCAAAGTACTTGTCCTCTAGGATGCGGGCAGAAGACCAGAGCGGACCATGGGTGGGGCATTCGTTCAGCACAGGCTGAGGTGAGGGTTGAAGACTCATCCTAAAATAATTTGTGGCAGTTTACAACAAGAAGCATACACACAATAAACCCAGAAATCACCAAAATAAGAGAAAACTCCAAGAAAAAGCCAAAGACTCAAGTTGGGGTGGAAGGGGAAGGGCCACCTTGTTGGGGAGGGGGTGCCATGACTGAACACACAGCTTGGGTCGGTCTTCCTGGCCTCTGATGGAAAGCACACCCATGCATTCCTAGCTCACGAAAGCTCCAGGAAGGCCACAGAGACCAGGTTGAGAGGCCGAGGGCGCTGAGGATGTGCATTGGAAGCCACCTGCTTCCTGGCTGCTGTGGCTGGTGACAGGCTAGAGGAGTAGCTCAGTGCCCTCCCCAACCTGGTTCTGGAGGCTGGGGGGCATGCGGTGCAGCAGGATCTGCCTGCCCCAGGTCTCCAGGTCTCCACGTCCCTGTACGACCCTCATGGATGGTGTCCACCCAGGCCACAGGGAATTTGCTCTTGACCCAAACTTCACTCTTAAAATAGGGCCTGAAACCCAGATTCCAAACCATGGACTGATCCTCAGTCGTTCTTATTTTATCATAAATTTTCCTTTCCTAATTACATAACAAAATAGATGTTTGCAGACTTCTCCCTGAGGCTGATCATTTCCGGGAAATGGATGCTTTCTCTCCGTGCCCGTGCAGTTTTGAATGAAAGCCCAGGGCTGGCTGGACTGAGCAGGCATTTTCCCAAGGAGATCAGCCTCGTTTTTTCATTTTTCAGAGGAGGCGAGGAAAACCAGAAATCTCCCCAGCTTATTCTCACGGTCCTTATGGACCCTGAGACTTGGGTCCCTGGAGGGCTGGGTGGGGGCAGGGAGCCCCACGTTCTCCTGCACCCTGACTAGGATCCCTAGACCGAGGACGGGAGTGGAGAATCGCAGCTAGCGCGGCTCCTGGGCTGGAATGAGTCTTGCTCAGTCCTGAGAGCCCAAGAGAAATCCGAGGAAATCTGAGGCTCACTTTGAGGTCACATGATGGTTTTCATGGGCCCAGGTACTTACACTTTTATAGGCTTGTCTCTTTTAAGAAACAACCTTTTGATGGTTTTTATTTTTATTTTTTTCTTTCCTCATTTTTTTTTTTTTTTGCAGGGAGTACTGGGGATTGAACTCAGGGGCACTCGACCACTGAGCCACATCCCAGCCCTATTTTGTGTTTTATGTAGAGACAGGGTCTCCCTGAGTTGCTTAGTGCCTCGCTGTTGCTGAGGCTGGCTTTCAACTCGCAATCCTCTTGCCTCAGCCTCCTGAGCCACTGGGATGACAGGCGTGCACTCATTTTTTTTATTGGCGTATTATAGTTGTGCACGATGATGGGATGTGTTGTTACGTATTCGTACATGCACACAGTAGAACAATCTAAATTAGCCAGTATCACGCCCTAGTATTTCCCTCCCTCCCTGCTCTCCACCCCCTGGTCCCTTTCCTCTACTGATCTCTCTGGATTTGGGGGAGAGCCATCCCACCTTTCTTTCCCTACTTCCTCTCTAGCTTCCGCATATGAGAGAAAACATACAACCCTTGACCTTCTGATTTTGACTAATTTTAACATAATGGTGTCTAGTTCTATCCATTTTCCTGCAAATGCCACAATTTCATTTTTCTTTACGGCTGAATAAAACTCCATCGTGTGTATAGACCACATTTTCTTTATGCTTTCATTCATTGAACTACTAGGCTGGTTCCACAGTTCGGCTGTTGTGCACCAGACGGCTGTAAACAGGGGTGTGCGTGGACCATGGTGGTATGGCAACTGATTGTTTAGGATAGGTGCTGAGGGGTGGTCTAGCTGGGGCACATGGTGGTTCCATGCCTAGTCTTTTGAGGAAGTAGGATTTTGAAGGTAAAAGATACATATGGGGGCTGGGGTTGTGGCTCAGTGGTAGAGCACTTGCCTCGCATGTGTGGGGCACTGGGTTCGATTCCCAGCATCACATCTAAAATAAAATAAATAAAATAAAGGTCCATCAACAACTAAAAAAATTTTTTAAATTAAAAAAACGAATGTAATGTAATCTGGATTCAGTCTTATATCATCATTTTAATGTATTATATTTATTAATTAATTTATCCACCTATTTATCTGCTTGCAGGGCTGAGGAACCCACCCAGGGTCTCACGTGCGCTAAGCAAGTACCTTATCACACAGCCACACCCCAGCCCAACAGTCTTCATCTGTAATTGGGACATTGTGATCGTACATGTTCACTGGGTACAGTGTGACATGTCAGTGCCCGTACACAATGCGAAATGATCAGGTCAGGGTAACTGGCACATACATCCCTCAGACACCTATCGTCTCTCTCTGTTGGGAACACTCAGAATCCTCTGCTCCAGCTATTTTGAAATATACAATTGGTTGTTGTCAAACACAGTTACCCTACTGTGCCACAGGACATCCGAAGTTAGTCCTCCTAGCCAGCCGCACCCCATTCATTATTGTTATGTTGGCTTTTTTGCTGATTTTATTTTAATTTTTATGTGTGTGGGTGTTTGGTTTTGGTTCTAGGGATTGAACCCAGGAGGACCTGACCACTGAGCCACATCCCCAGACATTTTTGTTTTTTATTTTGAGACAGGGTCTCACTAAGTTGCTTAGGGCCTTGCTAAATTGTTGAGGCTAGCCTCAAAATTGTGATTCCCCCTGCCTCAACTCTCGGAATCACTGGGATTATAGGCATGTGCCACCCACTCAGTTTTTTTCTGATTTTAAAAGAAGTCAAAATTAGAACATTCCAAAATTAGAAGCATCATGAGCTCTAAGCTCTGGGCCTGCTGGAGAAATTACCTGGGGCTGTGGGCCAGCATTTGTCACCCCAGTTCTCAGGGGCCACTGGCCTGTACAACGACCTGTTGGGAGGATGGCCCTGGCTCCTGGGCCCTGGCATCCCTTCCTTCTCACTGAAGGAGCTACACGCCACCCCTGGCCCTGGCCTCACTGTGACAGGGCTTGTCCCTGGAGCCACCCGCTGCCCCCGTTTATTCAAGGACAGTTAGGAACAGTGATAACAATGGCAGCCTGTGGTGGCAGGTGCCAAGCCCTGTCCAGAGCCCATTAGCACGGCCTGCATGAGGGCTCAGGGACCCACGAGCTCTGTGCCTGCAGCCCAGTCAGCTTTCGCATCTGTAGAGTGGACAGAATGTCAGTTCCTCCCTCAAAGCACACTGTGAAGAGTGACAGCATGAACACCCATGGTGGCCTTGCCTGGGGCAAGTGCCTGGTGGCATCCACTAGAGAAAATAATGTTTAGCTGGAGGTGGAGGAAGGCCCCGTTCAACAGGAGCCACGGTGATGGGGACTGTCCAGTTTGGGACAGAGATGGCTCCACTCCAGATGTGGCCAGTCCCCCACACCCTGGCGTTCTCAACTTCGCCATGCTGTGAGTGACGTGTGTGTATCAGTGCAAGCTGCACTTTGGATTTTGATCTTTTGCCAGGCTGACGATCCACAGTCTGATCTTTTTTTTTTTTTTTTTTTGGTACCTGGGATTGAACTCAGGGGTGCTCAACCACTTAGCCAGATCCCCAGCCCTTTTTTATATTTTATTGAGGGACAGGGTCTCACTGAGTTGCTAAGGGCCTTGCTAAGTTGCTGAGGCTGGCCTCGAACTTGCAGTCCTCCTGCATCAGCCTCCAGAACTGCAGGGATTATAGGCATGTGCCACTGCGCCCAGCCGATCCTCTTTCTCAATTCTGGGAAGCAGGGCAATCTGCAGCTCCCCGTCAATCCCGTGACCCCAGGGAAGACAAGCCACACTCTGTGGCAAGCTGTGTAGCTGAGCTGGGAAGATCGGCAGGTTCTGTATATTTAATGCACTTTCAACTTAGGCTATTTCCAACTGACAGTGAATGTCTGGAGGAAAGCTCATGGCGAGTCCAGGGGTGTCCACGCAGGCACAGATGGAAATTTGTAGCAGGGAGCCGGGGTCAGTGGATGGAATGTCTGCAGAGGGGACGTCAGGGCTGGGGTGCAGCTCAGGGGTACGCTGCATGCCTGGCAGGTGCGAGGCCCCGAGTTCAATCTCCAGCACCACAAAAATTTTTAAACAAAATAAAAAGTGGCTAAAAAGAGGAAACACCAGGGTTAAAAGGGATTCTGGCAAAACCGCACAGGATTCTAGCTGAAGGCAGGACGGAGGCATTAGGAGGGTCAGTGGTGAAGCATTTGATCGGATATCAAGGGCGGGACTTCTGCTGAACTGATCCAGTAGAATTCTTGCAAAAAGTGGACTACGAGGGCCAAGGACAGAGCCCAAGGTCAGGGCCCAGTCAACAAGGGGACTCAGAGGAGCCTGATTCCACTGAGTCAAAGGAGAGAGCCTTTGCCACAGCTCAGCCAGGGTGGCCTTTATGATTAACCCCAGCAAAGTGGTTGATTTGACTAATTGATCCTAATAACCAGTTTGAGCCAAACTCCTCTTTCTCCTCCACTCCAGAAGCCACTGACCTTGGGCTGAGCCGCCCAGCAGATGGCAGAGCCAGGCACTCCCCAGCTGGCTCCCGGGGCTGGCTTCTGTCCAAGCCGCCTGCCCACTCCTTCCCGGACAGAAGCACTTCCCACCCTAGGTGCAGGCCACAAGTCATGCCACCTCTCCAAGCCCCTGGCGCCCATCCCCTGTTCTCGGAGGCATCCCTAGGCCCGGCTCCCTGGCTCTGCAGGTCAGACAGCTGCCCCTCGAAGTCCATCTCCTGCACGCTGGTCGCCCCTTCCTCTCCCGTGTGCATCTCTCCCAGGCATAAATTCCAAGTCCCCCCTCTCCACCACGTGCTACTTTGGTTTTTTAAATCTCTTCTGCATGCTACATACTTCTCAGCTACTGTTTTCCACAGGACTTAAAAAAAAGCCTTCCCCTTTCTGCGTCCTATGAGCTGTACCATCCTGTAAGGGCCCAGGGCTTTGACGCAGGCTGGAAGGGGGCTTAATCCCAGCTCCACATGAACCAGCTGTGTGACCTTGGGCAAGTCAATTAACCTCCCTGAGCCCTGGATTGTTTATCTGAGTGGAATTATGTAAATACTTGTAAATTTGTAAAATAAATATTTACTTCAGCAGCCAGACTCCCCACTGGGAGGAAAACTGGATTTTTAAAATTGTTTTGAGGGGTGAAAACTTTGATAAACCCTTGGAGGAAGAGGGACAAGTCCCTGTCTCCTTGCCCACCGGGAACTGCTGCACAGCTGAGCCTGAATTGGCTGCCTCAGCCGTGACCACCGGCCATCATTTGTGACTGGAGTCAGCAGGTTGAGGGGCAAGGCCAGGTGCTGGGGACCATGAAGGGGCTTCTTTGATGGTTCGTGGAAGGAAAGAAAAGCAGGAGAGATGAAGGGACTGACCGAGAGCCAGGATGCTCCGCACACACTGACCTGCTCAAAACGGACCGGTGGCCTCCCCTCCTGGCTGGTTCTCTGCCTACACTCCCACCTGGGTGAGACCCCTGCTCAACCCAGCCCAAGGCAAAGGCCAGCCAGCAGGTCACCAGATCTGGGGGTCTCCAGCCACCTGCACCCTTCTCAGAATAATGTCTCCAGTGGTGTCAAATAAATGCATAAATGACAGAAGAAACCAATTATAGTGAAATACAATTAGCAAAATGTTCAAATCTGTTGGGTGGGGATACACGCGCTGCTTTGCAAGCACATGAAACAAGGAGATTCAGCGGAGGCGCTAATAAGCATTATAGTTTTGAAGGAGTGCTTCTCAAACTGTCTGCAACAGCTGGAGTGCAGAGAAGCATGGGTCCCCATGGGTGACTGTGTCCCAGCTCTGTTACTGTGGCATGTGATGGAAACGCCAGCTGACATTTACAAGTCAGAGAAATAAAGGTGTCATTTTTCCCCTGCCCAGTTTCACAGACTCTGAATCTTGGGGACTCCGGGCTGCCCCTCTGTTCTGTTTTCCCCCTAATTGCTCCCCACTCTCCTAATCAGTCCCTGGATTCTAGGGATCCTTGCTTCTGCATGGCAGGATCATCCCTAAATGCAAACCTAACCGCGACACTCCTTGCTCTGAATTCCTCCATGGCTCCCTACGGCCGGCCTGGTGAAATCTGAAGACCTCTGCCAAGCGTCAAGACCCTCCCTCAGCTCTCAGCCCCACCTCTCACCAGCCCTCTTCCCACCCTCTACCTTCCTGTCTTTCTGAACTGCCTACAGGAAGCTCCCGGAACCTGCCCCTCACCAGGCTCTGCCCTCGCTGCTTCCTCCGAGTTGCCCACGAAGCAGAGTCCGCCTGACCGTGCAAGGCTCGGCTCAGAGCTGCCTTCCTCATGCCCACCTTGCCTGTCCCCTGCCCTGGGCAGGCAACACACCGCGGGTGCAGAGGTCAACACACTAAGTCGTCATCATCTGAGTCTGCAAGACGGCAGCCTCCGCGAGGCTCGCGCTGAGTCTTTTCCCTTGGACTCCCTCTACCTCGCTCCGTGGCCGGTACCTTGTGAGTCTTTAATAAATGCTGAGCCCATGAACAAAAGACGGAAGAATAATAAGAAACAGGTTCCCAGCCCTGCGTAGCTGGGAAGGGCGGCGCAGGGCCCGCAGTCACCGTGTCAGGACGATCCTTGCCTTTTCCCCCTTGAAGTCAGATTCCCCACATCCTGGGAATGGCGCATCCGCGGTTCTGATCTGCCGTTGTTCCCCTACCACAGGGCTCATCCTTTTGGTTTCATTAAACAGACTCTTTCCAACGCGTGAAGAATGGGATCGTCAGGTTGACACGCGCAGTCCGCACGTGGCTCTTCGGGGAGCAGATGTCCACAGAGCCTAGAGCCTCACTGTCTGCGCTCAGGGGCACCTTCCATTCCTTTCCGGCACACTCCCCTACGCCGGATCTTGACCCCGCCCTGGGCAGCGGGCCACCGAATCCAGGGACCTATGCTTGGTGTCCTGTGGCTCCACCTCTCTGGCCTGATGCTGGTGACTGCCCTCTCCTTCCTGAAACTCTCGGAATCCTTGCCTCTGAGGTCTTTGCCTGCAGTCTCCGCCCCCTCGCTGCTTCCGTGTGTTTGTGTCCTACCCTGCCTCTCCTTATAGAAGGGTCAAAGGCCAGTGAGCTCAAGTAGAAGAGTGATGTGTATCCTCCACCCCAATGAGCGCCCCTCTTATATATATATATATATATATATATATATATTTTTTTTTTTTTTTTTTTACCGAAGATAGAACCCAGAGCCACTTTACCAATGAGCCACATTCCCAGCCCTTTTTAAAAATTTTATTATTTTTTTAAAATTTTGAGACAGAGTCTCGTTAAGTTGCTTAGGGCCTAAGTTGCTCAGGCTGGCCTCCAATTCGCGATCCTCTTGCCTCAGCCTCCTGCATCCCTGGTATTCCAGGTGTGCGCCACTGGGCCTGGCCCTCTTCTAATTCGTGCGTGTGTCCTCGTGCCCGTGCTGAGGCTGGCACCCAGGCCTCATGCTTCCTGGGCAAGTGCTCTACCACGAGTCACAAGTCCAGCCCCAGAAAGCCACCAGGCCCATCTGTTCTGCAAAACCACCCCTCTCTCTCCCCTTTGTGTCCTGGATCCGCCCATCCCCAAGCTGCCCGGCATGGTCTGCTAAGGACCTTGGGCCCCGCACACCTCTCTCCCGCACGGGTTAGGCTCCTTGCCAGAACCCCAGGACTCCGCCCAGCACGGCACATGCGGGCACGCCCACCCGCGGGGTGTCAGGGCCGCGGCGGCCACGCGCGCCTTACCTGAGAGCACCGTGAAGACGGCGGCGAAGGCGTTGAGCTTGAGCCCCTCGATGACGCTGCTGGAGTGGAAGAGCTCGAGGCACATGAGGCCGAAGCCGACCACCAGCAGGAGGATGTACAGCACCTCGGAGACCACCGACAGCCACAGCACGCCTGCGGGCAGAGCAGAGGGACGTGAGGCGCCGCCACCTCCCGGCGCCCAGCCGCCCTCTCCAGGGACTGGCTGGGAACCCAGGCGAGGCCAGTGGGGCGTGGCTTTCCCGGCTGACCGCTACTGATCCGGGGCAGGATGCGACCCATCGCGGCCTCTCCACGTGGAGGGCAGAGCCTTTATCCTGCGCTGCGCAGGGTGAGGCCCGGGCGGGGCTGCAGAGCAGAGGCGCGGGGAGGTGGCCTCCCCTGGACCTCACAGGAGACCGAGTTCCCCAGAGCTAACCAGCAGGCGTGAGGTTCTCTGTCACCTGCAGCCCTAAGAATCCCAAGTCACACCCACACATCATGCTGCCCTCCAGGGACACCTACTCCTTTATCTGCCCTGTGTCCTTCCCTGCTTTTTTCTAAAAGTCACCACTGCTGTTCCCCAGACTTCAACCTGGTCGTTCTCCAAGCTGTTATGGTCTGAGCTCCTGGGCACAGCGGATTGATCCAGTCTGATCATCTGACCAGAACTGACCAATCAAAGCTGTTCTGTGCAGGGAACCACAGAGACAGACCAGGAGGAAGAGTCACAGATGAGATGAAAGTTGGAGTGGGTGCCTGGTTCCAGCCATTCCTGAAGGGCAGCTCCACCCTGGCCCTTCTAGTGGTTTAGCTGTTCCAATTTTGTCTTCCCTGAGATGGCATGGCTCCTTTACCCACCATACTGGCCCAAATTGGGTCGCTATCATTTGAGACCTAGTTTAGGAGGCATATGCTGTTCCCCCACATTATTATTCCCTTTTCTTCCAACATCCTCTCTTCCAGTCTAGGTGTTTCAGTTGCTACTAACTCATATCCTGGCTCTAAGTTTTGGGTACATGGCTCGTATCTAGCCAATCATAGCTTCATGTTTCTCAGACCCCAGTTTGAGCTCAGGAATGAATCTCTGTGCCTCAGTGTCTTCCTCTATAAAATGGGTATTTTATCTGTGTTTCTGTGAGGATTCAGTTATACAGCAATGTAAAGATCCCAGGATTAGCGCAGAGTGAGGGCTCGAATCATGTGTATTGTCACAGTTGTCCTTTGGGAGAACACGGTGGGGATATGTCCAATGGGCTGGAGATGGAGACCAGGGACCCTCGATCGAGAGCAGTCAAGACCAAAGACAGATTCAAGAGCAAGCAATGAAGCTGTGGGCCTGCGTAAGATTTTGAGAATCATGGAGTTCAGGAGAGAGAACTGTAAACACACCTGTGAACTAGCCGTGTGGTTCAAACAAGCAAGGCCCAGGCTTTAGAGAAGGGACTATGGACCAGGCCACGCTGGTCAAAGATGGCCCCATGACCCAAATCAGTGTAATGAGACTCGGCTATAGGACTTTTGCAGGAACTGGTAGGAAAGAGAAGCCCTTTGCTTCTGCCAAATTTGAGGCTAGAAGGATGTAAGGATGGAACTAACTGAATTGCGTGGTGGCAAGAACCTTCCTGAAAGTGAGGTTAATGTCAAGGAAGTCAAGACATGAAGGGAGACTGTATCCTGATGACATCGCTTGGTCCCCTAGATCCAGCCATTCCTGAAGCTACCTGTTCTTTTGCCTAAATCAGCTTGAGGGAGAATTTCTATCCCTCAGTTCTGCTGTTCTCTGAAGCTGTCAAGTGTGTTCTTTCCAACCTCTGCTGTCACCCACGTTGCCCCTTTCCATGTGAAATGTCCCAGGGGGCATCCAATAGATACTGTTTACTAATTGAAGCAAACAAACAGCTAATTCTGGGTCTCCATCTGTTCCCTAAAGAAAAACACAGATTCTGAAACACCCACTATCATTTCTAACAAATGGGGCTTTCAGAGTTTGGAAAACTTTTCTTTTTCTCTTTTTCATTTTGCTACAAAAATACCGCATCTCCTGAGCGATCCCTTGGATTTCTGTAAGAGAATAATGCACTCTTGGCAGCCTGGGTGCCGCTGAAACACTCCCTGGCATGTCACACTCAGCCTCCGAGGCCCTTGGCTGGCCCAGGGCCCACGAGGCAGCGCGAGGGAGGCAGGGGAGGGGAGGAGAGCAGAGCCAGGCCTGGAGGCTGGCTGTCCAGGGCAGGTTTCAGCCCCCATCCGGCAGCCTCCCAGGGCGTCTTGTGCCAGCCCAGGGGGCCCTGGGCCAGATGTCCCTCCTGCTGCCCTCACAGCAGGGGCCAGCTCTGCTCCTTCAGATGGGGTGAGGGATGGGTGCAGCCTGGGGATGGGGGTGCAGCCCAGGGACAGCAGGAGCCCAGGGTGGCCATGTGGCACCAGCTCCTGCTAGGATGGGCAGGGACGCTGCCCTCTCACGCGCTGGCCAGGACCAGGCTCCTCCCTCCTGCTACAGGGCTAGACCGGCCTCCTTGCCTTCTCGCTGCTCTCTGGAGCATCCATTTGAAAGTCCCAGCCCCTTGTCCCCAAGCCATGGAGCGATGATAACCATCCTCGTGGCTATGCTGATGGTCGGTCCCCTTCTGCCTATCTCTGCTCAGAAAGTGCCTGAGAAGTTACATGTCCCTCTCTGGGCTTTCGTCAACCTGTGTATGACCAGCGGGGCCCTGTCCTGTGGCTTTGGCTGGAACAATTCTGAGAGGTGACCCACACTGTCACTGGGGGCCCCCGAGGGAGGACCTGGCCATTGTCCTCACTAATTCCATTTTGTCCCTCCAACCTGTTGTGAGTCACTTTCCTTCCTCAGCTTATCTCAAGTTCCAGGATCAGTGAGCCCGGCAGGCAGATCACCGCACGAGGGGACTGACACTGTCCCCTTAGCAGAAATGTCTTCCCTGGCACCTGCAGGACGCTGCAGAAGCAGAGCGAGATGATAATCAAGCAGAGCACACTTTGCGCCAGCTCAATGACACATTCTCGCCCCACCTGCCCTGGAGCTGCAGGATTTGGGGAGCAGGATGGCTCCTGAGTGGGGTGCCATGGCTCTTTGGTTCTGAGCAACCCCAAGCCCTGGCCGCCCCCAGCAGGAGGCCAGAGGCGGGAGACTGGCTGGTGCACCCTGGAGCCCGCAGGGAGGCCGGGCCTGACCTGTGCTGATGGGCAAGTGAGGACCTCTGAGGGGATTCTGCAGGGGGCGATGTGTTCCCCGGGGGACAGCAGAGAATGGAAGGAGCCTGGTGACAGGGAGCCCTGCCAGGGCTGCCAGCCACTCTCCACGCTAGAGATGAAGGGGGTCTGGGCTGTGGCCACAAGGAAGCTGAAGACGAGCGGTGGAGCTGAAGCCCCCGAGGGTGCTCACCCCGCCACAGACCAGGAACGAGGCTGCAAGTGCCTCTTCCACGGACCTGGGTGCATGGGCACCCAGGGCAGGGGGACGGTGGGGCTGCTCCTGGACATGCTGGGGGGCATCCAGCAGGGCTGCCCCAGCCGCTCAAGCTCAGACAGGACACAGGGCGTTGCTAGACCAGGCGCTGCACAGACGTTGGTCGATGTGGATGGTGATGGCAGCTGGAGGCCAGGTGCCCAGCAGGTTCCTCTGAGAAGCCCCTGGGGCACCGGAGAGCAGGCTGGAGGAGGGACCCAAGAGGACAGCAATACTGCAGGGGAGGGGCGAAGGCCAGGAGGCCGTGGAGGTGCAGCACATGCCACGGTGGCCCCGGCCTGCCCACGGCTCCTGGGGTGCGCCCCCACCTGCCGGCACCTACATCTCTCTGCCGGGGATGCTCTGGCCACCAGTGCCCACTCTGTCCACCACGGGGGCTCTGTGTCACACTGAGGTGGTACATACAAACCCAGGTGGGTCCCACTGGGATGTGCTCTGTACCTTTGTGTTTCCAACGAGTGGTTTAATGTTGAGTCACAGCATAAAATGATCAGAACCAAAGCGGGAAGGAGGGATTCACTGTCCCCTTACGATTTGACTTCTTCCTCCGCTGGAAGAGGCTGTGTGTGCTGGTGTGTCCCGGACACCTCTCTGACACTCATGCATTTTTTTAATACAGAGGATGAGTCCCCAGGGCCGAGCCCTCTACAGTTCCTAGCCAGACGCGAGTGACATTGAGTCACCCCGTCCCCTCCCTCCACTCCCACTCAGGCAGTCCTCCCTGTCTCCGTCCTGCTCTGTGCCCAAGGCACTGCCCTGCCCGTCTCCGTCCTGCTGGGAGGGAGAAGTCGGGCTCCCCCCTGTGCTCCATCACTGCCTGGACTTGGTGCTCCTGCCTGTGACCGCAGTCCTAGGGTCTTCCCTGGCAGCTCACTGGCTCACTGGCTGTAGGACTCTGCTCCCGCCCTTTCCCCTCCTGCCCAGGGCAGCAGCTCCCCACTGTTAGCCTTGAGGGCCTCAGATTCCCAGACCCCTACCCTTCCTCCGTGTGGAGTTCTTTTATTAGCGCCTCCATTCCAGCCATCTGGAGGTTCTGCGTCCTGCGGGGTCCCTGCCTGACTCATCTCGTGCTGTTGCAATAAATCCTGGTCCCCCACTAGAGTAGGATCCAGGCCAGTCCTCTCAGGGCTGTTCCCCACCAGCAGCCTCAGGGTCGCCTGGAACTTGAGGTGCAATTTCTCGGACCTCACCGGGGACCTGCTGGATGACTAACTGGCGGTGGAGCCGGTCTGTGTCTTAAAGCTCACTGCCCCTCCTGCGGGTGACTGACGCACACGCTGATTGGAGACCCACTAATCTAAGGCTCTCTTTCAAGCGCATATATAAAAAGGCGAGCAACGCGAGGATGGGCAGAGCCAGGCTAGGACTGCAACCCTGGCCTCTGGCCAAGAGAGGAACTGAACAACCAGAAAACAACGCCCTGCGCCTGGCCCCCCAGGGGTGCACGCCACTCCCGCCAATGCTGCGGGACATGCAGGGAGATCAGAAGGCACAGAGGGCTGGCAGCCTCCAGCAGAGACATCGCTGTGGTGATGGTGGGGAGAGGTTCCATCATCGCAGAGATGATTGTCTCCAGTCTCCAGAACCTGCCACTAATGGCTCAATTTGCAGAGCAGAATGGGTGACCTTCGGGGGCAGAAGGAATGAAATGATTTCTCATCGGGTGCAGGGCTCGTGGGGTGACAGCTAATCCTGTTACTTGCACTTCTTGCCTTTTTAAAAAACAGCTTTGAGAGGCCGACTCTGACCCTCCCCGGATGGAATTGACGGGTTTGCAGGAGTGATCTCCCTCTTGCCCATCCTCCCTTGCGGAAAGAGTCTCCAGGGCGCCTTAGGTGAGCGGAAAAACACCGTGGGAACCAAGTCCTGGATGTGTGACCTTGTGTGGGGGCCTGACCCCTCTGTCCCTGGGCTTCATAGACATGTCACAAGTGCTGGACGAGACAAGACCTATCTATCAATCACACACACACCTGACACTTGGGAAGTGTTGCAGGAAGTTCACCGTGACTGCTACTTGCAAATAAGTCTAACGGTCAGTAAATGCAGTCGGATGTGCTTAAAGAGGGGGATGCTTCTGAGAGCGGCTTTATTGGCTGATGGCATCGTGTGAACACCAGACTTGGGCTGGTGCACGTGGAGATGGGGTAGGTTGATCCTGTGACCTCGCCTGTCACGCAATCAAGAGGTGCCATGAACACAAGGACATGAGGTTCTGCCACCGTCACAGGCACGTTATTTGCAGAGTCAACTCTGTCTTAAGAGTAGAGAGATAGCCGGGTGCGGTGGTGCAAGCCTGTAATCCTAGCACTTAGGGAGACTGAGGCAGGAGAATCGAGAGTTCAAAGCCAGCCTCAGCAACAGCGAGGCACTAAGCAATTCAGTGAGACCCTGTCTCTACATAAAACACAAAATAGGGCTGGGGATGTGGCTCAGTGGTCGAGTGCCCCTGAGTTCAATCCCCAGTACCAAAAAAAAAAAAAAAGAGTAGAAATAGAGGCTGGGGTTGTGGCTCAATGGCAGAGCGCTTGCCTAGCATGTGTGAGGCACAGGGTTCAATCCTCAGCACCACGTATAAACAAACAAATAAGCGTAGAAAGAGTACTCTCTAAAATAGCAATAAAAAAAGTATAGTATAGTAAACACATCAGCCAGACACAGAGCTGCATAGCTGTTCATTATCAGGTATGACATATCTATTATTTTTTGGTACCAGGGATTGAACTCTGGGGAACTTAACCACGGAGCCACATCCCCACATTCTTTTTATGTTTTATTTTGAGACAGGGTCTTGCTGAGTTGCTTAGGGCCTCGCTAAGTTGCTGAGGCTGGCCTCAAACTTGCGATCCTCCTGCCTCAGCCTCCCAAGCAGTTGGGATTACAGGCGTGCACTACAGTGCCTGGCTGTGCATCTACTTTACTCAACTGGACTGCGCAGTAGATGTGTTGACACCGGCATTGCCACAGCAGGTGAGTGATGCATGGTGATGCTGGGACGGCCCCATGAGCACTAGGCGACAGGAGATCTTCAGCTTCATCGTATTCTGGGGCCATCATTGCATATGAGCTTCTTCATTCGCTGAATCATCATTCCTTGGGTTGAGGGGCTGGGGAGGGTCTGTGGTGACCCTTTAGTGTGTGCCCTTGTGGTGGGGACAGCCCCAGCTCAGCCCCACAGCCATCACGGGTTGCAGGTGCAGGTCCAGCCTGGCTGCATAACTGTAGAACGGTTACCAGCAGTGGTGAGGCACAGAGGTGGAGATGGTGGCCCTGGGCCACTCCATCTGGGTCCACTCCTAACTGTGCCAGGAGACAGGGCAGGTGGCGTGTCCCTTGTCCCCTGCTGAGCCTCAGTTTCTCACCTGTGAAATGGGTCCAGATGCCCACTTTGTGGACTCGTTGGTGAGTCGGTTGCTCAGGTCCGTGCCTGGCCCTCAGAAGTGCTGTGTGTGCAGGGTTAGCTGTTTACTGTCGCTCTGGCTGCCATCTCCAAGGCCACACAGCCAGGGAGACCCAAGACCTGCAACAGGTGCCTGCCAGGCGTCAGACAAATGAAGCCCTCACAGGGATCAGAAGGAAACGGTCGCAAAGCCACATGAAATCCCAAGATGCAATGGTATTTCAAAAGAAAACATTTTTTTTTCCTCAAAAAAAAAAATCCATCGGTTTAATACATCAGATCAGTAAGTCACGGCGCAGCAGCTGCCGGCGGAGAGATTGGTGACACGCCCCTGGTCCCGAGCATGTTAAATCATGTAAATGACATGAGCCAGACCTCTGGGGCTGGCAGTGGCTCAGTGACAGCAGCTGCTGGTGAAATGTCAGTGGGAAGCTCAGAGGCGGGACATGCAGGGCTGGGCGGAAAGGCCAGGGGCCTCGGGCAGCCACGGGAGGATCTCAGGGTGCTGGGAGCCCCCACCCTTCTGCAGAGGAAGGACCCCAGTTCCAGGGAGGAGCTGGGGCCTGCCCATGCCCCAGAGCAGTCAGTGACAGAGGAGAGGAGGGAGGTGCCTCAGGTGGTGTCACCAAGAGGGGGCTCCTTCAAACGCTGGGGCAGGGGGACCGACAGATGGTGGCTCCTGCGCATCCTTACTTGGAACCCTGAAGCTGCAGACCCCTGCAAGTTCCCTCTGCCCTGCAGCCTCAGTTTCCCTCTCAGTGAAGCCAGTGGATTCTCACCAAGCTGCCAGCGGGCTGGATCCGGCCCACAGAGCCGTCTTGTTTGGCCCACACGGTATTTTTAAAAATATCTGAATTCATTATCAACATTTAAAAATAGGAAACTTCACATAAAAATCCAGATTTTTAGACTCCGCACAGAGTGGATGTGATACCGGACCTGCATGTCCACAGAATGGCAGCTCTGGGGCCAGGCTGGGGCTGTCCCGTCCACCAGGGCACCGCCATCAGGTCAGCACAGCCCCCACCCGGCCACCATGCTCCTGCCTGGTCCCGCGAGCATCGGGTTTATAGCCTCCCACCCGTCAGTGTCTAAGTCTCATCTACCCCGACACTCTGCAGCAGATGGTTCCCCTGGCATCCACATGGAGGGGTGAAGTACCCCGCAAACTCTCGGTCACCCTGCTGTCTCCGGGCTGGAGGTCCTAGCAGACACCATGCCAGGTGTGTTGATTTTCAGCATTAGACAAACAGAAAAGGCGTTCGGCTCAGGTGCCCCAAGTGGCTTGTTGGATCTGGGAGCTCTTCCTAAGAGTTGTCTTGCTCACCTGGTCCCATGTCCTTTCTACAAAGGCCCAGAGAGAGGGAGTGAGTTACCTGAAGCCTCAACCATCGAAGCCTCCTTTAACAAACAGGACATTTTTAGGTTTTGCCTTGAGATCATATTGGACACTTGAGGTCACACTGGGTGGATCACAGGATGTGTAAGGAATGCTGGGTGTCAGAGCACTCGGGAGCGGAATGCCAGCCCCATGCCAGTCACTGGGCTCATTGGGAACATGGGGCCTGGCTGTGACAGTTATAAGGACCGTGCCTGGCCCTCAGAAGTGCTGTGTGTGCAGGGTTAGCTGTCTACCGTCACTATGGCTGCCATCTCCAAGGCCACGCAGCCAGGGAGACCCAAGACCTGCAACAGGTGCCTGCCAGCCATCAGACAAACGAAGCCCTTTTCTGCATCTCCGTCTGCTTTGGAGCCCCTTTGAGCAGCCGCAGGACTCAAATCAAGGTCCACAGACCAAGTGCAGCAGCATCCCCGGGGACCTGTGGGAGGCGCAGAAGCTCAGGCCTTTCCCAGCCCCGCTGACCCAGGGTCTGCAGCCAGCCAGGTCCCCAGTCCATGCAGAAGCACTGTCCAGCATGAGGCTCACGTCCAGAGCCCCAAGTTCAAATGTCTTCCTGGGGCTTTCCTCAAGCAGGGATCCCCGGCTTCAGCACCAGAGGGAGAGTGGCTGTGGGGGCGTTTACTCAGCCTCCAGCACGCCCACCCCTTGGGGTGCCCCGAGATGTCCATGTCCTAATCCCCAGGTCTGTGATACGGCTACCTTGCACGGCAGAAGGGACTTTGCCAATGTGATCAAGATCTTGAGGGCTGGGTTGTAGCTCAGTTGTAGCACTGGCCTCGCATGCGTGAGGCACGGGGTTGGATCCTCAGCACCACATACAAATACACAGATCAAATAAAGGCATTGTGTCCATCTACAGTGACAAAATATTGGGGGAAAAAAGGTCTTGAGATGGGGACGTTCTCCTGGATTCTCTGGGTAGCCCAGTGGGACCAGAAGGGTAGAGTCAGAGGTGGAGACGTGACAACAGAAACAGAGGTTGGCAGGATGTGCAACCATAAGCCATGGTCACGCGGATGACCTCTAGAATTGGGAAAAGGCAAGGAAACAGGTCCACTTTTCAGTCTTCAGGGAGGAACACAGCCAGGTAGCACTGTGATGTCCCCCAGTAAGATATTTCAGGATCCTGATCCCCAGAAGGGTCAGCTAAATCTGTGCTGTGTTAAGCCAAGAGGTGTGTGGTCATTTGTTACATCAGCAACGGGAAACTAATACCCCTCCTGTCACCATTCGAGACCCTCTCCTCCAGGAAGTCTTTCCTGACCGCCTCAGCTCCTGTGTGGTCCCCAGAGAGAGTCCCTCCACCACTCCCCTATGGTGGGAAGATCCTGGACGTGCGTTTAAGCAGATCTGTGTTTGACCTTGACCCCTTGCCTGACCCCTCCGAGCCTCATTCTCTTTGGCTATAAATGGGGTCAACAGGGCCAGTCTCACAGGTTTCTGAGCCAGTGACTCAGCTCATGTAGGTCCCTGGCAAATATGCACCTAGCAAGCTGACGAGCTGGGCCTAGAGAAGCGAGACGCTTCCCTTCCGCAATCACAACTGAACAAACCAGTTCATCATCAGGACGGATTCTGACGATGTCTCCTTGCCCCTGGAGTTCCACAGGGCTCTGGTCCCTGTCAATCCAGGAACATCTCTGGCAGATGTGCCCTTTAGAAATGGCTCTGCTGGAATCCGCCAACAGTCACTGAGCATTTGAGATGTGTTGTGGTGACCTTGGCCTTCAGCATCAGATGACAGCGACTTTTCTTTCTTTTCAGGATCCAGAAACTGTCTTTGAAAATAAGCTGTGGTCCGCACAGCCTGGGGCTGCAGGTGGGCAGCGGTTGTAAGGCAGGAACTTAGGAGAGTCCTGGGTGAGTTCTGGCCCCTTGGGACGCCAGGTCTTCCTGGGCAAGTGCACCAGCCTCTCTGGACCTCCCTCTCCGGCTGCTCCTGGGCTGCCCTGCAGGCAAAGGAATGGCCAGGACCGCAGCCCGGCTGAGGATGGTGTTGAATCTGTTTGATTTTGCTCTTTCTTATGTTTGTTTCTCCCCCTGCCTTCTCTCTGTTTTCCTTCCCCCTTTCTGTCTGTGCATCTGTCTCTCTTTCTCTCTTCCTTCTGCCTCTCTTTTTCTCTTGGCGCATGTCGTACTTTTAAAAATATGAATTAAATGCCATGTCAATATTGAAAAATGGGGAAATCACATGAAAATAGAGATGCTTTTGCAAATCTGGCAGGCCAGGGCTACATTCCCACATGAAGATAGCAGTGGGAGTTGAGTGACAGCTGCCCCCTTCTCCAGTTTGCCACAGTCTCCACCCCTCCCTATCATCCCTGCCGCAGAGGCTGGGAGCTACATCCCAGAGAACCTCGGAGTGTGAGCAGCACCCTTTGCAACAACAGCTGCAAGACGGCAGTGAGAGGGCAGGAGAAGCCAGGCCGAGTGCAGTCAAGGAAGCAGAGATGGCCACAGCCAGGGAAGGAGGCCAGCAGGGCATGCTGGGAAAGACCCTGCATCCGTGAGCCTTCTAGACACCTGCCGGCTCCCATCCAGCTGCTACCTGCTGCACAGTGGACGTGATAGGGGCTGGTCATCATAGAGGGGAGAAAAGAAGGAAAGTGCTTACCTGTTGTGGGGTAGTAGTGCAAAACCCAGCTTTGTTACTAACCTGCTGTGTGGCCCAGAGCAAGTTACCTTACCTCTCTGAGCTTCCATTTCTTCCTCTATCTCAGAGGGTGATTTTGAGGATTAAAAGAGACATGTAAAGAGGCCTATGTCAGGCGTGGCTCGTGATAAACCTCACTATGTGCTAGCTGTCCCTTTTAGCAGATGAAAACACTGAGGCTGGGGGAAAAACTCATGTGTCCATCCTGACAGAGCTAGGCTGAGTGGGTAGTGAGCAAATCTTGTCCCACTACGTGACATGGATTGGCATCTTCCGGGGACATCAAGGCCAAACAGACTCTGGTCTTTGCCCTTGGCCTCCCTGTGACCCCTCTGCTGAACAAGGTGCCCCTGTGGTCTGCTGGCATCCTGACCCACTGCTCCCGTCCTGAGCACTATGCTGCCGTTCATCTCCCGCAACCTCAGCTGGAGACAGCAGTCACAGTGCCAAGCACCTCCCACACCCAGCCATGCTGAGCACTGTAGGGACACACGGGACCGGGACCTGGATCCAGCCCCAACTGGATCCAGTTCCCAATTTGGGAACCCCAAATTGACTCAAGGCGTGTGTTCCACACCCAAAGGCAACTGTATCATACGTCGCCCAGGAGTGCCAAGGAGTGTGCTCCACCCCCACCCTCTGAATTGGGTGCCTGGGATCTCCCTGCTATACGTGAGAGGAAACTGAGGCCCAGGCAGGTCACACGGGACACTCAGCCTTTGGCTGGCAAGTGGCAGAGCTGGGATTCAAAGCCTAGCCAGCCCTCTCCCACTGCGTGGGCCCTGATAACAAGCTCCATCTTATAGGGGAGGACCCTGAGGCACAGAGAGGACTATGTGCTGCCCGAGATCACACAGCATTGGCGAGGGGAGGCAGGAATGGCACCCAGGCCTGTTTGAGCCTCATCCTCTAGTTCTCTGCATCTTTTCTGGGACATGGACCCCTTTGGCACCTGGTAAAGCCTGTGGTTCTCCCTCCAAAGATTATTTTTAAATACACAGAGCAAACATACATAGAATTGTAAAGGGAACCAATTAAACTGAAATGGAGTTATCAAAACATGTTTTAAATGAGATGCCTAATATTAATACACACACTTCTTTATCAAGTTATGAAATAACAAGATCTACCACGAGCCTAATAACCACTGCAACTTCAAAATTGCAAGGACAGAAGCCATATTTCAAGATACCTGCAAACCGTCTAAGCAACAGGAAAGGTCTGCGATTTTTGTTGGTGACAGACCAGGTGCAGCGAGGCCTGCTGAGAGTTGTCACCTCCATGCATCACAGAGGAAAATGCGGACTGCCAGCTAGAGGCTGGTGAGTGTCCCGATGGAATGTTCTGCCACCCACATCCTAGGCTCCCCTGAATCCTGTCCACTGGCCACTTGGGAATACCTTGGTTAAGAATCTCCACTAAATTAGACGTTAGCCAAGGTGTGGCTGCTAAAGTGCAGACTCCGGGCCTGGTCCCCAAGGAAGCTGATGCCTCAGTATGGGGAGGGGCCGGGTGATGCATTATGGGAAAGTGACCCCCAGTCACTCTTCATCCTGCACCCTGTGGTCTTTTCCCATCCTCAATGTCACTTGAAATGGTGACATGCATTGGTTTCTTTGGGTCTGGTCTGCCCTGTTCTGTAACAAATATCCCATGTGGGCAGGCTGTGGTCTGTCTTGCCCAGCACTGTCCCCTGTGACAGGAGACACTCAGCAAATACAGTGGTCCCTCGGTTTCCCTTGGTTCCAGAATTCCCCATGTATACCAAAATCCAAGGATGCTGAAGACCCTTACACAAACAGCCCAGTGTCTGTGTATGACCTACACACAGCCTCCTGAGTACATCAAGTCACTTACAATACCTAAGACAATGTAAGTGCTGTGTAAATAGTTGCTATACTGTATTATTATTTTTTTTATCTTTGGTACCAGGGAGTGAACCCAGGGGTACTTCACCACTAAGCCTCATCCCTGCCCTTTTTTAAATATTTTATTTAGAGACAGGATCTCCCTGAGTTGCTTAGGACCTCACTAAATTGCTGAGGCTGGCTTTGAATTCACGATCCTCCTGCCTCAGCCTCCCGAGCCACTGGGATTACAGGTGTGCATCACTGCACCAGCACTCTACTGAATTATCAAGGGAAGATTGACAAGGACAGAAGTTTGCACGTGTCTAGTACAGATGCAATATTTTTTTCAACTCTTTCTGATTTGTGCCTGGTTGAGTCTGAGGACGCGGAGCTGGACGGTACACTGCACCTGCTGAATGGATGAGAAGAGGAGGCTCCAGACTCCACAGCAGAGAGATCCAGGAAACAGCTGCCTGGAGGAGGTGGGAGTCCCGTGTGTGAATGCCTGCCGCCTAAAGGTCAAGGTCAAGGGGAATGAGGACCCAGAGATGAAGAGGCCTTGGGCTTTGGTGGTTCAGACCCTCTAGTGACATTCGCGAGGAGGGAGGCAGATTATCCAGGGAGGCTGATGCCCAGGGGAGCTGACCCCGGGGCAGGGGCAGGCTGGCGGTGCACACCCCCCAGGTCCTAAGGCTGAGAACTGGCAGCCTGGAGGCTCCAGAGAGGAAGGAGGGCCAGGAGGGCAGCTGCCGGGGGCTGGCCGATGGACTCACTGACTCATTAATTGACTTTCAGTGGAGCCGGGCAGAGCGGGTTCAAGTCCCACCCCCTGCACCCACCAGCTGGGCGATTCGGCAAGGTACTCAGATCTGGCTGGGCCTGTTTCCCCATCTGCAGTGAGGAATCGATGCAGTGTGGAGGGACAGGCCAGCCCGGGAGCGCCAGTGTGTGGCATTTTCTTTTCTTACTGCTCGTTGGTACCAGGGCCAGAATGCGGCAGGGAGAGGCTGCTCTCAGGGGGTCTGCAGAGGCCAGAGGACGGGCCAGCAAAGCTCTGAGGTCCATCAGCCCCACGGGAGACAGGCAAGCAGGGCCTGGGGGAAGAAAAGGGGATAGCACAGCCTAGGCAGGGGTCACAGGGTCCTGGAGGAGACACCGCCTCCAACAGGTCCCGAGAGTGTAGAAGGTTCTAGGGAAGGCGAACCAGACCCCGAAGGAAGGAGGACCCAGGAGCTGGGGAGGCTGGACCGAGGGCCAAACTGTGAGGTGCGAGGGGCCGCGAGGCCTAAGGAGTGACGTGGGCGGGTCTGGGTATTGGTGTCCAAGTTCCGCCAGCTTCTGTGCCGGCTGGGGTCCACTTCATCCTGTGGGAAGCAATGGGATCTCCTGGAGGGGGGGAACCAAAGTTCAGGGGGCTCCAAGCAAGACAGAGTGTCCCTGAGAGGCAGCGCAGAGGAGTCGCCCTGCGGACTCCAGGCCAGGTCCACTCCAGGCCAGGTCCCAAAGGACAAGTCATCAAGCGGTGGAGGACTCCCACCTGACTCCTTCAACCCCTCCCCACCAGCCTTCATGGCCTATCTTAGCGCGTGCTGAGGGAGGGGCTCCAGGTGGTGAGACGGCCTCTCCGCTGGGGGCCGCAGAGGGAGAGCCCCCTTGCAGCAAGAATGAGGCACAAGGGACCCACTCCACCTCTAGAGTGGCCTTTCATTCTCCTCCCTCTGACCTCACTTCTTGTCCCCTGCCCCTGTCACTTCCTCCAGTCACAGTGGCCTCCTCGATGTTCCTTACATGCAACAGGCTCGTGCCTACCCTGGGGCTTTGCGCTGCTGTTCCCTCTGTGTGCAATGCTGTTCCCGTGGGTCTGCCACAGCTTGGATATGGTCTGAGTGCATCCCCAAGTGTTCATCTGTTGCAATTGAACCCCCACTTGTTTGCCTAGATGTCACTTCTCAACCACGGCTTCCCTAATCCCACTACTTAAGATAACCAACACCCCTCTCTGATAATCCTGGCCCCCTTCCTTTAAATTTTTTTCACTAGTGTTTGGGGCTCTTTCCAGAATGTAAATCAAATCTGCTCTCCTCAAAGCCCTCCAGTGCTCCAGTGGCTTCCTGTTGTTCCTTCCAGGACCCTAATGGATCTGGCTCCCGTCCTCCCCTCCAGCCTCCTCATCTGCCTCCCTAGTGCTCCTTTTCATCTAGAAAGGTATAACATGAATTCCCACCCCAGGGCTTTTGCACATGCTTTAACCACTTTTGACAGAAACATGGACACAAGAAACCTCTCACTTTCCTCCTTACGGCGCAGCACAGTAACCAGTGGGATCTGACACTCTGCTTCCAGGACAAGGCAACAGCAGGCAGAGGCACCAAGTACAGCTGCTTGGAGGGCCACACCCACGGAGAGGCGCCCACCCAGGCAGATGTGCACCCGAGGCTGCTGGAGCTTATGAGTTCTCAAGATGAAACAGAGATCCTAGTTTTTGAGTGACATCTCCCCAACTGGAAACATTTAAGAGTCAGTTGGAATGTTTTCAAACAACACACGGACATGGGACCAGAGGACACCAGTTCACAAGCCTTCCCAGAACTTAGAAAACCACTCGAAATTAAGTTCATTCTGCTTCATTTTTCAGATGGTAAAAAATTCACCCCAGAGAGAGAGGGACACTTGAACAAGGACACACAGCATCGTGTCCAATCAGGATCCCACTATGCCACTCAGCCAGACTGTGGAAAGGGGAAACGCTAGGCAAGCTGATCTCTGAGGCATTGGTCAAAGAATGAGGGAAAAATGTTCCAGGACAGAACTTTCCAAGGGCTGATCTGCAAGGGTGCTGCACGTGAGGCCGCTCCGCACCATGGATGGGTTTCCTCAGGCTGAGTAAGTAAGACGTTCACCTTGACAGAGAAGGCAAAGCAAGGAAGGGTCCCGCCTGTGTCTGTCTTGCACTCAGAATCCCCATCTTAGAACTCTGGACGCAGACAGAATCTTTTCTCAAGCTCCAGCTCCCACCCCAGCCTCCACCTGGACCAAAGGGATCTGGGCTTTATCAGTCTAGCGGAGGAGTCTAAAAATATCTGGACTCGCTAACTTCATGGGTTTATTCTCTCATCTGGGAGGCACCCACAAAGCTTTTGCCAATATAAATGGCATTTCCTTTGGTATTTTTAAAGATCAGAGAATCCCAGGGAGTAAGCAAACTGGATGGGGGCCTTTGAGAACGAGCCTTCAAATGCCTCGTGTTCCAGGTCTTAAAAAAAAGGTTTTTTTTTTTAAGGAGGCCCAAAAGGTTAGGTTTCCAGACAGTTCACAAAAGAAGGAATAAACCTAGTTAAAGTCACACCAAAAAATAGATTCCACCTCAATAGTAATAAAATTTAGATTTAAACCCCCCTGAGGCAGTTCTTGAAGCTGCCATATTAAGCAAAGATTTTTCAAATATGAGCTCAGTTAGAAGATGCTACAGGGAAAGTGGATTTTCCTCAAAGAAACATTCACTTCTCACTTGGAAGCCTGGTGACCCTGTTTCTCAAGTTCCCTTGCCGGTAAGAGTGCCCTCTGTGTGACTCACCCTGGCCACCAGGCTCTGAGCAGACACAACATGTGGCTTTCAGAACAATGGACAGAAAAGCTGGTGTGTGGTCCCCTCCTTGCCCAGAATGTGGGGATCACATGTTAAAAGGCGAATGTGCCCGGCAGCGGGGGATCCTCTGTCCCTGGCTGTTCCTTCCGGAAGGTTCTTTCCTCTTATCTTCACATGGCTGGCTCCTTTTATCCCTTCAAGTCTCCATTCAAATGTCAGTTCCTCAGAGAATATCCAGAAGGTTCCCAGCGAGTCGCTTATCCAAGGTTCCCCTCCCCTGGTCACTCCCTATTATGACACGTGCACCTTCCTGGCAGCTTTCCAGTTTGGAAATGATCTTGTTGTCAGCTTCCTCCTCTGTGAAATGGGCCCTTCTCTCTCCAGTGTGATTCCAGAGACTCTGGTGGGGACCAACACCCGGTCTCTGCCACCACCACCCCTCCTGTGCCCTGGGCCAGTCCAGTGCCATCCCTTTGGGGATGGGAATTCCTTTTTCCTTCTAGGTCCTCCCTCCGGATTCTCTGGTGGGCAGTTCACATCCTGCCCGGCTTCGGGGCAGGGCAGGGGTCCAGGCCTGGATCATCAGAGTTCATGGTGATTGGTTCAGGCATGTGCATGTGACTCAAGCTGAGCCAATCAGAGGCAGCCCTGGGACTTTCGGAGATGGCTGGTAAAGGGATTCTCCCTTCCTATGACCGGTTACTGAGCTGTGCGGGTCATCTCTGGCTGGGAGTGAAGCCACACAGCAAGGCGGAGCTGACAGACAAAGCGCTCCCGCAGCACCTGGATCCAGATATGCAGGAACAAGGTCTGTCCCTGAACCCCTGAGTCACTGGGCCAGTGAATTCCTCCCGACTCAAGCCTGTTTGCAGCCAGTTTTCTCTCTCTCATAGACATAGCCTCTCTGTCGCTGGAAGGATGGCTGTCACAGTGCTGCGCTGTTTGCTGATTGCTTAGTCTCCAGGCCTCGGAGCTCCCCGCGGCTCAGGGCAGGGTCCCTGGCCCCTCTGTGCCTCCACTGCCCTGCACTGCCCTGGCCAAGGGACCAGAGAAGACGGAAAGCTCGGCAGCTTCAAGGCCTTAATTGGGGAGCTGCTCTGTCAGTTCCAGAAGCTTCCGACTGTGTGAGCTGAGCAATTAACCTTTCTGCAGAGGCCAAGGCCGATTATATCCCGGGGGCCATCTGCGACATCTGCGAAACAGACCCAGTGCCCCAGCCTGGCTGTCTTGGTTTCCGTAGGACAATCGTAGCGCCATCAATCTCTCCTGCGGCCCCCGCTGTAGCCCGCCACCGTTCACCGACCCCTCCCACCGCCGCGGGCCGGCTCCAGTGGGCCTCCACCGGCTGCCCCCAAAGACCTCCGCAACCTCACCAGCTGCCCCGCCCCGCCCTCACGCGGCAAGCTGCAAGCTGTCCCCAAATTCGCCTCTCCCAGGCTGCGCCCTCTGCAGGGCCCGCCCAGCCTGACCCTGGGCTCAGCCACGTGACCCGCTCTGGCCAATGGGACGCTAGCCCTTGTCCTGGCACCTGGCACCATCCCGGAGGCCATGCCCAGGTCGCCTGCTGGAGGACGAGGGCCCTCGGGGCATGTCGCAGGCTGAAGCATCCCAATGGGCGTGGCCCGGGTCTGCCAGAGGTCATCCACCTAGACGTGAGGCCAGCCGGGCACACGGAGCGGACCCGCTAGCCCCCTGGGGGAGGTGGGAGCCACAGGCGTCCTTGTGTGCCCCTGAGGGCTGTGGTCAGACACAGCACGACCGCGGCCCACGGGTGCCCCGGACACCCCCAGCCTTTGCTCTTCCACCTGCCTGGCTGGCGCACAGGTCCTGGCCCAACGTGGATCTGTGTCTTTGCCCATTTTGTGCAGCTAGATCATTTTGTGCAGCTGAGTCTGGGTCATTTATAAAGAAAAGAAATTCAACATCTCACAGATTGGGAGGCTGGCAAGTCCAAGGTCAAGGTGCCAGGGTCTAGTGCATCGTCCCATGGTGGAGGGTGGAAGGACAAGACAGAGTGGAGCCACCAGCCCTTTTATAAGGGCTTTGGTCCGTCCTGAGGGCAGAGGCCTGTGACCTAAACACCTCCCCAGAAGCCCCACCTCCCAGCGCTGTCGCTGGAAATGACGTTTCCAGCGCGTGAAGTTTGGGAGGGAACAAAACCATTCAAACCATAGCCGACTGCCTGGCGAGCGCCTGCTGCCCTTCCCGCTGCGCCTCACCCAGCGGGAGCTCAGCCACCCGCTCCCCATCCCCCATGGCCGATGGGCGTCAGTGCACTTTTTTGTGCTCTTGCAGCAACCGTGTTAGGGCAGGCTGCCTCTGATAGTGGGCTCAAGTCTTGCCACCATCCCTCACCACCACCACCTCTCGGGACTTGGGACCCATCATTCAGTTGGTCTGCACCTCAGTTTCCTCACCTGAAAACGGGGTGATGGGAACGTCACTCACCTCGTGGGGAGTTCACCGAGCGGTGGGCGCACAGCAAGGCCTCCGTGTACTGAGTGGCTGACTGCGTCGCTGCGGTGCCTCTCTGCACTGGGGTACAGTTATCTGCCTCCCTCTTGGGACTCTGGGCCCTAGCCGTCAGGACCCTTGTCTTATTCACCATGTTTGCCCTTCACCCGGCCCAGAGAGGGCAATTCCAGTGGAACAGTGCAGAGGTACACCAGCCCCGGGCACCAGGCCTCCTCACCCCGCCAGCTCTGTGGAGGGTACCTGCTAATTTCCCAAGGAGGCGCTAATAGTCCCTTTGCGTTGCTGACAAAACCAAGGTCCCAGGAGGCAGCGTCACTTGCCCATGAGCATGTAGCCATTAAGGAACATTCCACCTTCTGGTCTCACCCATCTTCGGGATGAGGTCACATGTTGTGATATTCAAGAGAAATGGATGATTGTCTCCACCAGGGACAATAAAACTAATAAAGGCTCATAGTCATCCTCAGTATCCATGGAGGCTGGTTCCCACCTGCCGTGGAGAGTCAAATCCATAAGTGACTCAAGCCCTTACTGAAAATGGGGTAGCATTTGTATACAACCTACCCACACCCTCCCATCTACTTTAAATCCTCCGCAGATGACTTATGACACCTGATATAATGTCAGTGCTATCTGAGTCATTATGCTGCATTGCTTAGGGCTTATTGACGAGAAAGAAGACCATGCATATTCAGAACAGGCACAATTTAATTTTTTTTTCTTTTTCATATTGGGATTGAACCTGGGGTGCTCTACAACTGAGCTACATTTCCAGTCATTTTTATTTTGAGACAAGGTCTCACTAAGTAGCCCAGGCTGGCCTCAAACTTGTGATCCTCCTGCCTCAGCCTCCAGTCACTGGGATTACAGTGCCTGGCTTTTCTAAAATATTTTGGATCTCTTGTCAGCTAAACCTGGGGACACAGAGCCAGCAGACACAGAGCACTGACTATATTTCTATAGCATTTACTTTTTTTTTTTTTTATGGTACTGAGGATTGAACTCAGGGGCACCCGACCACGGAGCCACACCCCCGGCCCTATTTTGTGTTTTATGTAGAGACAGGGTCTCACTGAGTTGCTTAGCGCCTCGCTGTTGCTAAGGCTGGCTTTGAACTTGTGATCCTCCTGTCTCAGCCTCCCTAAGTGCTGGGATTACAGGCATGTGCCACTGTGCCCGGCTATAGCATTTACTATTTTGCTGGCGCTGTTCTAATCACATGACCTAGTTCATCTGATTTAATCTTCACAAAACCTCTTTTGGCTATGTATCTGATTTCCCCATTTTACAGCCAAGAAAACCCAGGCACACATAGTTCATTGCTTTGCTCAAGGCCACACAGTTTGTTAAGTGGCAGAACCAAGATTTGAGCCAAGACACGTGGTTCCATGGTGCTTTCTAGGTCTTGGGGCAAAGCGGGGTGGCAGAGGACAGAACCCAGAGGGTGGGGAAATGCATCAAGCCCAGCTTTGACCTGGGGCTCGGGCTCTGCTCTGGGCCCTCTCCGGCCCCTCCTCCTGTCCACTGGCCTGTGAGTTCCGGCACTAGCCTCGCTGCTGCGGCCCAGGGACCACTGCTTCACCACACGCCTGACCAGCCTGCTTTCCGCACGCGGGAGCCTGCCTCCGTGTCCCCAACACTCCCAGCCATGAGCCCCAGGCAAGGACTGAGGCCCTGACATCCCGTAGACACTACCCACTTCCTCCCGAGCAGCCACCGCACCCTGCCCCCCATCAGCCTGACTGGACTCGCTCAGAGCTTCTGGGCCCCTGAATCAAGCCTGCCGCTCATGCGGCACAACCTGGCCACCCCTCCACTCTAGCTGTGTGTCCTCCCACTCTCCCCTTCCTCTCCTGACTCGGACACCCTGGCCTCCCTGCTTCTCAGCACCTCCTCCTGCCCCAGTGCCTTCACACTTGCTGTTCCTGTTGCACAGAAGATTCTGCCCCCAGACACTCCCATGCTTGCTCCTCTACCTCCTCTGCATCTTTGTCCCATGTCACCTTCTCATCGGTGCCCACTTGGCCCCCCATCTGGAATGCAAATGCCCTCTCCCTCCCTGCTGCTCTTTCCCCTTCTCCCTTGCTTTGTTTTCTGCCCATTTATTACCACCTGATAACACCGTGGGATTGATGGCTGTTTTTGAAAGTTAGTTTTCATCTTTGAGAGTGTAAGCTCCGCGGAGGCAGGAATCTTCGTCTCAGTTATACACCTCTCTCCCCTTTCATCTTGAACCACATCTGGCACATAGTAGGCACTTGATAATATTTTTAATAAATTAGTGATGAGTTTATCAGCTTTGAATCCAAGCAATAAGGACCGTGGCCACCTGATTTGGGAGGTCCAGACTTGTTCAGTCCCCATAAACCCCACCAGGGTCTGGAACCCATCATGATCCCTCCATCCATGCACCCAAGCTCCCAGCAAGTCTCGGGGCCATGCCCACCGGAGGGAAGATTGGCTGTTATGCCTTTGAATTTCACAAAGCTTTGGTGGGTAAGATAACATGCTCAATGGAAACATGAAGATTAAACATTATGCTGGGTGCAGTGGCGCACGCCTATAATCCTAGCAGCTTGGGAGGCTGAGGCAGGAGGATCGCAAGTTCAAAGCCAGCCTCCACAATGGTGAGGCGATCAGCAACTCAGTGAGACCCTGTCTCTACATAAAACACAAAATAGGGCTGGGGATGTGGCTCAGTGGTTGAGCACCCCTGAGTTCAATCCTCGGTAGGTACCAAAAACAAAACAAAACAAAACAAAAAGACTAAACATTATTAAGACATGAAGAGAAGGAACAGTGAAGAATGGAACTCTGGGGACCCCCTCTCGAGGTGCAGGGAGCGTGGAGGGGGCACCCACGCTGGAGACCAATCTGACTGTTCCGAGTGTAGTTGAGTTATGACCCTGTCCTGTGCTCAGCGACTCCAGGTCTATCAATGTAAGCTAAAGAAACTCTTGCAACATAATGCAAGTTCAAGTGTGTTCAGAACAGCACAGTTTGAGATGGAAAAAGTGGAAATGACCAAATGGCCACCAACAGCGTGTGGATGAATGCATGACGGTGTGTTCATATTGTGGACTACTCCGCAGCTACCGCGAGAGATGGATCATGGCCACACACTGCAGCGCAGAGGCGGTTTAAGAACCCAGCCTGAACAGCATGTTATCGCGCAACTCAGGAGCCACGTTCCATACTGCCCAAACGCCAAAAATAAGCAAAACTCTACAACATATTTAGAAATGTAAATTGGTGGCAAAACTATAAAGAAATGGAAAGGACTATTAATTCAGAGATCAGCAAGGAAACTCCCCTTGAGGGAAGGGTTAGGGTGGAAGACACAGGAATCCAAACCTAAGAGCAACGAGGAACTGCCTGGGTTGGTGATTCATTGTGTTTTTACTATTGTCATTTTGAATTTATTTTCATAAATGTCGTTTGTATCTTTGAAAATATTTTTCAAGTTTTTTTTTTTTTTTTTTTTAAAGCAATGATTTGGAGAGGTTGGAGGAAGGATTGGCAAAGTAGAGCATGTGAGCCAATTGTGGCCTGCCTTCTGTTTTTGTAAACAACATTTTATTGGAACAAAGTTTTATTGGAACACAGCTATGTTCATTTGCTCATGTTGTCACCTGTGGCTAAGTAACTACCACAGAGGTGACATGGCCCACAAAGCCTGTCTTTTTTTTTTTGGTACTGGGGATTGAACCCCAGGGGCATTTAACCACTGAGCCACATCCCCAGCCCTTTTTTGGATTTTATTTTGAGACAAGTTCTTGCTAAATTGCTTAGGGCCTCGCTAAATTGCTGAGGCTGGCTTTGAACTCACAATCCTCCTGCCTCAGCCTCCCGAGCAGCTGGGATTACAGGCATGTGACACTACACCCAGCCATAAAGCCTGTCTTTAACTCTCATGTACTCACTCTTTGGCTCATTTTTTTAAAAGTTTGCTTGACCACTGGGCTAGAGCAGTAAGCCAAACTCAGACTTTATTTAATTACTGAAAAATTATCTACTTTTTTTTCTTTTTGGGTACCAGGGATTGAACCCAGGGTTGCTTAACCACTGAGCCACATCCCCAGCCCTTTTAAAAGTTTTATTTAGAGACAGGGTCTCGCTAAGTTGCTGAGACTGGCTTTGAACTTGCGATCCTCCTGCCTCAGTCTCTTGAACTGCTGGGATTATAGGAAAGCACCCCTGTGCCCAGCAACTTATTTTTTATTTAAAATAAGATGTGCTTTTTGTGAAGAATTTGAAAACTATAGAAACTTGAAAAAAAATTCAATTTACCATATAAGGTCACCAGCCCCATAACCACTGGAGAAACGGGATTATTTCCTTCCTGTTTTTTAATGCATATGCAAGTTTCCCCCTCTAGATGCAGGAGCTGATTGTGCACTTTTGTACCAGCTCTCACTTAATATCATCTGAGGAACGTTTTTATGTGTCACTTAATTACATTCCATATTTGCTCTTATAAATAATGGTGCAATTAGTATCCTTGTACACACGTCTCTGTTGACACTATGAAATATTAGATAGTCGTCCAAAATGAATTCTTCAAGGAATTTTTAATGATGTGAAGACTGTCATGGCTACATTATTTATACCAGCAAAACGACCAGAAACAATATAAATGGCCTGGCAGTAGGAGAATCATTACATGAACTTGGCCCAACATCAGACAGAATCTTCTGCAGCTTTTAAGCGTGATGCTCATGAAGAATTGGAGAATCGTTCTCTCTCTGAGCCTCAGTTTCCTCATCTGCTAAGTGAAGATGATGCCTTCCAGAATTCTCTTAGGGGTGTGTGTGTGTGGTGCTGGAGAGGGAACCCAGCCAGGGCTGTGTGCCTGCTAATCAAGTGCTCTCCCAAGGAGCTGCACCCCCAGTCCAAGGATGATTTTTGAAAGACTCTTAGCACAAATGAACCTAGCCTATAGGTTGTGTTGACCGTGCTACTATTAAGTAATAGTCATATATAAATTGATGAGAAGAGAGGATGTTACCAGGCTGATAGGTCAGACCTGCCTCCAACCAGCCTGTCAATGTTTTAAGAATCGCTTCTGGCTACATCCACACCTCAATAAAAAGAACAAGTGTCTGACTGGGTGCTGTGGAGCACACCGAAAATCTCAGCAGCCTGGGAGGCTGAGGCAGGAGAATCGTGAGTTCAAAGCCAGCCTCAGCCAGGGTGAGGCGCTAAGCAACTCAGTGAGACCCTGTCTCCACATAAAACACAAAATAGGGCTGGGGGTGTGGCTCAGTGGTCGAGTGGCCCTGAGTTCAATCCCTGGTACCAAAAAAAAAAAAAGTGTCTGGAAGAGCAGCCAGACAAGTGGCAGATAGTGGTTCTTCTGCCTCTGCTTTGGAGCCCCGCAGTTACTGTTCCCATGTCATTTGTGTGGCCCTCAAAAGGCTGTGATCCCCAACGGCTTTGATGAGAATCTACCTGCATCAAGTGGCCCTGGACACTGCAGCCAGAGCGAAGCTGCCACCAAGCAGGTACAGATCAGAGCGGAGGCCAAACTCAAGCCGAGAGAAGGGGCTGCTGTCAGAGGGGACAGAGCAGCACAGATATGTCCCCCACCCACCCGAGGATGTGTGCACACGTGCACACGCACCCATGCACACACACACACACCATGTTGGTTTTGAGAGCTCACAGGAAATAGAGAGGGGAGGACCGGGTGGGGTCTGACCAGCCAAGGAAGTCCGGTGATTTAGGGGGAGTTTGCCAGATTTCCACTTTGGCTATCAAAGAAATATTTGAAAGCAAAGAAATCCACGAGTAGCAGAATAAAGACTGGGCTTCCAGGGCGCTGAGCCAGCACAACACAGGGGAGCCGCCAGCCATCTTCCTGGGCTCCTGGGACTGCAGGCCACACCCCTCGGTCCCTCCACCAGTGCTGAGCACCCACCTGTGCAGGGCACCTACTGCAGAAAGTAAATGCACCCACTCTCCTGGGGACATTGATCTCATCTCACAGTGATGGCCCTGGCTGAGTGGCTGGAGGCACACATGGAGCCAAGAACCCTGAGCTCGAGTCCTGGCTGTCCCCACTTATGAGTGGGGACCTTGGGCAAGCCCTTTCAGCTCTTTGCAGAAAACCTTCCTAGCACCCTACCTGGATGCCCTTAGCAGCAGGTAGATGACCTCCTGGCTGTCACGACCTGGCCACCAAGGCTCACGCTGTGCCCTTCTGCAGGAAATTGGCCTTAATGGATGAGAGCCATGGAGACATGACCACCCCTTCCAACCCCCGAGGCAGCCACGGAGGGAAAGAGGCCCGTCCTCTTTGGCTGAAGGGACAAGCAATGCTGGTCCAGTTCAACTCCAGAGCTCCCCGTGGCTGTCTCTGGGGAGGCCGTGTCCCGGCTAAGCCCCTTTCCTGCCATATCCTACGCCACCCGCTCCCCTTTTCTTTAGAGGAAAATCGGGAGCCTCAGAATCCTCAGGTCAGGCTCAGCTTCCAGAAGCCACCTTGAGATAGTCACTTCCATTGGGAAAGTGGGGGTCCTCCTTCCTGGAGTCATCGGAGATTAAATGAGTCCATATATTTCTATATGTGCTCAGAACGGTGTGGAGCATGTTTTACATTATTAAAAATTATTAATAATTTAATAATTATTGGTTATTAATAAAAATTGAAGTGTTTAATGCAAGACAAGGGGTGTAGAAAGGGGGCTCATTGGGTTTGGCTTCAGCTCTGATCAATACCTGCTTGGTGGCAGCTTCACTGTGGCTGTAGGGTGTCAAGAGCATCCGGGGAAGATGTGACGCTTGACCTAAAGCCTGAGTGATGGGAAGGAGTCGGTTGAGTGAAGAGCTGGATGGAGACCTTAACACCCAGCATGTGCAAAGGCCCTGAGTGAGGACCAGATCACACGTGCTTCCTTCCTCTAACGGCAGGCCATGGTGGCTGTGCAGTCAGACACTTTCACTAAGGATCTGGCCTTAGTTACTTTATATTTGCAATAGGTTCAAGAATGGGTTTGTTGGATTAGTGAGTGTTTTCTGGTGGCCTATGTTGAGCAAGGTGATTGAACAGTATTTTGAGGGATTTGAAGGTGAGCCTGTTGTGGTCACTGACCTCAAGGTGCTCAAATCCAGCAGGGGGGTGAGCCTGGGCATCCGGACTTTATGATCTAGAAAGACCCGTGTTCTAGTCTGGATCTGAGTGTTTCCCCAGAGGCTGGTGTGCTGAAGGCCTGGTCTCCAGTCAGTGGTGCTACTGAGAGGTGGGAAAACTCCAGGAGATGCAGCCTCGTTGGAGGAGGTAGGTCATACTTCCCTCAAAGGTCTATGTTGTTCCCAGCCCCCTCCCCACACACCTGCAATGAGATGAGCTTCACTTCACCATGTGCTCCCCACCATGATGCTCAGGGCAGAGTGACCATGGACTACCTTTGAAACCCTGAGTCAAAATAAACTTTTACTCCTCAAAGTTGTTTTTCTCAAGTGTTTCATTACAGTAGCAGAAAGCTGACCAACACATGACAGATGCTGACAGAGCGGGGCAGGTGAGAGCTGAGGGAAGGAGGAGGAAGGAGGAGGCGTAGGGATGGGCACAAGCTGGACCTTAGACAATGACAAGAATGTAGATGTGGAAAGAGAAAGGGCATTCCAGATGGAACAACGTGGGCCAAAGCACAGAGGTGGGAAAGGAGGAGACCATTAAAAAGAGTTAAGCTGTCTGATGAGCCCAGAACACAGGATTCCTTAACGTAATGCCAGAGAAAGTGGAGCCAGACTATGGGAAATCATAGGTGCCAAGTGAGGATTTGGACATTCTTTCCAAGGCAATGTAGAACTATATTCACAGAATTTGAAAGGCATAAGGATTAATCCATCTTTTCTTTCACCTTCTGAATGTGAAGTTGAAATCAAATCTCTTTTTGATGCAGGGAACAGAAAATACAACCCAAACAAGCTTAAACAATAGAATCATTTATCAGCTAAAAGGTATTAAGGCAGATCCAGCCAGCTTCAGGCACAACTGGATTCAGGAGTCAGTCCTTCTGTTGGCTCCATCTCCATCTTTGTGGCTCTGGTCTTGGGCTCTCTGTAGCAATAAGAAAATAGCTAGAAGAGAAGATGGTTCTCAGGAAGCAAAAAATTCCTAGCTTATAGCAGACATCTCTATGAAGGGTGATGTCAAGCTACCAATCAGATATTGCTGAACATCAGGTGGAGAAGAAATGTACAAAATTGGTTCTCAAAGTCACAGGAAGCAGCGGGGCTCACTTAGACCATCTCCTCCACCTCCATCTCCAGCACACCCGCCCTTCTCTGGAGGTCGCAGCAAACGCTTCAGTGCCTCTCAGCCTCTGCTGGGTCTTGGGTCATCTCTCAACCAGTTGCCATGGGCTGGGGCACTTTGGTTGCCATACGCCTTGGTCTCCGTTGTCCCAAAGCACATGGGCTGGGCATAAGAAGGGACTGATACTCAGCAACACAAAACCAAAAACAAAATCCGGAGTGTGGCTGCCACAGGGAACGATGCTGGTGAGAGGCAAGTGCAAGTTTTCCTGTGAAAATCATGGGAGGTGGTTGTGAGCATCTGACGAGAAAAGGGCCAAGAAAAGTCTTTGTGTAGCAGAAAGGCCCGCACAGATTCTCTACTCATTGGACATTTTTATTCTCGGTCTGGTGCTGCAAGCTCCTGATACATCAGACTTAAAGTCCCATCAGATGCTACAGGAGACACCTTAGGGACCATGTGGTCTTGAAATAAATGGCTCACTGCTTCCCTTTCTTTACCCAGGACAGACATGGCTAATCAATCATGGCGCTCTCCCACTGAGACTGGGAGACACTGCATCCTTCTCCTCACAGCTGACCAGGCAGGCCCTACCAGTTGAACAGAGACGGGACAAAAGAGTCAATCTTTTGTTCTCCTTTGAACTAGTTCAATTCCATCAGGAGCCAGAGACTACACAGGCCCAGAGAGGGAAACAGCTGGCCTGTTCCACTGAAGGGTTATTGGCAGAGTGTACAGAGGACGCAGTCTTCCGGTCTCAGTCAAACCTGTTGGGAGCCAAGATGACTCAATATGAAGAAATGAGTTTGGAGCAAAGAAAGTTCCAGGGCATGTGGATGGCCAAAGGGCGATGGCTTCCCCGGCTGTTAGGATGGATTCTCTACTGTGGCCACCAGGGCTGACCCTAACCCAGGCCCTGCCTTCCTCTCTGACTCCATCTCCTACTCTCTCACTTACTGGGTCCCAGACAGTCTTTCTGTCTCTCAGAACATGCCCAGCTCAGTACCACCTCGGAGCCTTTGCAGGATCTCCCCAAGAGTGAGGAAGATGCGTCCCAGCCGCTCCAGGCTGATGTCCCTCCAATGTGGCCCATGAGCCTAGGGGAGGCACAGCACTCCTATCCCAGAAAGAGCAGCAAAATGTGGGCCCTCTTGGCATCTGGTGCCCATCACAGCAGCCAAGGAGATGCAGAACTCGACTGGCTGGGCCTGGACCCTGTGCCAGCCCCTGGAGATAAAGTCCCCTCACCTTAGCCACAGAGTGATGCAGAGGCAGGTGTCCCAGGAGAAAGTGCCTCATGCAAAAGAGGGAGGGGGATGGGCTCTGCCTCGCATCCTAACTGGGAAAGGACATCACAGCTTGGTCGGAAGGCTCTCCTTTAGACACCCTTGAGACCCTACATAGTCTTCCCTTTGTGTGGCCTTTGCACTTTAAGATGGCAAGAACAAAAGACCCCTTGCCATCCTATCTTAAGCTAGCCCCAAGCCCTGAATGGCCACAGCTTAATTGCTGGCTCCTAAACCGTTCGGACTTAGGGGTGCATGATCAATTAGTGATGTCTGCTGTGGGCACAGTGCTGGCTTTCTGTGCTTGCTGACCCCAACTTGGGGACTCTTCTGGACTCTAGTGTGGCTGCCTGAGGCCAAAAAGGTTCCCACCCGAACCTGGGCTGTCAGCACCCTGGGCTGACTTAATTAAAGTGAGCAGAATTACTAAGTCATTATTTAAGGATGTAAAGAGCTTCCTGGAGGCCTCGGGAGGCAGTGCCACCTCCAGGGGACCGCTGTGCTTCCTGTCCTCTGCTCCTCTGCACAGCCCTCTCGCTTTTATCATGGTCTCGGCTGCAAGCCTCTCCCCATTTGCTGTCTGGTTTTGCAAATGGGAGTGAGACATGTTTTGCTCAGAAAAATGCCTCACAGCCAAGGGAGCGTGGGCCGGCCACTGGGTGCAGCCGCCATGCCGGGAAGTCGCTGTTCATCACGGCTTGCGCCTGTCACCCTCCCAGCGGCAGCCGGCAGGAGCCTTGTGATGGGGCTGAAAGGCCCTCGGGGAACCTGTAATTAAATCCCAGAAGATTGCCAATTCTCCCGCTGGGGAGGGGAGAAAAGAGCAAAACACAGCGGGCGTGTCCAGACAGAGACAGCCAGGCAGGGACAGAGGCTGTTCCGGCTGCAGTGCAGTGGCCAAGAGCAGGTGACGCGCAGGGCCAGGGAGATGCTTAGTCGCAGGGAATGAAGGGCCAGATGGAAGCGGGTGATTTCTAGCCAGGCGCAGGCTGGGAAGGGCTGAAACTTTTCTATTCTGTCAGGTGGAGAGAAATCAGCCCGGGTGCCCCCTTGGTCTAAAATTCTATTACCCATCAATCCACCCAGTGAGCAAACGTGCTGTGGCCAGAGCCGGTTTTCAAAGCATAAATCCAACGGCATCATCCCCCTGCTGCCCGCTCAGGTCAGCCACACACACCTGCACAGCCATTCGGAGGGTTCCAACATTGAAATATCTTCATCGCTGTTCCTGTAAGTAGCAGCTCCTGTCCCAGCTGCCCCCACCCTCAATGCCCACAGCCTCTCCAAACCCGTGGGCTCCCCTCCCAAGACTCGCTCTTGCACTATGGCCCGTGTCTCTGCCAGTGCGTGGTGCCATGTTGTTAGAGTTGGCTTCTCACCGTCTAAACTCTATAGCCCTTCCCAGCACTTAGGGAGGCTGAGACAGGAGAATCGCGAGTTCAAAGCCAGACTCAGCAACGGCGAGGCGCTAAGCAACTCAGTGAGACCCTGTCTCTACATAAAACACAAAATAGGGCTGGGGATGTGGCTCAATGGTTGAGTGCCCCTGAGTTCAATCTCCAGTACCAAAAAGAACAAAAAACAAAAACAAAAAAACCCCCAAAACTCTATAGCCTTCATTTTCTTTTAGAGCATCATTCCTACTGACTTTTGTATCTCAGCTGCCACAACACAACCACCAGGAATTCCAGGTACATGAATTCCCAGCATTCCTGAAAAAAAGATGAGCAAGGTACATTCTGCCTACTTAGAGTTCCCTCTCCCTCGTCTTTCCTCCCAAACTCCTACTTATCCTTCAGAGCCTTTTCAATTGTGCCCCCGTTCTTATAACTGGGTTTCCTGCCCAAGGACTGGTTTGATAGGCTGGATACTGCCCTATGTATAACCACATCTTTGTCTCGCTTCTCTTTTTTCCCCCAAGTTGCTGTTTTAGTGATGTGTCTTAGGCCGTAGCACCCTCCCAAGATGAGGGTTCTGCCTTGATCATATATGCCACTCATCATTTTTGACAGCAGCAGGAGACAGGGAGAAAGACTGAAGGACCAGGATGTCATCATTTCAAATAACTCAAGCTGACCCCCAAAGGACCACCAGGGGAGGTCGCCTGCCTGCCCCAGCCCACCCCCACCCTCTCGTTGGCTGTGCTGAGGAAGGTGACACAATACGCAAATCCATCAAGGTTTGTTCCTTTGTCCTTGTTTGACAATGCCACGCGCATCTCCCCATCCATCACCCACCCCACATCCAAATGACTTCTTTCTCTCTCCTCTGCACTACCGTAGTTCCTCCATCTCTCTCGTGGCCACAGCACGTCAAAACTGCAGCCTCCTCCTCTTCATCATGCCCATGTCTCTAATATCTTGCTGCCCAAGATATTTGTCTAATTCCTTTGGCCCAATATATTCTATTTCTCCCTTACACACAGAAAGAAAGAAAGAAAGAAAGAAAGAAAGAAAGAAAGAAAGAAAGAAAGAAAGAAAGAAAGAAAGACCAACTACAGCCTATTTCCCAACATGTGTGCTCATATAATTGTTTTGGCTTCACATACCTTCTGCCAAATGCGTTGTATATACTTACCACCTAACTTAATAAGGGTTCCTATTCAATTATAATAGATCGTCTCCAGGATCAATATTACCAGTCACCTCTGTAGAAGGCATGACTCTCCGATGCAGGTGCTGACCTGGATCCCCATTGCCTGTGACTCCCACCTGCTCTCTTTTTCCTTTGTCCGCTCTGCCTCCATCTTTCTTGAGTAACTCAAGATTTCAGCACTGGCCTCTGGACAGCTCCCCAGTACCATGTACCCAGGGATCAGAGTCCAGTGCTGCTGGGTGGTACCCTCACCTGCACACCTGCCTTCTTCCCAGAGAGATAGGTAGAGGCATCCTGGCAGGTGGATGCTTACAAGCCTCCTCCCGCCACGCCTCCACAACTGCTTCAACATGTACCATTTAAACACACCAACTGGTATTTGCTAGTTATGTAAACCCTGTGCTGGGAGGGGTTGGACAGGATCAGGGTCAGGTGTCTGGGCAGTCAGCACACCAAAGCCACCTGATTGCCAGTTACTGAGCTGCTGTCTCTGTACCAGTACTCCTGGAAGGCTCCAGAACCCCCATCTGACCCCTGAGATGAAAACCATTTCCATATCCCTGACATACTGTCAATGTCCTGCCCTCAGGGCCTCCCTGGTCTAAATGGCAAAGGGGAAGACGTCACCAGAAATCCATGATACTTGGCATGCTACAGAAAGTGCTAGAAAGATCAATTACAAACAGTCTCATGGGACCTACTTTTTTCAGGTATACCCAGAGAGAGTGTACAAACTCTCTGTAATTAAGGGCACAAACTCTAGAACCTGTGTTGAAATCTTGTCCCCCAACACCTCTGTGTGTCCCATTCTTGTCAAAGTAAAATGAGAATTATAATAGTACTTACTCATTTAGTTTATGATGGTTAATTCATCTCAATATTTATAAATGGAATAATTATAAAGTGGTAAAAGGAATGAGAAAAAATTATATATATGTAAATATGCATAAATATAGGTAGACAAATATATAAACATGATATGTAATACATTTTATTTAGTATTATGATTATATAGAATATACTTATTGAATCATACAGTAAATAGTATGTATCATTAAATATACTTTGTTATACTTCATAGAATATGCATATTTAAAATAATGTATATGTATGCATGAGTGTGTGTACAAATTTACTACCCATACACAGCTGTTATCATTTTTAAAATGATTTTCTTCTGAATATTTTTCATTGGCATGCAGTTTTACAGCATGCTACACCTACAACTTTGCATCTTGAGTTCTTGGCCTAAATAACATCACTTTTCCTATGACCTTGCAGCCTTTGAGCTTCTTTTTGTAGCTGTATAACATGCCGAGGAGAGGACAGTGCTGAGTTGACTTAGCCATCGTCCTCACATCTGCCAGGGTGCTTCAGGCTGCAAGTAACAGGAAGCCCTGATTCAACTTCCTTAGACAGTTAGGGATTTTCTCATCTCACGTATCAGAAACCGTGGAAGGACAGTATCTCTGGGTTGATTAATTTAGCAGCTCAGCAATATGATCACAGATAAGGACTGTCCATATTTGTGCTCTGTAACCTGACGGTGATGAATGGAGGTTTGTCCTGAGTGTCACCCGTTGTGTTACTTCTCTGCCTGCAGCAATCCAGGCTGAAGTGGGAGGACAGGGAGGTTGGCTCTTCTCCTCCTAAGAGAAAGCAGAGCTTCTCGCAGCTTCCAGTAGACCTGGCCACACACCCACTTCTAAGCCAACCCCCATGAGAGGACAGGACAACCGTGCTGATTTAGACCATCAGGATTCACTCCTAGAGACTCAGGGTCACATTTCCCAAGAGTGGATAGCTGACGGAAAACAAATTCCTTTTGTAAGAAGGAGAGTCGGGCAGGCAGAGAGCAAGACAGCTAACAGCTTCTGTCTTGTTCCTGGTTGGAATATTTCACTTCATTCAACTTGGTGCAGCAATTAATTTTGAGTGAAGGAATTAAAATTCTTAAATGCATTTGACCTGGGCTTTCTAGAATGTGTAAATGTCAACAGCGGGAGGGGCCCGCATTTCAGACCTGGCTCCCGCATGAGTGGAGGCAGCGAGGCAGTAAATTGAGGGGCGTTTCCCTGGGAAGCTGGAGTGGCAGGTGCTGGAAATAAGGAGGGGTGGCAGGTGAGCCAGACCAGGGCCAGACGGGAGGAAGGAACCAAATGTTGAATGAAAGAAGCTGGATCACCGGAAGCCACTGAAGATTGTAAAGGAAAAAAGAGGCAGAAAAGCCAAGCTCTGGGGAGAGAAAGACTTGGCTGCAGCTTCAGAATGCACAGCCCAGGGGAGGTGACGAGGGAGACCCTAGGGACACACTGTGATCACCCATGGTGGGTCCCCAGCTCCTCTCACGACAGGGTTCACAGGGGAGTGGAGAGATTCCCCCAGTGCAGAAAGTCGGGCCACACAGGACAGGCGAGAGCCTGAATGACAGGACGGAAGAGGAAGGTCGGGATGACAAGGTGACTTAGGGCACCGAGGACAAGCCAGCAAGGGGAGAAGACAGGATCTATCCAGAACATGGCCCTGCTGGGGACATGCATGGCGTCCTAGATTTCCAGACCAGGTGCCTGCACTTCACGGGGTGACAGCAGAGAGTAGCTCCAGGGGGGTCAAACAGAAATGCACTCGTGCCAGCATCAGGGGGCAGGGGGCGAGGTGAATGAAGTGACGTGCGTGCTGAGTGCGGGAGGTGTGCTCCGGGACAGCGCCGGTGCACCGAGGTGCAGCTTCCGGCTGGATTTCAAAGAACAGTCCCCTACCGACAGGGATGGGGACAAGGCCTTCTCTATCGCCAGCGGCCCACCTTTTCCAGGGAAAGGCACTGGACATGAGGTGCTGAGCGCGAGAAGCCACTGCTGAAGCCGTGACCACCTGACCACGAGCCTGTCTGGGCCCAGCCCTGGCTCCATACAATGAAGGAGGCGTTCTCTCTGCACTGACTGAGTCCCTCTTGTGTCCACTCACATCTCCATGGACATCCCCCTGCTGTGCACCGGGCACAGGGCTAGGAACGGAGCCATGATCAAGGTGGTGAGGGGCCCTGGCCCTGCAGAGCTCATGGTCAGACGGTGGAAGACCCAGGCAGGTCTACAAAATGCTCCGAGAAGGAGCTAGCAGGAGGACGTGGCATCGGGGTGACACTCCGAGAAGGAGCTAGCAGGAGGACGTGGCATCGGGGTGACACTCCGAGAAGGAGCTAGCAGGAGGACGTGGCATCGGGGTGACACTCCGAGAAGGAGCTAGCAGGAGGACGTGGCATTGGGGTGCATGAGCGTGAGGCGTCGCCTACCTGAAAGAAGCAGGAGCGTCCTGCCCAGGGAAGCCCCCACAGGGACGAAGGCATCTAATTACATCCTGAGGAGCTGCCCCAGCAACCTGGGAGGGGGACCTTGGTAGGATCTCTGCTTTTCAGAAGAGGAAACTGTGGCTCACGGAGTTCAGGAGGGTGCTCAGAGTTGGAGGCCAGAACCCAGCTCTTGGCCGTGGATGGAGCCGCCTCCCTGGTCCTTCCCTTCCTCCGTCTTTGCCCACCTGGATTACTGCCCGCAAGGGTCTCTCCCGAGTCCACTCTCCACACCAGCACCACAGGACCCTTTGAAAGGATCAGCTCAGGTGTGTCTACCCTGCTGGACGCCATGGGAGGCGGGAGCTGTCCCCAGTGCCTCCCACCATCCCACGAAAATGAGTATGCATGAACCCCCCAGCAAATGCAGATAAGCCAGGCACCGGCCCACGGGATTTGCACTCGCTGCCATGAGATGGAAATTCCTACCCACTTGACAGATGGGGAAACGGAGGCTCGGGGGGTGAGAAAGAAGCAAGGCCCAGAGTATGGATTCCAGCCTTTGTGCCTTGGAGTCCAGGACCCACCTTGCAGAATTTGCTCCCTACCCAAATGGACACTGTAAAACACACACACACACACACACACACACACACACACACCTGCAGATACATCTCTGGCAGAGGGAGTGTGTCTTCTATGTTTGATTTAGTCCTTCCCCGTCTCTCTGATGGGCTGTGAGCCCAGCTCTGAGGAAAACAAGAATCCTCAGGAGTAGACAGAAAACAAAACAGAGCCAAGGTTGTCTCTCGCCAGGAAGAGCCACTAATTGGACTCCACTCAGCTCACTGCTGGCCTCCTGCTGAGGCTGGGTCAGAGGGTCGCCACGCAGGCCTGGTCCTCAGCCAGCCCTGGAGCAGGAATTTAACCTGCACAGCTTTGATGTGGGGCAGAAGCTACACTCTGCTGAGCACCGTCCTGGTCTCCCTCCCTGGAGCCCAGACTCCAGCTCGTGCACAGTTTATTACAAGCCAGAGGACGGCCGCAGGGCTGGCAGTCTGCTGTGGCGTTCTGTCCCTCTTCACTTTCCTCCTTACAAACTTAGGGCCACTCTTTCCTAACCACAGCATAATAACGTGGAGTTTAGGAAGGACCAGAGACCCAGGAGAGCCACGATTCTCATATAAGAACATAAGAATATTCCCAGTGGCTCGGGAGGCTGAGGCAGGAGAATCATGAGTTCAAAGCCAGCCTCAGCAACAGCGAGGCGCTAAACAACTCAGTGAGACCCTGTCTATAAATAAAATATAAAACAGGGCTGGGGATGATGTGGCTCAGTGGTAGAGTGCTCCTGAATTCAATCCCCAGTATCCACCTCGCAAAAAAGAAAAGAAAAGAAAAGCACATTATATATTATCCACATGTAAGGACCTCCAGAGCTTTTCAAAACAAGTGATGCTCAGGTCCTACCTCCTGCATCTGACTTTGCCGAGGTGGAGCCCAGGTACAAAAAAAAAAAAAAAAAAAAGAAATAAAAATTTCCCCCAGGGGGTTCTAACGCGTAGCCAGTTCCAACAACCACTGTGTTTGGAGATAAGTATCTCCTGCAGGCGACAGAAGGTGGGCTCATAGTCTGAGGGGTGGGCTCCCCCTGTGTATTTCCCCTTCTGCCAGCAGTGACTGGTTCACCTCAGGGAGCCAGCCCTCCCCACCCTCTCTGTCCCTGTGCTTGGGAACTAGTTTCACCCATAGTCTCAAGGGAAGGTCACAAGACCCAGGCTTGGCCAGAGTTTCAAATGTCCCTGGTGACAGTGATGGATTCAGGAAGAGCCCAGTACCCAAGTCAGTCCAGCGAGAATCAGCTCAAGGGCTTCTGTGAGTTCTGCCAAGGAGGAAAAGCTCTTTATCTCCTTGGATTGCTATGCGTGGACTCTGCAGATGTCTTTTTGTTGACTCCTGAGACAATCTGCCTGAGATTGAAACCATAACAGGAGAACCACAAAGCCCAGAGCCAATTCCAGTGACAGTCTGAGTCCTGGATCCAGCCCTGCCTGAAGGTGGATTATCAGTTCTTTGAGCCCATACATTCGCTTTTTCCTTTCAGACTATCTGAGTTGCGTGTCTATTATGTGTGGTTTTAAAAGTCGTGACCAACACATTTATTACATGTCTGCTCCATCAAGAACTTGGTGAGGTGGGGCTGTAGGCCAGATTTCATTCCAAATGTTCGCTGACTGAATGAACAGAGTCAATCCTCCAGACAGGTAGATGCTCTTATTATCCCTAATTTCATCAGGATATCTAAGAATTTGGTGTGTAGGGGATGCTGAGCCCATAGTAGGTGCTCAATATTCTTTTCTTGATTTGCAGGGCAACTCAAGAAAGACATCGGGGGCAGGGGACTCTTAGCTAGCCTTCTCTTCAACTTCCTCATAACAAAGCAGATACAGCAGGTCTCCCAAATCTATAGGTTCAAACAAACGAAGAGAAAAAATATGTTTTTAAATTGCTTCTGTACTAAACACGTCCATATTTTTTGTTGTTATTTCTGAAACAGGACAGTCTAACAATTTACATAGCATTTACATTGTATTTGGTATTTTAAGTAATCTAGAGATGATTTAAAGTACACGTGAGGTTGTGCATCAGATATATGCAAATACTACAAATATGCAAATATAGGGGACCTGAGCCTCCGCAGAGATTAGTCTCCAAGGCAGGTCCTGGAAGCAATCCCCCACAGGTACCAAGGGACAACCGTAATTTAACATCTGATCCTTCGCTTGGGTTCTTTGTGGTGCCAATCAAAGGGGCCACCAGTTTCCCATCTCGCTGCTGCTAATGAAGGTTAAATAATTAATGTCCAGGACAAAGCAGGCCAGCTTGGACTTCTTCCCGGTTCAAAGCTTCCTGCAACGCCTGCGAGCCTCTGTGTCAACGGCTGGCCTCCGTACTGCTGCCTCCAGCCAGAGCTTCCCAGCCTTCCTCCATGTGCAGACCGAAAGGGGACAGTCTCCAAACACATCCAACCTGAGGAGTACATGCAGAGACACCTAGATGCACTGCTAATCAGAGAGATGCAAATGAAGAGGACAGGGCCACTGGAAATGGCCAGGTAACACCCAGAGTTGGTCCAGATGTGGTGACCTCAGACAGTGCTGCCATTAATTTTGCACATTAAGCAGAGTCATGAGCTATGTAGTGATGTGTCAGTCAACTACAAGCTGCATAGAAGATGGTGGTCCCAGCGACACTTTTCTCTAAATGTGTCGCCATCCACAGGTGACAACCCAGGACGATACACCCCAAGGGTGTTCTCATGCAGGTCCCAAGGACGTTCTTTGCAGCATCATTTGGGGTGATGGAGAAACCACTTTTGTGTCCATGGCTAAGAGATGAGCCAGAAGCATGTAGAGCTCAGGCCTGCAGCATCCAGCAGGGGCTGGGCTGGGTGTAGAACCACCGTGTGGATCAATCTCAAACACAAGGGCTGTGTGGACAATGTACCCAACGAAATAAGATCCGCAGTGCACCCGAGATGAACCGCACTGCTGTGCAGACGGCATCACAGCCCTCCCCAGTGGGGCAGCAGAGACGGGACGACCGCACCACCAGGCAAGTTTACCACCAGGCAAGTGTACCACCAGGGCGCGCTCCCACGAGAGACGCGGTAAATGTGACATGAATAAAGCCACAGCCAGCATCACGCGACAGACTATTACAACTATTCCTATTATAAACTTTTTTATAAGTAGGAGGAGTGTGCCCTAAAATAATGATGGAAAGCAGAGTAAGGCCAGCACATCATGGAGTCATTTGTTATCATCACCAAGGACCATGCACATAGGCGCACGTGCTATGAGTTTATATAGGTTTGTTTACATCAACATCACCACAAATGTGAACGACGGGTCAGACCATGACTCTACAATGACTACGATGTCACCAGGCGATAGGAATTTTTCAGCTGCAGTATGATCTTATGGGACCACCATTGTGTGTGTAGCCCATCGTCAGCTAAAACGTCGGTATGTGGCACATAACTCTCCTTCCCTCTCCCGCTAACTTTGGGCCTGACTGTGACTTACTTTGTCTGGTGGGATATGGGCAGAAGCAACCCTGTGCCACCCCCAGTCAAGGCTTATGAGTCATTGTAGATTCCGGCTCTCTGCACCTTCGATTTCTCCCTGAGAATATTCTCAGGGTAGATGCCAGTCCCAGATGCCAGGAACTAAGGGTGAATGGACCTAAACCCAAACCACAGCCTGGACCCAGCTCCCTCCTCCATCAGCCCCAAGTCCTCAGCAGCCACCAGCCACTACCCACAGACCCAGGAGCCAGAAGACTATTGCTTGGTTTTACAAGCTGCTCACTTAGTTCAAGATGATTTGTCACGCAGCCAGATTGCAGAAATCACTGACTAATACACATACTATTTATATACATTAAAAGTACATGCAAAGCCAGGCATGGTACATGTCTGTAATCCCAGTGGCTCAGGAGGCTGAGACAGGATTGCAGCTTTGAAGCCAGCCTCAGCAACTTAGCGACGCTGTAAGCAACCTAGTGAAACCTTGTCTCAAAATTAAAAAAAAAAAAATTTAAAGGGCTGGTGACATGGCTCAGTGGTTAAGTGCCCCTGGGTTCAATCCCTGGCACTGAAGTGTAAATAGATAGACAGATACATAGATAGATAGAGGAGAGAGAGTACATGCAAAAAGCGACTTATCTGTGATGACACATGCAAATGAAATGATTTAAACAGACTTGGAGGGCTGCCCATGGGAGAGGGAGGGGCCAGGTAAGATAATGGGGGAAGAGAACAATCAACTGATCCATCCACTGGAGACATGCGTGGACGACTGGGGCCTGGCCCTGATGGGAGCAGTAATCTTAGCTCCCTCTCTGCTCCTGAGTTTTGGTCTCACCACAAACAAGTCCATGAGGGCGAGGGCCAGGCCCTAGGAATAGCACCAGGGAGGTACACAGTGGTACTCAATAAATGCCTGAAGAGACAGCGCTTACGATAAAGTGTTAGAGGCCTGGACTTTCAGAACCCCAGAACCTCACTTCTGGAAGGACGTTTGGCACTGTCTTGTCAGAAAACAAACCCAAGGGGCTTCTGTTGCCCTGTCTCCCCATCTGAAAGGTTCAGAAACAGGTCCGAGGTCCCACATTGGCTCAGTGCCACCCTGCATGTGACGGGGACTTGCTGGAGGCTGAAGTCCCAGTTCTGAACCCACCTGCCCACTGCCTGTCCTCGCCGGGAGGACGAAGGGCGCTGAGTTGAACTAAATTCAATCTTCCCACCATTTCAGCCAGAACAGCTGTCATCTTCAGTCCTACAAGGACACTGCTGAGAACTCCAGAGGAAAGACAGGAAGCGCGCTGGGCTGGGGCGCGGCTCCGTGGGCGAGGCACTGGGTGCCGTCCTCGGCACCACAGACAAGTTAATAAATAAAAATAAAGTTATAATAAAAAAGTCAACCTTTAAAAAAAAAAGAAATGAAACACACTGAAGAGATGAGGCAGCCCAGGCCCAACTCCCCCAAAAGTGAGCTGTGGAGCTCCATTCCAAGGGAAAGGAGGGCGTAGGAGAGAACAGGAGGTTGGCCCAACCCGGAGCAGGGGCACCACCCACAGAGCTCTGGCTCTGGTGTCTGCCAGCCCTGGGTTTGAGTCCTGCCTCCGTCCCTACGCAGCTGTGTGAGTGTGAGTAACACGCTTGGCCTCTCTGAGTCCGATTTCCCATTTGCAAAATGGGAGCAAAAATAGCATCCGTGTGAGGAGAATGCGAGAGGAGGAGACAGTCCACACGCAGCGCCTGTCCCGAGTGCAGGCTCCGCCCGGGTAGCTTGGATATTTGCTGAGCACCTACTGGTGCCAGGCATCGCACTGGGCTTTGGCACTGAACAGGGCAGGCCAGGCAGGGGCCTGTGGGGTTCCAGAACCAGGCAGGAAACAAGTCAATGGGCAAAACAAGAGCACGCCAGGGATCTGCAGGCAGCTGGAGGCGGAATGATTCCAGAGGGGTGACTGCTTTAGGGTGCTTGGAGGTTCTTCTGATGTGAGGACACCGAGGTAGACTGGAAGCCGAGAAGCCTGCTGGGGTGGCAGGGGGGCAAACAGGAAGCAGGGAAAGCCCTGCACCCATCCACAGCAGCATGTGCCACCCTGCATGTGCGGCCATTGCCGCAAGAGAGCCCTGCCCGCTGGGCTGGTCACCACTGAAGGTGGGGAGCATTCAGAGCTCAGTGAGGACACTCCTTGGGCCTTTATTTCCTAGGACAAGTGTTGCCTATGACAAAGGATGACACCCGCTGATGCCCCCTTCCTGACCACTGCATCCCAGTCCCGAGCCCAAACAGGTCAAGTCCTGCCCTGGCAACTGCATCAGGATCTAACAAACGCCAAACGTCGGGGCACCCCCACCCCGACCCCAGCGGCCTTGCCAATCACTGCCTCCCTGACCACACCCCCTGCCCTGCGTGGTCCCGCCCCTGGCCTCGGTTTATTGGAGCTGAGCTGCTCCCAACTCCACCTGGACCAATCAGTTGCTTTCTCCACGAGTTTTGAAAACGGGACCTAGAGACTTGGTTAACTCTGCCCGTTAGGGGTCCCCTGAGGAGCTGGAGGGTGATAGAGACGACTGCCAGCCACGGTGGTCATGTGGGGCTTTGCAGAAGGATGATAAAGACGCCGTAGGTGTGCCCAGGAGAGGAGGTGATCAGAGAGGGACATCAGAGAGGGACAGGGGTCCCCTTCTCACTTTCTGAGTCTGCTCCTCAGACACCTCTCACCTGGGCCTTGGGACAAGTCCCCTGCATCCCCTCGCAGCCGCCTTGGTAGCTGAGCTAGTTTGAGCAGATTCTGGATTATAAGCAATCCCTCTCCTTCTCTAAAAACCCCACCAACTCCCCATCCAACTATGGTGCCAAGGACTTCGGAAGGACTCCAGGACACCGCCAGGTCTGCTTCACTCAGAAGGCCAAGAGGCGAATGGTCGCCCACCTGGAGATGCCCTTGTCATCAAAGGAGCGGGTCTCCTGGGAGGCATAGCCGCTGGCCTCCAAGCATCCAAATTCCTAGACCTCATCAAGCTCTCCACCGAGGCAGGTGTCCTGTGACGCCTTGCTGGAGTCTTAGGAGGAAAAGCAGCAGATGCCCTCGCGGAGGAGATTTCAAAAGACTTCGCAGGCAGATGTCAAGGCGAACATGAGAGGCGAAGCCATCAGGATCCTGTCGGGCTGGGCGTGCACCTGCCACCAGGGGCTGAGCGGGCGAAAACTGCTGGAGAGAGCGAAAAAGGGCTCCTCCGTCATGTTAAGGACAGAAATAACAAGGTAAGGATGAATGAGCCACTCAGATCCAAAGGTAGGGTGTCAAGAGTGTGACAGGAAGTGAGCAGGTCTCCCCGAGCCCTCCATTGTTTCTGACTCTTCTGGCAAGAAAGAGGATAATTTAAACTGAAAAGGGCAGACTGAGCACTGACAGAGCAAAACCCAAGTCCAAATGAAAGCTGAGGTCTGCACCTCCCCATTTGCTCCAGCTGCTGACGGGCATGCACACAGACCCGACGCGGGGACCCTCCATGGGGATCAGTGTGCAGTGGGGGCCTCTGGGGAACTGGTGAGAAACCAAGCACCTGAAAGCAGGTACATTTCAAATTCCAATTTGTGATAAAGCATTCCAGAAGAGAAGAAACCAAGGCTCTGCAAACCAACGGGTGCGACCGGCCAGCGGGGGCTCTGGGTTAACCGTGGGGGATACGTGCTGAGACAGGAGCTGAGGTTTCCCACACCCTCCTTGAACTTCTTATCCCTCCCCACCTGTGATCCTGGCTGCAGGGGAGGATGGCACTGTGACAAGCAGAGAGACAGTGTTCAGGCCACAAGAGCAGGACTTTTGAGTTGTAAGAGTCTGGGCTTTTAAGTTCAAAAGCCACAATTTTTACTGCATATAGTATATTTAGAAGACACAAAGGTCAGAGTGACCTCCCCTCTCTTGACCCCTGGACCCACACATGCCATACTGGCCTGGGGGAAAAGAAGGGGATTTCCATGCATCACCAAAATCCATTTCCTTTTCCTCGTGGGCACACACGATGGAACTGCATTTCCCTTCTGGTTGGGTGCGGCCACGTAACTCAGTTCTGGCTAATGGAATGAGCCATGTCCAATCCTGGCCTGTAGGGAACTTCCACGCCCCCATCCACTTGCTCTCTTTCTGCGTCACTGGCTGGATGGAGGAGATTCCAAAGCCCAGAAAGGGGCAAAGCCACCAAAGGGAAGGATGATGGGTCTGTGAATGAATGCACAGCAGGACACTTGTATCATATTGATGTGAGCAGGGGGCTTGCTTGTTATAGCAGCTAGTAGAACTAACACAAGGAAAGCAAAGAAACAGAGATGATGCAGGGGCTGGTGGAAATGGGCTGCTGAACTATCCCTCCAAAACACACACACACACACACACCAGCCTTCCTATAAAGGAATAGCATACTTACTTCAGGAAATCTCAAAGCAGAGTGGACCACCCCTTTCCCAAGGAGAGATGAAGGAGAGCAGTAAGATTCAGGAGTTATCCTGCACCCAGTGCTCTGCAGGACCAAATGAGTTGGCAGCAGGTTTCCAAACAAAGTGGCCTGGATGGCCTTAGAATGTTTTTTCATGAGCAAAAGTGGTGTGAATACAGTTGGAGAATCAGTAGAACTAATGAGTCTTTAAGGTCAGATCAAGAAGGACTCAGTAAGACCGGCACAGATCACCCTTATGCCCCCAGGGACTGATGTGGTGAATCAACAACGGTGGATGGATGTGTGAATGGGTGGGTGGGTGGGTGGATGGTTGGATATGTATATGGATGGATAAGTGGGTGGGTGGGTGGATGGATGGGTGGGTGTGTAGGTGGATGGGTGTATGAATGGATGGGTGGGTGAATACATGGGAGGATGGGTGGGTGGGTGGATATATGGACCTGAGAGTACGTGGATAGATGGAGGGAGGGTGGGTGAATGGGTGGGTAGGGAAGCAGATATGTGATGGATGAATGAACCCATTCTGGGAATGCCCCTGTCCTTGCTCGTCTGTGTTCCAGACACTGTACTAAATACTAGAAAGATAGCAGTGAGCAAAGCAAACAAAAATTCTTCCTCTGGTGGCAACTACAGCCTCACACCCATATTACCACAGTTAAGCCTCACTACAACCCTGACGGGCAGATGCTATTATTATTCCATATTACAGACAAGTAAACTGAGGTCCCATAAGATTTAAATAACTTTTACTAAATCATGTAGCTAGAAAGTGGAGGTGGTAGGATTTGAACCCAAGAAACCTCCTTCTGAAGTCCTATGCACTTAGCTATTAGTGCATTTTTTGATTGAATAAGTTCAACCAAAAAATCCAATCAATCGATCAACCTAGATGTGGAGTCCTCTTGGCTCCACCTGGCATATTTGAGCCCACGTGTCATGCAAGGCCACAGCTGGCTGGAGCTGCACCACAACTTCAGGTGGGGAAGGCCACTCCACCCGGAGCACCAGTATTTACTGAGCACCTATTACACATTTGGCTCTGATTAGGCCTTGGACTCTTCCACCCTCTTCCTTCATCTAAGCTCTCTGCTAGTGTCATGGAGGTGCTTGATTTCTGCCCCGCAGAAGAAGCCTGTGGGCATTTCCTGTGTGTCAAGTTAATGAGAGAAAGAAACCCTGGTTTTGGGAGGGGCAATGGCAAATATGGATGGAATGTGTTTGGAGCCAAGACGGGTCCTACACAGGGTGTGGGGCAGGACCTACCCCAGGGGTCCCGTGGAGCTCCCGTTGGGAGCAGGAAGCAAACAGTGAGGGGTGAGAAGTGGAGCCGGCAGGGCCCCTTCAATGCTTCCATTAAAATACACAGCAGAGACGTACATGAAAATATTAGTAAAAGTACTGGAGTTCATGAACTCAGGGTAGGGAAAGATGTCTTAAATAAGGACAGAGAAAGTGCCAATCTGAATGAAAAGGATGGATAAATTTAGCCACTTTGAAATTAAGAACTTCTTTGGATCTGTACCTTATGCCATATAAAAAATTAACTCAAACTTGATCAAAGACCTAAACATAAGAACTAAAATATAAAACTCTTAGAGGAAAAGCTTCATGACATTGGACTTGGCAATGATTTCTTGGGTATGAAGCCAAAAGCATAGGCAACAAAAGAAAAAAATAGATAAACTGAACTACCTCAAATTAAAATTTGTGCATCCAGGGGCAACCCCAAGGAACAGAAGAAATATTTGCAAATCAGATATCTGATAAGGGGTTAATATGCAGAATATATAAATAACTCCTCCTATAACTCAACCACAGCAATAACCAAAGAAACAAAGAAGCACTCTGAAAACAAAGGACTCAAATAGACTTTTCTCTGAATAAGATACACAAATGGCCAATAAGCACATGAGGAAACACTCAGCATCACGACATGTTAGGGAAATGGAAGTCATAACCACAACGAGACACTGCATCACACCAGTTAGGATGGCTACAAGAAGGAATGGAGGAGAAGGAGAGAGGCGAGGAGGGAAAGAAGGAAGAAAGGAAGGAAGGAAAGAAAGAAGGAAATAAATAATAAGTGCTGGCCAGGATCTGGAGATCGGAACGCTTCTTCCCCGCTGGTGGAAATGTAAGATGGTACAACCGCTTTGGAAAACAATATGGCAGTCCTTCAAACAGCCAAATGTGGTGTCTGTATATGATCCAGCAATTTCATTTCTGGGTGTTTACTCACAAAAAAAAAATGGAAACTATTTCAAATATATATGAAATATATATATATATATATGTATAGCCATGATCACAGCAACATTATTATCAACAGCCTACAGATGGAAACAACCCACATGTGCCTTAGTGGATCAATGGATAAACAAAATGTGGTCTGTACGTACAAGGGGATACTATTTAGTCTTAAGAAGGAAGGAAACTGGACATGGTGGCACACACCTGTAATCTCAGCAACTTAGGAGGCTGAGGCAGGAGGATCAAAAGTTCAAAGCCAGTCTTAGCAACTTAGCAAGGCCCTAAGCAACTTAATAAGACCATGTCTCAAAGTATAATATTAAAAGGGCTGGGATGTGGCTCAGTAGTTAAGCACCCTTGGGCTCATCCCCAGTACCAAAAAAATTAAATAAAATAAAGGAAATTCTGACCTGACATATACTACAGCACAAATGAACCTTGAAGACATCACGTTGACATAAACCAGACACAAGAGGTCAGATATTGATGACTCTACTTATATGAAGAACCTAAAGTAGTCAAATAAATAGGGATAGAAAGTGACATGTTGGTTGACAAGAGCTGAGGGAAGGGACATGAGAAATTATTGTCTGATGACTTCAGTTTGGAAAGGTGGCAATCTCGGAGACAGAAGATGACGGTAGTTCATAGAACACTTGTGTATTTAATTCCACCAAAGTGTGCATTTCAAGATGGTGAAGACGGTAAATATTATGTTATATATATTTTACTACAATAAAAAAATTAAGAAACTTCTGTTCATCAAAGAACATCTGAGACACGGCCAGCCACGGAGTGTGGGGGGGGGGGAATATCTGCAATAACTATGAGCCACCAAGGATGGTAGTATTTTTTTTTTTTTAAACTCCCATAAATCAATTAAAAAACAACAACAGACAGACAGGCTTATAGAAACACAGGCAAAAGATGCAAACCAGCACTTTATGCAAGAGAAAACCCAAATAGCCATGAACATAAAAAGATGCTCAGCCTCATTAGCCATCAGAGAAATGCAAATTGTAAACCACACGGAGAGACCATTTCTCACCCACCAGATTGGCAAAATTTATAAACCTGATCATGCCAAGTGTTGCCGAGGAGAGAGAAATGGGGGTTTTCATACCTCATTAGCGGGAGTACAAATGGGCAGGGCCACTGTGGGAAATGGAACGGCTTAGCAAAGTGGAGGGTCCACAGAGCCAACCCGCAGGTCCACTCTGGGCAAACACTGGGCAAGCCCTTTCTAGAGTGGAGCAGGCTGCGGCCTCACCAGAGGGCTCGTTAAACCCGGGCTGCTGCTGGGCCCCAGAGCCTCCTGTTCTGGAGGTCGGCAGTGGGCCTGAGGACTGGCATCTCTAACAAGTTCCCGGGTGATGCTGATGCTGAGGCTCTGGGGACGGCCCTTGAAGAATCATCTGCATTATTCATTATAAATACTGAAAATGACCCAAGTGTCCATTAGAAGCAGAAAGATGAGGTGGTGTGGGCGAGCCGCGGAACTTCACGCAGCCATACAATAAACAGACTGAGGGCTCCACGATCCACACGATGCTGAGTTAAAGAAACCAGACGCATAAACAGCTCGCCCATCGCACTGATGTAAAAAGTTTAAGAACAAGCCAGGCGTGGGTGGCACACGCCTGTCATTCCGGTGGCTTGGGAGGCTGAGGCAGGAGGATCTCGAGTTCAAAGCCATCAGCAACAGCAAGGTGCGAAGCAACTCAGCGAGACCCTGTCTCTAAATAAAATACAAAATAGGGCTGGGGCTGGGGCTCCATGACTGAGCGCCCTAAGTTCAATCCTTGGGACCCGCCCCCCCAAAAAACGTTTAAAAACAAGCAAACCTGCAGTGCTTAAGATTGCATCCTTGGTAAAACAGTAACACAGGGGCAGCTAACTTTTCTGTAAAGGAACAGAGGGCCAATGTTCTACTTTGTGCAGGCCTGACGGTCTCTCTCAGCTGCTCAGCTGCTCAGCAGTCACAGACAGCCTCATAAAGGAACAGGCGTGTGTGTCCCAATAAAATCATATTTATAAAAAGATGCTCCAGGCCTCAGTTTGCAGACCACTGCTATGAAGTTAAACAAGGCAGCACTGAGGGAACACAAGGTCAGGGAGGGAACACAAGGCACCTTTTGGAGGCTGGCAATGACTGTTTCCCAACCTCAATGGAAAATAAAGTTTTTGCTTTACCAAAAAAAGTGTTTGTTTTTTGGTACTGAGGATTGAACTCAGGGGTGTTTTACCAATGAGCTACATACTCAGCCTTTTTTTATTTTTTATTTTGAGGCAGGATCTCGATAAGTTGCTTAGGGCCTCATTAAATTGCCCAGGCTTGCTTTAAACCTTCAATCCTCCTGCCTCAGCCTCCCAAGTCACTGGGATTACAGGCCTGCACCACAGCGCCCAGCTGCTTTATAAAATTTTGTTAAGCTTTGTATTTATACATATGTGCTTCTCTGAATTGCATTTTTTATTTCCCAATTTTAAATAGTTTTAAATAAGTAAATAATAGGTCAACAAAATGTAGTTTATGCATACCAAAAAACAACATGATCTCATAAAGGAGAATACTGGACAGTGGTCATAGGAAGGCGAGGGGTGGGAATAAAGAGCTGATGGATGACCGACAGGTGTCAGGGCATCTCCACCAAGGCACAAGGGGCTTTTAAAACTCAAAACCAAGTTTCCAGCAAAAGCCAAGCCGAGCAAAGCCCTGTGGGAGCCAGACCACTGGACACCAAAACACAGCTGGACGAGAGGATTTGCTCTGCTCTGCTGCAGCACAGCAGGCGATGATGGTCTACAACACTCTATTATATATCTCCAAGTAACTAGCGGAGTTAGAAAGTTCCCTACACATAGAAATAACAAATATTTGAGATAGCCATGCTAATGACCTTGATTTGATTATTATATGTTGCATATATGTATCAAATTATAATAGTCCATAAATACAAATAGTACTTGTCAATTTTTTTAAACACATTATTTGGCAATCAAGTGAAATGGAGTGCTGATAAACGCTTCGACCTTGGTAAACCTTGAAAACACCACGCCAACTGCATGAAGCCAGATACAAAGTCCCCGAATCACAGGACTCCCTTCACATGTGTCCAGAACTGGTGAGTCTACAGAGACAGAAAGTAGACAGAGTTGGCCATGTTTGTGGGAGATGGTTCAGGGACACAGGGGTCCTCTCAGAGTCAAAATGCTCTAAAATTAATCGTGGGGATGGCTGCACCACTCTGAAGGCACTAGAAACCAATGAACTGTACAAATTATGCGCGTAAGTTGTATGAAAAGGAAACAAAATTTCAATAAATCTATTATCAAAATAATTTCTCTAATCTAAAACCGGGGCTGGGGTGTGGCTTGCCCAGCGTGTGTGTAGCCCTGGGTTCCATCCCCAGCTCCACCAAGACAAAAGCCGACAACAAAAACGCCACTGAATAAAATCAAGGGCCTCTGTCTTGTCACTAGCGAGGGGCAGGGAGGGGCCAGAGACCAACCACACGGAAAATAATCTGGAGAAGCCGCTTGTCTTTCCTCCCGCTCCAGAAGCCCCCGACCCATCACATCAGGCCCTTTCTGTCTCTCGCCAAACCTGCCGCCAATCAGAAACCCAAGGGGCCAGGATGCTGCAGGAGCCGGGGTCTCCCCGCCCAGACCTGAAGGGCTCTTGATATTCAGAAGGCAATGTCCAGGGAAGGCAGAGCCCTGTGCGAGTCGGGCTGGCTTTGGGAGCCGTGTCCCTGGAAGCCACTCGGGAAGGGGGCTTTGCCCTCCAGGAGCAGTCCCTCTGGCAGGGCCTCCCTTGAGTTTGCTGCTCCCGGCGGCTGTGAGGCGTGCGCAGGGGTGTCAGGCCTGGAGCCCCTGAGCCTACGCAGCGACAGCGGCACATTCGGGTGTTCTGGGTTACGTCCCAGCCCTCGCAGCCTCCGGGGAGCCTGGCAGATGGTTGCCAATGATGAGGCTGCGGGAGCCAGCAGATGGGATGCGTCAGGAGCAGAGGGTGCCTCGGATTCCCTCAGCTGCCGCCTCCCTCCTGTGCCATGCGGACCCTGACAGCTGTGAGCCAATGGGCCTCTCGGCTGGATCATAACACACAGAAAGCGGACCAAAGAACTTCCTAGAGATGCAGAGGAGGGACCAGGAGGCCCCAGGCAGGTTGGGAGGATCTTTGAGGTATGGCAGAAATAGCAAAAGGCTAATGCAATACATTACTATGCTGTGTGACCTCAGGGAAGCAGCTCAACTTCTCTGAGTCAGGTACCTTGAAGCTCTGGTATAGAGATAATAGCTCCCACCCCAAAAAGCTGGCAAAAGAATTCAATGATGCAAGGGGTGTAAAAGTACCTAGCAGTGAACGGAGTTCTGTGCATCACTCAATAAAGGTTAGTCAGATGTTAGCTGAGTAGAAATAAATGCAAATTGAGTTACTCTCCAAGTTAGCGTTGGGGCTGGCTGAGCCCAACTGAAGAAAGCACGAAAGACAGCAGAACATTCAAACTGATGTTTGTTGAGACAGACTCTGTACTAAAGTCTCACGGGGATTATCTCATTTGATTCTCAGAAGAATCCCAGCAAGTGGGTGTTGTGATCCCAATTTTAGAGGTGAGTCAACCGAGTCATAAGAGGAAAAGTAACCTGCCCGCCGTCCCACAGCTACTGAGGCAGAGTGGCAGCTCAAATCTGAGCCCATGCTCTTCGACACGGCCAGAAGGAGCTCAACACTTAAATCCCAGTCCTCGCCAGGCATGGTGGCATGGACGGGACGATCATCCCAGCAGCTCAGGAGGCTGAGGCAGGAGAATCCCAAGTTCAAAGCCAGCCTCAGCAATTAGTGAGGCCCTAAGCAACTTAGTGAGACCCTGTCTCAAAATAAAAATGCTGGGCATGTGGCTCAGTGGTCAAGAGCCCCTGGGTTCAATCCCAGTACCAAAAATAAATTAATTAATAAGATAAAATAAATTTAAATCCCATCTCTACCACCGCCCGGGCCTGGAGGAAGGGTCCTAACGTCTGTGGGTCTCATGATCCGAAAAATAAGAAAACGAATCATCTTGTGGGCTGGGAAGAGGGCCCAGTGGCATGGCACGTCTGAAAGGGAGGTGGCCCCATGGTGCAGGGCCTGGTGTGCAGGAAGCCGGCTCACTCTACTGCTTGGCCCATGGCAGCCACAGAGGGTTTTATCTTGGGGCCTCAGTTTCCCCATGTGTGAAATGGAACAAGTGAGACCAGATCTCTGAGCCCTTCCCTGTCACTCAGCTTTCTGTTGCTGGGACAAAATACCTGAGGTAAATCAACTTAAAGGAGGGAAGGTTTATTTTGGTCCATGGTTTCAAAGGTTTCAGTCCTTAGTCATGTGCCCCATGGCAGTTGGGCCTGTGGTGACAGAGGAAGGCTGTGGAAGCTGGTGGCAGAGGAAACTGCTCATGTCATAGCAGTTGGGAAGCAAAGTGAGGGGGGCGGGGCGGGGCCAACATTCCCCAAGGCCACGCCCCCAGTGACCTAACTTCCTCCCACTAGGCACCTCCTCCTAAAGGTTCCACCACCACAGCACCGTAGGCTGGGGCCCTGGAGGGACTTCCAGACCCAGACCATAGCACACCTCCCAAACGGACCTCTTCTGGCCTCATCCCCCTCCCCACACCATGGTGTGCCAACAGCACAAAGCTCTCCAAGTTACTGGGGACCAGATGAGCCTGGCATCTTGCTAAAGCTGAAGTAAGTCTGGGCATTGCTATTTTTAAAGCATGTTGGGGGAAAAAATGAACTGGCACGCTAAACCTGTGAGTGGACAGGTACTGTTCGGTGTGAGTCTAGCACAATTAGGCTTTTAAAAAGAATCAACATAAAGAGAAATTAGCAGCGAATAATAGGGGACCCGGGTGTGTAGAGGGGTCCAGCTCACAGCCCTGACAGAAAAGGGGGTGCAGAAATGGAAACACAGCCCCCTGGTGGAAAAGCTATGAGGCATTTCAAGCGCAGCAGCGGAGCGTTACGTTGAGCACAAGGCCCGTCCCCACAGGGCACCTGGCCTTCTCTTGACAAGAGGGCTGCGTGGTTGCACACACAGACTCCACCTGTGCACTGCATTGTGTGTGATGATGTGAATGGAGTCGGTCACTCGCACCCTCAAGTCCAGGGTCCTCAGATTCCACCACAGAAGCTGGAGAGGTTCTTTTCTTAAAAAATTGCACCCATCATAAAGGTGCACGGGCCTTTTTCTTGTCATTATCCACCTAACAAGACAACAGAACCACACGCCCCAACAGCTGTGGCCGCAGCCTGGACACTGCACCACGGGTGTGTGGAGATGACTCACAGCACCTGATCCACGCTGCACGGGAGGTGGAGTCTGGCTCGGGTTATATGCAAATGCCACACCCCTTGTACAAGGGATCGGAGCATCTGTGGGTTTTGTATCCGCTGGGGGGTTCTGCAGCCGATCTCCACAGGTACCAAGGGATGTCTGTGCATGTTTTTTAAAAGGTAACATGAGTGCTTGTGCTCAGGTCCTGAATGTCCCCATAGGTCCGTGTGTTGAAGGCTGTGTCCCCAGACGATGCACTATTGGGAGGTGGTGGAACCTTGGATAAGTGGGCTTTGTGGAGGTCCTGAAGTCACTAGGGGGGGTGCCCTTGAAAGGGATCATGGTTTCCCAGTCCCTTTGTCCTTCCTGGTCATGAGATGAACACCCTCACTCCAGGCCCAAAGCAATTGGGCCAACTGATCATGGATTGGAACCTTTAAAGCCATGAACCAAAATAAACCTTTTCTCTTTATAAGCTGATTGTCTCAGGTATTTGTTATAGTCACAGAAAGCTAGCCAATACACATGACAAAAATAGGATTACAAATGACCAGCATGTCAATGTGGTTCAGCAGTGAACTGCCAGGCACAGATTTGTAGGGTGAATGTTGTTTCCTTTTAACCCTGTCACTGCATCCTGGTCTCATCGTACAGCTGTACAGGATGTGCACTGCACAATCCTCTGCTGCTCATCTAGACAGCACCACAAAACATGACCCCAGAGTCACACAATTTCTCACACTGAAGTCTGATAAGATGACGGAGCCGTTTAGAAATTTAAATTACCACTGTTTACACTTTACAGGCTGCTCACCATGGAGAAACTGTTTCCAATTATGAAACATGAAAGCTGGTCACCGGTTGGGGTTAATATGATGCTCTGCATGAGAGTGAGCAGGCGAGACTGCCCAGATACCTAATTACCTGGAAAGATAATCTTGAATAATTGGAATTAGAGCAACTAAAGCAATTATTAGATGTTGTGATCTCTGGGAGCAATCCTCCACCAGCTTAGGGATTTAAAAACAGCACGTAATTAGAGGAATCCAGAACTTCAGAGAAGAGTGCGGCAGAACCAGAACTTCAGAACCAGGGAAGGGGAGGCGCTGGTGGAAATGAGATTTGAGGAATGGCTGGACAGGGGCTGAGCTGAGGGTGGATGGGTGAAATGGCAGGGCAGCTAGGTGTGCTTGAGCAAGACACTTAACCTCTGTGGGCTCTCCTCTCCTTCCAACCTTCAGTCACTCAGCAAATGTCTATGGAGCACTTGCTGTTGTTTGGTACTGCAGATATTTGCCTTTCTCCTTTGCACAGGCTCTTGATTCTACTGGAGTGGTTTCCCCTGAGGTCCTTATGCACAAGGAGGCTTTGCACCTCTCCTTCAAGACACTTCCCACAAGGCACCTGTTATATGGTTTGCATCTTTATTATCTCATGAAGGCCACACATTGAAAGCTTGGTTGCCAGTGTGTGGTGCTATTGGAAGGTGGTGGAACCTTTAGGAGGTGGGGCCTAGTGGGAGGAAGTTAGGTGATTGGGGGCATGGCCTTGAACGGATGTGAGGCTCCAGCCTCTCCTCCGTCTCACTTCCTGGATGCCATGCCATGAGCCACTTTGCTTCTCCAATGTGCTCCCTGCCGAGATGTTCAGCTTTGCTATGGCACCAAAGCAAGAGGGCCAAATGACGGTGGCGAAGCCTCTGAAACTGAGGGCCACAAGAAACCTTCCTCCTTTTAAGTTGTTTATCTCAGGCATTTTGTCACAGTGACAGAAAGCCAACATAGTGCTCATCCACGCAGCCCCCCGCAGCCCTCTGTCCCTGTGTCCGTCTCCCCCAGCTAGAAGGTGAGGCCCTAGAGAGCAGGGGCTGGGGCGAGTCTCCTCACTGCCCAGCTCCTGGCACACACGCAGCCTGGCTCAAGGGATGAATGAGACCATGAGTCCAAGGTCAGGTGGACACAGGTCATGGCAGCCCTTTCCTGAGAGCGCTGCCTCCAGGAAGTAAACAGCCCCAGGTCCACCGGTTGTGTTGCACGTTGAGAACGGCCAGAAAACCATCTCCTGGAGGAAGATTCTACAGATGGATCAGGACTGTTTAGAGGGGTAACGACGCCTGCCCTGCACCTGAGGGCTGCTGGTAGTCTCTCAGTGGGATCTAGAAATGGGAGATAAGAGGAAGTGATAGATTTGTGGACCATGTTGGAGGGTCTCCTGCCCCTGCATCTCAAAATGTCTGTCTCATTGGGGTGGAAGGAATCAGAGCTCCCATGTTGCCTGGCTCTGGACCACAGGTGTGTGCCTGGTCCCTCGGGAGCACAGAGCAGGAGAAACTGATGCAGTCTGGGAGTGAGGGGGCTCATGGAGGCAGGACCTCCAGTCTGGCTCATGAAGGTTGACAGGAAGGGACTCCGACAGCCAGAAACCATCCCCAGATCGATGCACGGGATCCCTGATGCAGGCTGACCCCACGTGCAGCTGTGGAAGTGGGCTCCCCTCTCCCTTCCCTGCTCAGCATGTTCTGATCTATGCACATTTCAGTTCTATGACATAAATCAATAAAATGCACTAAATAAATTAAGTGAGCAGCAGAATTGTAAATCGATTTCAGGCGGAGAACAGAGAGGTTGAGGGAAACAACAAGAGACTATTATAGGAGCTGAAGTGCGAAATCACTCACACAGGACGCAGGACTGTGGCCGCGGAGACACCACATTATTATACATCTCTGAAATATTCAACAAATGAACCTATCAGCTTTGGAGACTGTGTCCAGAAATTGCTGGCTGGTGGCTAGAAGAAATCCCAGCTCTCTGGGAACAGGGGCAAGAAGCAGAGATGACTTAAAACACAGCCCAGCACTGGTGGGCCAGAGGAGACCAAGGCTTCAGAAGCCGGATCCAGATTTCAAAACTTAAATCAACCCCTCAGTACCTGTGACATGGCCTCTGTTCATTTCTTCCTTTCTTTATTCATTCAACAAACCTTTACTAAATTCCTTCTCTGTACCAACTCCTCCTGGAGCATGAGGGGCACAGAGAAGGTCGAGGTACAGTGTGTGTCCTCCAGGAGGGTCCAGCTTGGTGCAGGAGATGACCTCCATACAGTGTGACAGCACAATAGGACCTCTGGGCATTCAGGGACAGCTTTTCATAATGGGTCATGTCTACACTGGGTTTTGAAGGATGAATAGAAGTTTGTGAAGAGGTGGAGGCAGGTCAGACAGAGGGAACAGTTACACAAAAGCACAGGAGACGATGGAGAGCACAGAGGCAGGGCCAGGGCACAGGCGTCATGTCAGGGACAAGTGGACAAGGCAGGCAAGCCGCGATCATGACGAGCCAGACTGTCGCAGTCAAGCGACATATATAAGTTGGAGTCATTATGCAGGGGCCCGATATGACTGGATTTTCATCTCAGATCATTTAAAATTCAGTGTGGGAGGAGCTTTCTTTCCTTTCCAACGAAGGCTAACGTATACACCTGCATGGACTTCACCACCCGGGCACATGGGTGCAACTGGTGCCCAGGTCAGCATCAGAGCACTGCCAGCTCGCACAGTCCCGCCTCCTCTGCAAGAGCAGCTGATGTCCTGACTAGGTGGCTCTTCTGTTTTCCAGGGTCCTGTACATGGAGACATGTGGGAGGTGTTCTTTCAAACATGGCTTCATTTGCTCATCACCCATGATGCTGTGGGCAGCTGGACACTGTGCATTCTCAGGGCTGTAGAGTATTCCACTCTGCATGTTGATGGGCCTTGCAGGTAGACTCTAAGCAGCATCATGAGTTTGGGAGGCCAGCTAAGAGGTTAATCATCCAGGAGGGACGTGACGGCAGGCCAAACAAGTGTCAGTAGCAATAGTGAGGAAGCATGAAAGCAGAAGGGGGAGCAGGGACAACCTTTGTCAAATAGCTGGACTGGAGGAGGGAGCGAGGGGTGAGCATCTGGGCTCTGGCTTGGAAGTCCAAGCAGATGCTGGGGAAGACAGGACAGTGGTGGGGAAGGATGAGGCCTGGTGACTTTCACTGTGGACTGGCTGAGTTTGTGGGGGCTTCCCAGGGAAAGGGCCCAGCAGGCAGCTGGAGGAAGATTCTAGAGGTCAGGAGGGACATCTGAGCCTAGGGCATCACCAGTGGGATAGGACATGTGGCTGAGGCAAAGGGTTGTCTCTGCTGTCTTTCAGTACCACCAAGGATTACAGGCGAGGGGTCAGAGAGGATCCACCCACAGCGCAGAGGACAGGAGAGATGACAGCTGATGAAAAGTGGCAATGGCAGTTTGAGAGATGGAAAGATCAGAGGTGGGTGGCATGCACAGTGAGAGCAGCTGACCTGCCCCGAGGAAGCTTGTGAGAAGGCAAGTCCCCGAACGGAAGTCCCAGGAGTTCCAAACTAAAAACCAAAAGTTAAGTGACAGACGACTTTTGGGACACTGATGTATCCTCCAGCATGCTTTGCACATTTGATTTCCAAAATGTTGGCAGCTAGGTTGGCAGCCTGGAGCTGGGAGTGTCCCTCCCTGGGAAACTGATTCATCTGGGAGAAAAAGCCTTGTGACAGTGGAATGGGTTGACCAGATGGACTTTTCCCATGGCGGCCTTTTCCCAGTGGCTGGATGCCCTCTCCCCACGCTTCCGCAGCTTCAAAAGAGCACGTGGGTGCCTTACTCTTAAATAAGAACATCAGATATATGAGGGGAAATCACAAAATAAAAAAGATCAAAAGTTTTTAAAAAATAAGCCAAAGAACTTGGAAAGAACAGAGACATTAAGAGATACAGAATAAAACTTTTAAAAGATTAATGCCCTCAAAAAATATGAGAAGAAATTCTGTCCATCAAACCAAGGCAAGAGACTATATAAAGGAACATTCTGATAATAAGAAAAAGCTCTTAAAATTTAAAATATAACTGCAGGAATGTTAAAAATAGACTGGTCAAAAGACAAAAGTTGAGTAAGTATCTCAGGATGAAATAAAAACAAAAATAGAAAATTAAAAATTAAGGGTAAAAAATAAAATATTGAAAGCTTCCAGAGAAGAAAAATAAAATAGGCTGCACAAAATAATCTAAAAGGCATTGAGTTTAACAAAACTAGAAGCTGGAAGACAAGAGAACAACCAACATTTCCCAAATTTTGTGGGAAAATTATTTCCAACCTAGAATTTTATACCCAGCTAAACAGTCAAGTGTGCCCAAGGAATGAGGGCAACGTTTACATGTGAATAGTCTCAATCAATCATGCTCTCCTTCTTGGGAAACTACTAGAAAATATTTTCCTCCCAAATGAGAAAGTAAACCAGAAAAAGAAGCTCCTGGTATCCAGGAAGCAGGACATCAACATGACAAAGGGGAGGAAATTCCAAAACGATGTTAAAGGGGGCATTGGAATAATAGTCCTAGACAGTCATTGGGCTCAACTGGGGCTGGAAGTCAAAAGACTCCACAGGAATGTCAGGGAGAGAGGGAGGAAAACAGGGAGGAAGAAAAAGTATTTGAGGATGAATGTACGAAAAACAGCTATGCAAATATTATTTACTTTGAGAGAAGAAAAATCATATAAGAGAAAACAATCAGTATATCACATGGCTCTATTGTGTATATTTATTGTGTCCCAATAATGCAAACAATTGACTTAACTGAACAAATTCACTAGAAGTTGTGACCTGACAATATTGGGAAGACCAAAAGAGATTAAGTATGTTGGAGGTGGTGTAAGAAAACTAATATTTAAAAGTGAGTTATCAAGGAAAAACAAAATAAGCGTGTTATTTTAAAATATAGAGGGTCCCCCACTTGTGACAGTTTGATGGTTCAATTTCTGATTTTTCAACTTTACAATGCTATGAAAATGATCTGCATTCAGTAGAAACCACACTTTGAACTTTGTTTTGGTTCTTTTCCCAGGCTAGCAATGTGTGCTGTGACACTCTCCAGTGATGCAGGGCAGGGCCAGTGACTTGGCTCCCAGGTGGCCCCAATTGTTTCACAGGGAAACAACCATTACCCGCTAGTGACCTGTGCTCGACAAGGATGTGCCATAGTTCAGTGGGTTCGATACATTTTGACTTAGAATATTGTCACCTTACAATGGATTTGCCAGGCTGTGGCCCCACTGTCACTCAAAGAGCGGGTATATGGAGATGAATAAGAGGAGAGGGAGCTAAAGGACGGGAAGGCTGAAACGCACATAGGTCAAGGTACTGTTTTTCTCTTAGGCTTATAGTACTTTTTGAATTTTTTTTTTTTTTTTTTTTGGTACTGGGGATTGAGCTCAGGGACACTCAACCACTGAGCCACATCCCCAGCCCTATTTTGTGTTTTATGTAGACACAGGGTCTCACTGAGTGGCTTAGCACCTTGCCCTTGCTGAGGCTGGCTTTGAATTTGTGGTCCTCCTGCCCCAGCCTCCCAAGCTGCTACTTTTTGACTTTTCAAACCATTATACTATACGACTTTCATTTTTCTTAATTAAGATTTTGTAAATATCCTAAATGTCAGTGTGGTGTGAATAACATTAACCATAAAGTATAACGAGATTCAGAACAGTACAGGACGGAGCTGGAAGAGCTGGGGTGGAGGGCGGATGGTGCATTTGAGTGCAGAAAGGAAACTGGAGGGGAAGGAAGGAGCAGAAAGAGAAAGAGGGAGGAGGCACCAGAGGCTAAGAGGGGCGCAAGCTTCCAGAGGGTGCACCTGGCACATAGTAAACACTCAATTAACTCACTGCTGGGTCAGGGCTGTCCATGGCTGCAGACAGTTCCAGGCAAATGAGGATTGAGAAGCAGCAGTTGGCTTGGCTGTTGGGAGGTTTCTGGAGCAGCCTGAATGTGCATGTGAACCCTAAGAGGCTCAGTGTGTTCGCCTGTTCATTCATTCATTTCCACTGAGAGTCCATCCACCCATGAGAAGCTCTAACCTGGGCCTTCGAAACTGGGGGCTTCCATGTCACCCTACTCGGGACAGGTCTTTACTGGGGGCCCTTTTAATGCAATGAAAGGGGAAACCCAAACATCTTCGTGGACTCTCTGTGGAGCTGAGGTGAGCATCATCCCACAGTGTCAACCAGCCTTGGGAAAAGATGTCCCCAACCTTCCTGAACCACCCTGGTTCAGAAGCCTTCCACCGGATCTGGTAACTGTGCTCAGCTCCTCTGCAGGGACCTCTCCTGGAGTGCGGGGGCTCTGCGTTGGTCCTCCCTGCACCTTCACTGTCTCCACCAGACCCTGCCACATGGTAGGTGCTCAGGAAACGTTGGTTGAGTGGAGAGGCTCGTGTGCACGTGGGCGGCATATGGAAGGTGTTCCACAGGCAAGGGGACGGGCAGTTGCTCCCCACCAAATATTTAGGTCACTTTGGGAGAAATAGAGGTTTTGACAAGACCAAGGCAGGCCTTCACAAGCAGACGAGGGAGCCTCCCACACCCAGAAGCCTGGCCAGGCTGGTTCCAGCATGGCTGCTCCACCCCTGCCTCATGGGAGCAGGGCACTTCTTTCCCATTGGTGTTGGACGTGGCCACATGACTTGCTCCTGCCGGTGGGTCAGCAGCAGGCACAATGTGAGCACGCGTTTCAAATGTGCCTGTGGACTTGGCCTCGCCAACTTGCCTTTCTGGCGTTACCATAAGAAACCTCCATCAGGTGTCTGCAGTTCCCTCTACCTGGTCCCCAAAATAGACCTACACAGAGCTGACTTGAGCCCAGTCTATATCCTGGAACCCAGTTATCTACATCAGCAAGAAAATCCACAGATATGTGAGTAATAATAATCACCTAACAATAATTGCTAGAACAATAACTTGTGGGATGGCTTGTTACACAGCATTAACATGGGAACTGCTGACCAATACACCAGGCTTTAAGATCATCAGTTGGTCACATGACTTAATTAGTGACTGAGGTTTTGAAACACAGGGAAACCTGGAGGAAAAAGATGGAGAAGTACCAAAAGCTTTGCCTCTGCCATTTTCAGAGTCAAGTTCACAGCATGTGGGCATTGCTGTTCATCTGTATTGGCACATTTCACCTTCGTAAATCTCTCAGGCATCTTGAATTAGTTCCTCATTCTCTGCCTGACACAGCCTGACACATGCAGACCTTCAGTGCAGTGCTGATTACACTGCATTGCCAGATCTGCGCCGAGGTGGGCAGAGCCCTGGAGGCTCAGAGGAAAAGAAGAGACCTTTGGTGCTTGAGACCAGGCTTACAAGGGACAGAGCTGTGAAAGGCACCATGTCCAACTGTGATAAGGGATGCTCAAATGCAAGGGGGACATAATCTGAATGTCCAGCTGCAGGACCTGGCTAAATTGTCTCCATTTGATGGAATATGACATAATTGTTTAAAAAAATGAAGGAAGTGGCTGGGGTGCGACTCAGTGACAGCACATGCTCTTAGCATTCAGTTGTCCCAACAAACACGCACACACACGATGACAGCAAGTGTCTGTGTACTAATAAGAAAAGTGACCCACGACTTCATATATATAAATCTATACACCTACATACAAGCATATGTGTGTATGCATATAGAGTTTTTTTTTTTGCAAGAACTGATAATAATGAATATGTAAGGGTGGGCTTATAAGAGTCTGTCATCTCTAATTTACACACCAAGTTTCAAATTACACATTCAGATTTCCACAATGCAATATTGTATTCAGAACATGCAAAGTTCTGAAAGAACAGTGTTGCAGGAGCAGGGAGCAGTATGTGCAAAGGCCCTGGGACACACACTAGCTTGGCTGACTCAGGAACAGCAAGTATTCTGACCTAGACAATGGTAAGGGAGGGGAGGTGGCAAGAGATGAGATCCTGGGTACAGGGCCAGGCCATGCAGGACCTTTTAGGTCACTCTGGGGACACTCACTTTTACTGAATGAGAGGACAGCTGTGGGAGGGTTTTAAACAAGGGAATTCTGTGATGTGATTTTATGTTTTAAATAGATTGTTTCAACTACCAAGAGAATCCAAACGCAGAAATGGAGGGAGGTAACCAGCTAAGAGATTGTGGCAGGAATCCAGATGAAAGACGGTTACGGCTTAGGCCAGTGTAAAACAAAAAGTATAGTCCCCATGTGGAACGTCAAACTGGAGTGGTCAGACCAAGGAAGAAAATGCCACGCCATGGCATGACACAGACGACAGACAAATGTTTTGCCCATGGGCAGAGGAGGGAATGAGGAGGCAGCACTGAGAAGGGCCGTGGGTGCATGTGTACATTTGCCTGGTGAAAGGATGCTGCCACTGTTTGGACCTGGAATGTTCCCTGAAGGTCTGCGTGTTGAAGGCTTGGTCCTCAGCTTGATGCTATTGGGAGGTGGAGGAACCTTTAAGAGGTGGAGCCTGGTGGGAGTAAGTTAGGTTATTGGGGGATCGGGGGTGTGTCCTAGAGGGAGACTGTGGGACACCAGCCTCCTGCTGACTCTCTGGCTTCCTGGCCACTGTGAAATGACAGCTTACTCTACCATATGCTCCCACCACAGTCCCCAAAGCATCAGATCAACCAACCATGAACAGAAGGAAGGATGGCTCCAAAACTGTGAGTCAAAATAAAACTTTCTTATGTTTAAGTTACTTATCTGGAGTTTTTTGCTCCAGTAATGGAAATCAAAGGTTCAGATGGAGGCAAGCTCCGGACTCAGCTCGGAGGTCCTGGAGGAGGATGAAGGGCGTCCCCCAGGTCCCAGAAGGGGATCCCCCTTGTGACCCTCCTGGTTCTAGGCTTTTCAAGCAGAAGAACCAGACACTTAAGAGCTAGACTGCTCAAATTCACATCCCAGCCCTGCTGCCTCCTAGCTGTGGAACTGCCCTGTGCCTCGGTTTCCTCGTCTGTAAAGGTGGACAATGTCGGTCAGGCTGGCCCGTGGCAGGCGCTAGTAAGCATGGCTGCTAGCACCGGGGACAAGAGGTCGCATAATGAAGGCCCACTTGTGTTAGGGTCGCCATAATGATCACATTTGGTTGACCAGAAAAACTCCAGGAGAGAAGTCACAGCACAAGCTGGGGCAGCAGCCAGCATCTGTGAAAGACAATCATTTGGGGGGGACACGTCTGCAACAAGTCACCCCATGTCCCTGTCTCCCGGGGGCCTCGACTGTACAGAGGAGACTGGTGGTGGAGAGGAGAGGGTGAGAGAGTGGGTGGATGTGCACGCGCCATGCAGGTGGCCACCAGGAGAGGCCATGTGGCTGCCATGGACCTAACCCTGCTGACCCCGGGGACAGCTAAAGCGCTTGAGAGGCGGTGAATACATGAAAACTGCCCTGCGATGCAGTGGCACAGCTGTCCCCTCAGCCTCTTGTAAACATTTTTATACATACAGCCACACGGTCCTCCGCGTGGCTGCCAAGCCCTAAAGGTAAAATCGCAAAGCCAGTAAACACAAGGCTGCAAGCTTTCTGGGGCGCTGGGTCCTCATAAAAGACCCAGGAGGAGAGGTCTGAGGCCGCCTGGGGGCGCAGGAGCCACTCGGCTGCCACGCACATGGACACGGGCACACGACCCGTGGGTGGACACCCTGGGAAGCGCCCACCGGCGCGCACAGGCTCGCAGGAGCACCTGCCGCGTGCGCCGCACCCGCCGGGCTGGGAGAAACACCGGGCACATGCGCAGACCCCGCTTCCCGTGAGTCAGGCGCGGCAGGGCTCAGGGACCAGGACCCGGATTAACCCCCAGCTCTGCGCCTCAGGAGGGTGAGGTGTCCGCTGCTGGCCATGCTTATAGTGACCTGGAGTTGGAAGCCAGGCCCCAGGTGCTCCGCCAAACGCTTCAGAGATGGCGGCATGGAGAGACCACAGGACATGGTCATGGGAAACCAGGAAGCGGGAACACCACCCCTCTACCAAAGGCTTGCTCCAGGGTCCTTCTTCCTGCGGGCTGAGGGACAGTGAGGGTCCTGTCACTCACCCCTCAGTCTCAGGAGGACCAAGTGCTTGGCTGGAGCTCTCCAAGGAGATGGCACCTGTGCAACAGGAATGTCACCAGCCTCCATGACACAGGGCCAGCTGCCCCCTCTGTTTTGCCAACCGCCTGAGGGGAGACACCACTGCACTTAAGAATCTCCAGCACCCAATGCTCTCCATGTGGGGACAGTTGACATGCTTGGGATTCTGCCTTGCCTTCCCCTGGCCTGACTCCAGGACCACAGCCCTCTCTGAATCTCCAGGCTGTGTGAAGAGGCTTGCACACCTGTTTCTCTTGCAGGCTTTTCTAGGGGAGCAGGCAGGTGGGGAGATGGCCAGCCTCTCTGTCACCCTTCAGCATCAAGTCACTTCTTCCATGATCAGAAACTCCCTGACTTTTAGCTTGTCCCAGCATTTCCCAGCATGAAGGCCACATTTCCCAGCCTCCCTTGCAGCTGGCCATGGCCCTGTGTTAAGTTCTGGCCATGAAGGTATTCAGAGTATATCTGGGGCAACTTCTGGGAACCTTAGAGTTGATGTGGAACCTTTGCCCTTCCTCCACTGTATTGCCTGGAATGCAGATGCTATGGCTGGTGCTCTAACCACCATTCTAGGCCATGTAGACAAAGATCATGGGGTGATGTGGAGAGGCAGCAGGGGACCAGGTCTGAGGACTTTGTGCAGCAGAAACCTCTCAGAACAACCCTCCCCGCACCTGTGAGACAAAAGTGACTAGACATCAGGTCTCCATCATTTGAGAGCAAAGCCCCAGTGGGAGGCAGGTCCCCAATACTGTCTGAACTCAACTTCCACACCCGTCATGCCTCCTCCAGGGTCCCAGTGTGACGGGATGTAAGAGAGCACAAAGGATCCCAGGACACCTCTGGGGCAGGAGGACAGATGGTCCTCCCCCTCCTGCCTCCCCCACTTCGGTGAGAGCTCAAGAAACTCAGTGCTTCACAACAAGACATCTGGCTTCCTGGGCCTGTCGCCTGGGGAGGCTGAGAGAGCACCCTCGAGGCGCTGGGAAGCCCGGAGGCAGGGAGCCTCTCTGGAGGCCTGGAGCTGGCACCTGGGCGGGGCACACTCACCTTTCTCCGACGCTGGGGCCAGGTCAATGAAGCTGCGACATTTTTCACCTTTGAAAAGAAAAGAAGGGTTTTCAGAATGCGAGAGCACTCCTGGGCTCCAGGCCCTTGTCTGTCCCCCTTCCTGAGCCCTGGAGCCAACCAGCATCTGTCCCCAGCCCTTATGACCAGCAGCCTGTTGTGCCAGGAGCACACTGAGCCTGCCGGCCTTCACCTCTGCTGGCGGCAGGCCCACCTCCTCCCTACCCCTGGGCCCCGCTCCCTGCCGCCACCCCAGTCCAGGCTCCTCGCTGGGTGCCTCTCCCACAAGGGGTCCTCAAACTAGGCAAAAGGTTGCCCACAAATCCAGGTTGCCGATCTTCCCTTGGAGTATTAGAAAACCTGACCGTGAGGGGCCCAACCCCACTCAGCAACAGCCACATGGGTTGGCAGACATGTCCCCTCGGATGGGGCACGGGAGGCTCTGATTTGCCACAGTCCCTGCCTCCCCTGCTGGCCTGAGCCCCAGCCTCACTTAAGCCACTCTGATGGCCTCTGGGACCCTCAATGGGCCACTTGGTGAGTGAGTTTGCAGCCACTGGTTTACAGATTTTAAACCAGTGAGGAGAGACATTGGGTCAAAATAAAACGTGTGGATTGGAGGGTGAAAAGGATCTGGAAGCTTCCACCATTCTCCACCCTTGTGTCTGCTTGGAGCTTCCTAAATTGTCTAAGAAGGTCCCTTGAAGCCCCTTTGGGCTCCTGAACATCCTTCCAGTCCATGTAAAGACAAGCAGACCGGGAGGCAGTGGTGGGAAATCAGGCTGGAAAGAAGGAAGGGCTGGATCACAAAGGGTCTTGAAGGCTCAGCCAAGGAGTTGCTTCCTCTCATTTATGACCCTCTTATCATGGACTTCTAGACCACAGGTGGGTGGTTGCAACCCAAGTGGTCCTGGCATGTTTGCTTCCTCCCTGTGCTCTACACTGAGACACAGGACCCTTGCCTTCCATTACAGATAAAGATAAGAAGGCTCAGAGTAGCTGAGCAACCAGCCTGGGTCACACAGCAAGATAGTGGTGCCAAGACTGTAACCAATAATATAAAGAAGTATTTACTGACAATGGAGAACTGGAGGGAGAATTAAGACAAAAGAAAGAAAAATAAGTGTTGTTTTAGATTTCAAATGAATTTAAACTTTCTTTAATATTGTATTGTTTTCTCCAAAGCTAGAGTGGGGTAAATTTAATGACCAAATTCAGACCCGCAGCAGCAGGGAAACACTTGGTGGACCTTGGGTCCTTTGGCCTTCAGGGACACTTTCCAACATAATAAAACTAAAATTAAAAATTATATTTTATAACCACATCAGTATGAAGATGAATGTATTAAGTATGAAATATTTTCTTCATCTCAAAGGTTTTTTTCCTTCTGATTTTAAAAGAAATTAAAACATTTTCATGGCTCATGAAAGTTTGGGAGGCCTCAGCTCTTGTCTCCTGGGCCTGAAGGAAAAGAAACACAGGATTTCCTGAGCCCGGTTCCTGCTCCCACCCAGATGGGCTCCTTAATCATATCTAAGATTTATGTCTGAGTACTTTGCCTTCTATCTTCTTTAATGGTTTGCTTGAGATGTGATTCATATGCCATGCTATTCATCCATTCACAATGTACAATTCGAGCCGGGTGTGGTAAAGCATGCTTATAATTCCAGCTACTTGGGAAGCTGAGGAAGAAGGATCGCAAGTTGGAGGCCAGCCTCAACAATTTAACGAGGCCCTGCCTCAAAATAAAAAATGGAAAGTGCTGGGGATGTAGCTCAGTGGCAAAGCACCCTTGTGTTCACTCTCCAGTGCCATAAAAGAAAAGCGTAAAGTAATAAAATAAAATGTACAACTCAATGGTTTTTTCAGTGTATTTTTAGTATAGACTCGAGATTGCGTGGCCATCACCACAATCAATTTTAGATCATTTTCAACACCCCCAAAAGAAAGCCCGTACCTATTAGCAATCAATCCTCATTTCCTCCTCCTACCAGCCCTAGGCACAGTTGATCTATTTTCTGTCTCTACAAATTTGTCTAGTCTGGGCATTTCATACCAATGCAATCACGTAAGCTATGGTCCCCTGAGACTGGCTTCTTTTACTTAGTCTGTTTTCAAGGATTGTCCATGATGTACCATGTATCAGTACTTCATTTCTTTTCACAAGAGAATAATATTCCATTTTATGGATATATAGTGTCCCCTCTTCCCTTCTCTGTGGTTTCTCTTTCTGAGGTTCCAGTTACCTGCAGTCAAATGAAGTCTGAAAATAGTAAATGGAAAATTCTAGAAATAAAAAATTCAGAAGTTTTTAACTATGTACCATTCCAAGTAGCATGATGACATCTCATGCCGTCCCACTGTATCCTGCCCAGGGCATGAATCATCCCTCTGTGCTACGTGTCTATGTTGTATATGCTACCTGCCCGTTAATCATTTAGTAGCCATTTCAGTTATCAGATCAACTGTCACCATATCAGAGTGCTTGTGTTCAAATAGTCCTTATTTTACTTAATAACAGCCCTGAAGTATAAGAAGAGTAACGCAGAGGGGACATCAGGGCATAAAACAAGGAAGGACCAATTAAATCTTGGTATTATGTGGCAATGCTGCAGGGCATATAAGAAAAAAAGCATAGTATATATAGGTTTTCGGTGCTGAGATTTGAGGCATGCACAGGGTATTGGAACATACCTTCTGAAGATAGAGACTAGTGTACCAATTTCATTTGTCCATTCATTCATTGATGGACACTTAGGTTTGTTTTCACTCTTGGCTATTTATAAACTTTCCTGTACAAGATTTTTTGTGGCCAAGTTTTCATTTCTCTTCAGCATATACCTAGCAGTGGAATTTCTGGATCACGCAGTAACACTGCTTAATCTTTTGAGGAAATGTTAGTCCAGGTTCCAAACCTGGACTAACAAACCAGGTGCACCATTTTGCTTTCCCACCAGCTGCAGACATGAGTTCCAGTTTCCCCACATCTTTGCCAGCACTCGTTACTGTTAGTATTTTTTCATGACAGCTATTTCTCACAGGTGCCTTATTGCAGTTTTCATTTACTTTGCCTGATGGCTAATGATGTTGAGCATCTTTTCGTGCGCTTATGAGTCACTGGCATATCTTCTTTGGAGAAATGTCTATTCAGTCACTTTGTCCATATTTTTAAATTGAATTATCTTTTTATTATGAGTTGTAAAATTTCTTTATATATTCTGCATACAAATTCCTTATTAGACATCTGATTTGCAAATATTTCATTCCTTTTGCAGGTTCTACTTTTTTGATGATTCCATTTTAAGGGCAAATTTTTGAGTTTGAATGAAACTCAGTTTAGATAAACTGGATTTTTTTTTTTTTTATACCAGGGATTGAACCCAGGGGTACTTTGTCACTGAGTCACATGCCCAACCCTTATTATTTTTTATTTTGAGACAGTCTCACTAAGTTGTTCAGGGCCTCACTGAGTTGCTGAGGCTAGCCTCAAACTTGCGACCCTCCGCCTCAGCCTCCCGAGCTTCTGAAATTACAGTGCTGTTTATGCTTTGAATATTGTATCTAAGAAGGTTTTGCTTCACTCAGGATTATGAAAATTCACTCCTTTCTTCTCAGAGTTTTGTAATTTTAACTCTTCCATTTATGCCTGTTTTCCATTTAGAGTTCATTCTTGGTGAGGCAGATAGAGATCCGACCTCATCTTCTGTGTGTGGACACCCTGTTGTGCCAGATCCACTTGTTGAAGAAAGACTATTCTTCCCCCACTGAAGGAAGCAGCATTCATTCTTGTTCATTAAGTTTGTTAGTAGTTGTGTTTTATTTTGGTCCTTTACCAGGTTATAGAATTTACCTTCTACTCCTACTCTGTTGAGTGGTTTAATCATGAACAGGTGTTCACTGTTGCTTTAATCCCATCACAACCTGCAATACACCACTGAGTCCCCACTGTACAGACATACAAGCTGAGGCCCTGTTACGGCTTATATATGAGTCGTCTCCAAAGCACTTGTGATGTGTTGAAGGCGTGGTGCCCATCAGCAGTGTTCAGAGGTGAGGCCCTGGGAAGTGGTTGGATCACAAAAGCTCTTACCTATCGGTGAGTTGATCCACAGAGGGATTCGTCATTTGAGCAGCCTATTAGGAGATGGTGGAAAGTGTAAGAGACAGGACCTAGTAAGAGTGGGTCCTTGGGGATGTGCCTTTGGGGACTATATCCTGTCCCTGGCCCACCTCTTCCTCTGTCCCCACCCCTGCTTCCTGGTTGTCATGATCTAAGCGGCTTTGTCCCTCTACGCTCTCTGCCATGATGTTCTCTCACCTCAGGCCCAAAGCAACAGAGCCAACCAACCATGGACTGAAACCTGTGAACCCAAATAAATTTTTCTGCCTCTAAGGTGATTTTCTCAGGTATTTTGGTCATAGCAATGAAAAGCTGACTAACGCAGGCTTTAAACTTTCAGACCAGCCAGCCAGTAAATGATAGAACACACCCCAAACTACATGCCCCAACATATCCCCAGCTATCTATTCCCATAGTCAAAGCTTTCCACACCAGCCAGAAGGAATTCCCTGGGACCATACCTCCATGTAGACAGAGAAACTCTCAAGGGGCTACATAACTGGCTCTCACATTTCTATTTGTGCTGCAGGGATAAGGTCGGACAGATGATGTTTGAGCAGATCTGGCCTAACTGAGCCCACACTGCCGATGTCAGGCAAAGCGGAAGTTTAAGGAAAAATCAGAGAGAGAACATGAGAAAGACAGACTGTGGCCCAAAGTCTTAGGGCTGAAATCTAAACACAAGAGGGTTTTTTTTCCTCCAAATCCTTAGTCTCCATGATAAAGATTAGCTAAGCATTAATGAGAAAGATATTGAACAGCATCACATTGACTTCACAGCTTTTAGAAATGACCTTAAAACACTAACATCATTGTGTTGGCTGTTATTAAGCTGACACGTTTAATGGAGGGGTTTATTTTGGTAGAAAACTGAAGACAAGTCATTTCTCTCTCCGCCACTCAACACTTCCCCTGGATGCTTGACCATTAGGCCCTAGAGCTGTGGCGTGTTCCCGCCACCTGATGGCAGCATACCTTCCTTGAACCCTGAGACATGAGCGATCAGAGGCTGCGAGAGGCCAGCCAAGTGAAGTGGTCTCCCCGGGAGGCTCAGGTCCCACTCTAAAAGAGTCTGATTTAGTCGGTTGAGGCCTAAACATCAGTAGAGTCTAAAAAACCCCAGAGAATCCCATTCCAATCTGTCTTACAAAAACTTTAAACTTAGAGAAACATGAGTGAGTCATTTTAGGGACGCTCAGAGTCACGTTGGACAACTGTCTCATGACAGCGATGGAGGGACAGGACGGCACCAGGGTGTGAGTTCTGGAATCAACAGAGCCGAGTTCAAAGGTCAGCTCTGCCACTTCCTGCCACAGGCGTCCCCAGTCTTCCCGTGTTTTGACCTCTGTGCTGGTGAAAGGGGCGCAGCCCCTGGGGCTCCCGGGTGGGCCCGGCGTGGGCGAAGAGCCTGGGCAGGGTGCTGAGCCGAGGCGGTGCTGAGGAGGTGGCCTCATCAGCATCACTGGCTCCCACAGGTGGGCTCCCGGGAACACGGGGCACGTCCTCTGCCGTCTCGTGGGGAGAGACAGGAGAGATACGCCAACACCAGCACACGGCGGGGTGGGGGCTGGGGCACTGGTCCAGAGCAGGGAAACCAGAGCCAGGCCTGCCAAGGCAGCCGGGCTCCCCCACTTAGAGGTGGGTGACGTCACTCGTGCCTCAGTTTCCCTTCCTAAAAAAGTAAAAATCCCAATGCTGGTGTTTCCATGGCACATCCCACAGGATGGATCAGGAGGGGTTGGTGACAACTCCCGGGTGGCACGGCTGGGACAGGTCAGTGGGCAGGAGTCCAGAGAACCCAGTGGCAGTGCCTCCACAGGCCCAGCCCTGCACTGCCCCGTTGTCGCCCCCCTCTCCAGTCACCCCTGCCCCGCTGACGTTCTAACACCAAGAGGTGAACAGGGGGTACCACCTGCTCCCCTAGGAAGGAGAGTCCCCAGAGGCCCACATCCTCTGCTTCAGGGAGGGGACAGCACAGCAGGACCGTCATGCAGGTGGAAGGGGCCCACGGGCCCAGAGGAGAAGGGTTTAGGGATCCGTGAGCAACAAGATGTCAGGGCCCTGGAGGATCGGCGGCCTGGAAACCCAAGACGCTGGGCTCAGGAAGCCCTGCACCGGGGAGGCCCCCAGAACCATCTGCTCTAGGAGGGGAGGGACAGAGGGGACCAGGGCGTTCTCCCGAAAGTTCTGGACACTTCATGCTGCTCAGGGGCTGGGGGGGCCTCAGTTATGTGGAGATGGATTTCTCACCACGTAGCAGATGCTCGAGTCCTACTCTACTGGGTGTGGAGAAATCAATTACAGGTCATTAGTAAGTAAGGATCATGCCTACCACGGTCCCCTCATCCCTGGACTCGCCCTAAGGTCAGGGACTTGAAACAGCCCACACACAAGGACACTGACTGGACAGATCAGTGACTGGCAGCGATGCAAGGGAGCCTGTGGGTATGGGTAGCGGGGAGGGGATGTGCCCGTCTAGATGGTTACAAATTGACACACTGACCATCTGGACCAACGGGGGGCCTGACAGGAAGCAGATGGCACCCTTGGAGGGGTTCACAGGCGACTGCTAAGGGGTACTATTTATAGACAGGTGTGGACAGGGTGGAGGGACAGTGACCCAGGGGCCCTGAGCAGCCCAGCTCTGAGGGACAGGACAGGGCAGGCATCTGCAGGGGGCCAAGCCACAGAGGAGGAGCCACCGCCAGGAGCCAGAGCCACACTGAATCATCGGAATCAGAGGTTCTGGGGTGCAGCCGAGAATCTGCCTTTCCAACAAGTTCCCGGGGAGTGCCGATGCGACAGGTCTGGAAAGCACTTAGAATCAGTCTTGAGAGGAATGGAGTCCCCATCAAAGCCTGGGACCAGGAGACATCGGGCAGGCAGGGAGAGGCCCTGACCTTTCTGTCCTCTTGCCCTGATTCCCCATCAGGCCTCCATTGACCCAAACCAATGAGAAACCAGAGGACACAGGAGTCTAGGCTGTCACCTGCACAGGCGTCTCTGGGCACACAGAAGGCCAGCCGGCCTGACGCTGGCGCTCCTCGCCCTGCTTCCTCTCCCCTGGTGCTCCCGCGGCAGCCCCAGCGTCTTCGCCACGCTCCACGCTCGGCTCCCGGCTGCTGTCTGCTCCTCTATGGAATGTGCTGCAGGCTCTTCCCTGGCTTTAAATTTTACCTACATGTAAATGTGTGTGGCCTTTGGGATTGACCACAGCCCAGACCAGGCTGGGGCCGCACACCTTGAAATCATACGTCATTCATTCATTTATTCTCTGTCTCAACAACTCTTAGAATCAAAGTCACCGTATCAAGCGGTGACCTCTGGAGGTGTCTCATTTTGATTCCCCCAAAATAAATTCTCTTTAGTTTCCAATGTCGGTGTTTCACATCATGTGATTGTGGTCCACCAGCCTTTACTGAGCACCCACTGCATACCAAGAGCTGTCCTAGGTACTGGGGATACAGCCATGAATCCGACAGACAAAACCCCCATCCTTGCAAGCTTCTGTTTCATGGTGAAGCATGTGTGCAGATCAGCCCAGTCTTTGGAATACGCTCATCAAAGAAGGGCATTCCCCGGCTCTTCTAAATAACACCCAGACAACAAACAGAAGTTCTGTGACCACATGTGTCCTGTTCCCTGTGGCGTCCTCAAAGCCTGGAGCAGGGGTCCGTGCAGCAGACACAACCGCAGGACAGATTAATGCAGAGCATTTCATAAAGCGCTTCTGCCAAGAACTCCACCACACTGAGAATGAAGGGGGCGTGGCCAGCACACCTAGAGGAAGAGGGGAGAGGGCCAGTGCAGGTCCGGAGAGCGTGGGGGCTGATCAGAGAGCAGACAGGCACGCTATCCAGAAGATGAGCAGGGCTCAGGAGCCGCCGCAGAGTAGCGGCATGGAGCCTCACACCTGCACCAGGCACGGGGCCTGGAGACCCACAGGTCACCTTGAACATGGCACCTCTGAGTGCCACCCTTCACCCTCAGCCCTCTTTCTTCCTGCTCTGAATTCCTGCAGTTCTCCCTGGGGCACAGCCTAGCATGGTGGGGTTGCCAGGGGCAGATCTCAACACTAGCAGGTAGGAGCTCGAGTCTTTCATGTTGCTTTAGATCCAGGATCCAATGACCCCAAGGAGAGTCCCGGACAAGTACCATGCAAAGGACCGGCCACTCATCAGAACAGCTGCAAAGAGGTCAGTGTCTGCCCCTCTTTTACACAGGAGGAAACCGAGGCTCACAGAAGTGAAGTGACCTCCCCAAGATCACACAGTCAGTGACAGAATCAGGATCTGGACCTGGGGCTGTGCCTTTCCAAAGCTCTTTCCGTCATCTAGAAGAGGAGCAGGGACCCAAGATGTTCCATAGCCAGACCAGGTGGTCTCTTGGAATCTTTTTTAAGCATCTTATAATGAAAATTGTCCATCTTTTACAAAAAGTAGAGAATAATTTTTAAAAACACCCTCATGTCCCCATGCCAGCTGCAGTAACTGTCCATCACAGCCAGTCTCATCTTGTCTATACCTCACCTGCCCCTGACCAGCATGGGGTTATTTTGAAACAAATCCCAGAAGCTGGATTTAAAATGCCTTTTTGAAGATACTCAAAAGAGACAAATGGAAGGTCATTTCTTCCTTGATCTCATGAGACTGGTGGCTTCTTGCAGCGAAAGAAGGAAACAAACGACCCAAGAGGTCCGGACCTCCCTCCCGCCAGCCCTCCGACCTGCTGTCTCAGGGGCCTGGCTGGAGGAGGGAGGCCCAGGAATCACTCTCAGTGCCGAGGCCTGAGCCATCAGGGGGCAAAGGGGACCTGGGCAGGGGCTCGGCAGCAATGGGTCTTCTAAGGAATCCCACAGATGTCACTGGCTTGCTCTAGCCCCACCCCTAGCCTGATTCCAGGACTTCCAGCCTGGTCTCTGGAGAAAGAAGCAAGAAGCTCCTGTGTGGCGGTGGCAAGGGACAGCAAGGTGCCCGGGATCAGCAGGAGGCCAGGCAAGGTGGGCTCACCGGTGTAAAGGAGGCTTCAGCTGGACCTGGGTTCAAATCTTCACCCTCCTATCTGCCAGCTGTGAGACTATGGGTGAATAATATTTTAAATTTGGTTACGGAGATTTTGTTTTTCAACAGTAAAGGATGATGGTTCCAACCGTCCAGGGGTATTTGGAGGTTGAATGAGGAAACAGGTATAAAACAACAAGTCTTCTATCAGGGTTCAAATCAGAAACGTCTGAAAAAGAAGCAGCTCCTGTTTTGACACCCACACCCCATGACATTCACAACAGGTCTCGAGGCTCCCTCTTTGAAAGGGGGGGTACTCCATGGCAAATGAAGATTTAGGCTCAGAAACCACAAAATATGAATTCAAATCCATCCTCCACCTCCTTCTAACCATGTGACCTCACTGAGTGGCGTCGACTCTCTGAGCCTTTACCTCACCTGCCAAGTGGGAACAGTCCGAGTACAGTCATCCCTCCTTATCCATGGGGGACATGTTTCAAGACCCCCAGTGGATGCCTGAAACCACAAAGAATACCAAACCCTACATATACTGGTTTTTCCTACATATACATACTTAGGATACAGTTTGTTTTAAAAATTAGGCACAAGAAATCAATAATAATCAACAATAAAATAGAACAATTATGACAATATACTATAATAAAAGTATGTGAATATGGTCTTTCTCTCTTGCACACCATACTGTGACAGTCTATCTGATAACCAAGATGGCCACAAAATGACTAACAGGTGGGTAGCATATACAGCATGAATACATTGGAGAAAGGGATGATTCACATCCCAGGTAGGACAGAGTAGAACAGCATGAGATTTCATCCCATTACTCAGAATGGCCCACAATTTAAAACTTACACATTGTTTACTTCTGGAATTTTCCATTTAGTACTTTTTAGTATGTTTGGCCACTACTAACTGACAGCACAGAAAGGAAACTCACAGATAAATTCATAAAGCCTGCATTCCAGGCTTGCCAAAAGCATTGAAACAGAAGACAGTGTGAAAACACCTGACCCATGCTTGGCTCCATTAGTAAGAGCTGTTTTGTATTCCTTCCCTGGATCCCAGGTTAGAGACACACATTGCTTTTCCTAAGAAGAGCTGCCCATCTCCCCAAACTAGAAGCAGGAGGCTACAATTCTGCAACCGCAGCCTGACCAGGTGGAGGGAGCCTGGCAGGGCCACAGGCACAATCAAGGGAGGTAGCCAGAGACAGATGCCCAGTGCTGGCAGAACGTGTGTGGAGCATTGCGGGCTGGCCAAGTTACCCTTGGCATGGGCAGGCAGAAGCCCAGGTCTCAGTTGGCAGGGGAAACTTGAGTGAGAGAGGGAGAGACACTGGGGAGCCCAGCATCCTTGGCTGGATCCCCACATCCTGGGTGTGAGGATCGTGACTTAATTCCATGCCCCACCAGATGGTGTAGCTGAGGTTTCTGTGGGGCGGGGATAGCTGGGGGTGCAGTAACCCCAGCCTCCCAAAGTCAGCCAACAAATGACACTTGCTAATGTAAATTGTGCAGGTCCTGTGTGCCAAATCTGACTCACTAACCCTCGTGCAGCCCAGAGAGCCAGGTGTTATGACACCTCCATTTTACAGATGAAGAAACTGAGGCACAAGAAGTCATCTGACATCACACAGCTGGTGGTTGAGAAAGGACTGAAATCCAGCTTGGCCCAGAGCCTCTCCTTGAACCACCACTCTCCTGCCTCTTAGCAGAGCAGGCAGGATCTAGAGACATCCATTCTTCCTCAGGAAGTCCCCATCGCCTTCCAAAGAGGGGTCCACCAGCAGCCTTCCAGAACTGGCTTGTTTGCAAGGGCCTTGGATCTGGCTGGTTTTGAGTTTGGTTCTGAGACCCAGATCCCACGAGGGGGTCGGCCTCCTGGCAGGTGCCTCGTTCATTTTCTCTATAGTAGGTGCTTCCACTTGCTCGGAGGGCCAAGAAGCCTCAAGCTGGGTTGCCTACAAACGTGCCCAATGACAAAGAATTTTAGCAGTTTGGCAAGGGCCAAAAAGAAAAGTCCACACACCTTCGCTGGCCGGATTCAAGGAATTCAGCACTGCGAGCTGAGAGGAAAGAAAAATGCCAGCGGATCCTGCGCGAAGTGGCTTCTCACTCTCCAGGCTGGCGGCAGAGTCTTGGCAAGAGCTTCCTTGGAATTCTCCGGAGGCCTCTGCCAGTTCAACTGACAGGGCAGCAGATGGCACACACTTATCTGCTGATGATATTTTGATTTATTTATCTCTTACAGATGGTACCAGGCCTTGAGTTCTGGCAGGAGTCCAGAGTGCAGGTCAACTTTCTGGGGATAATCGTTTCTACAAGTGGAGGAGACACTGAAGACCAAAACCCTGCCTGGCATGGTGACTGGTGTCACCATGGCCTCCAGCTATCCCTTGCTTGGGCACCTGGGGCATTATGAGTATCAAAGAGACAGATTTGTTCCAAAGAATTTGAAAGATGAAGAACCTCAACTCTTATCTAAAATTAACATCATAATGGTTAGATGGAAGAGCTTTGAACTCACAGGCTCCTAGGTTCAAGTCATAACTCTGCCACATGCGAGCTCTGTGGCCCAGGGCTGGATTCTGTGGGTCTTAGTTTCCATATCTGTAAAATGGGTATAATAATCATCTCCTTCACACACACAGTGAGACAAACAGCCAGCTCTCCACCAAAAGATGCGCTTCTCTTTCTGTAGCGGGGAATGATCACTAACAAGTGCCTGCCCTGCCAGGTATAATACTTTCCAGCATGCCCTGCATCTGGTAAGGTCATGTGATTGGTTCTTGTCTGTGTGAACAGAGTGCTATGTGGTACTTCCTGGGAGGGCTCTTAGGAAGACAGTGTGCCTTCTCCTTTCTCTTCCTCCTAGATAAAGTGCTCCAAGTCCCTAGGAAATAATAGAGCCACAATGTGGAAGTTTCCTAGTCCCCAAATCACTACATGGAAGAGAACTGCCACCCATCAGGACCATAGGTACTGATGGAACTGTTGCATGAGCAGGATATACATGTCTATGTAATCCATGGACATGTCAGGGGTTTATTTGTTACAGCAGCTAGTGCTGACCTATACACAGGCTAACTGGGGATCAGATGAGAGGATACATATGAGGCGCTTGGTGCATGACAAGTACTCAATAAGAATTCACTATCATTATTATCAACATTTTCTAAGAAGCTTGATAAGTCAAGGAGATTGTGATTTTTTTTTCTGTCACATCCCATATGTTGGGTTTGGTTTGAGCAAGGCAAATCTCTTTTCCCAATATCTTAGTCTTATTTGTGCCCTTTATTTGATTTACCAGGAATCTTTCATGATTTGTCCTCATTCCTCAAATGCATGTTTTGAAAGAGAAATGTAAAAAAAAAAAAAAAAGGTGTGGCTGGGGAGGTGGCATGACAGGGAGGGCTTGCCCACCATGGATGACATCTCAGTTCGAGCCCCAGCTCCACACACAAAAAAAATGTAAAAAGGCAAGAGGAGCATTGGATAATTTTTCTGAGGCAGACAATGGCTGATCCAGGAAGATTAGGGTGCAATTATCTGCACCCCAGTTCTGCCTTTGTAGCATTCTCAGCTCCGCTAGGGAAGAGAGGAAGGACTTAGGGACCTCAGTTTCCAGATGCAGAAACCAGATGTGCAGCTGAAACTGGGCCAGAAACTCTTTCTCCTAATCTAAAAGAAGCCATGGGAGGGTGAGGGCCCAATTCCCTGGCCACAAAAAATAGTAATAGGTCACCTGGCTGAGAGCTTACTGGATGCCATGTTCTGTTTTAAATGCCCACTGGTCTAACTCTTGTAACAACCAGAAGATGGAGGTACTGTTACTATTCCCATTTTATAAATGGGGAAACTGAGGCACCATGAGGAGAAGGAACTTAAACCAAGGCACAGAAATGGTGGAATGACTCCAACTGCAGAGTGGGTTGCTTTTTGTCGAGTTTGGAGAGAAAGAACTTGTAAGGAGGATTTGATTTAGTCTGTTTGACTCGGGGCCCAGGAGCAGGCCTCCTTCTGACACAACCAAAGAACTGTCCAGCCCCAGGAAATCCCCTCTGTGGTGACATTGAACTTCCTGGTACCGAAAGGCTTGGATCCCCTTGTGGAGATGCCCCTAAGACGCTCAAGCAGCTGGTGGAGGATGGAGCTGCACTTCGAGCCCTGCGGGGCAGTTCACCAGGAGGAGGAGGCTGAATTTGCTCTGTGGACAGTGATGCTCCCCCTCAGTCCCTCCCAAACCCTCGGATTCCGTCCAGAAGAAATGTTCAGTATTTTGCTCCCCATTCCCTAACATTAGTCTGCCTCTTATTCTAAAAAGGCGTGGGCCAGGAGCGGTGCCACACACATAATCCCAGCAGCTTGGGAGGCTGAGGCAGGAGGATCACAGGTTCAAAGTCAGCCTCAGCAACTTAGTGAGGCGCTAAGCAGCTCAGACAGATCCTGTTTCTAAGTAAAATATGAAAAAGGGCTGGGGATGTGGCTCAGTGGCAAAGCACCCCTGGCTTTAATCCCCACTATCCCCCGAAAAAAAAGAGAGAGGAGGATGGGCCCTGGGGGGACAGGAGTGTGGAGCGGGGACTCCACAGGGACAGGGATGAAAGATAAAAAGAGAAAAGGCCCAAGTATTCAGCTAGCATTTGACAGCACTGTTTTCATTTATGTTCACACATACACGAGTATAGACACACACATGCACGCACACACACGTATGTGTATAAATTCCTTCTATTTTGGGCACGCCGTACTGGTTTTCTATCTCTAATTGAGATGGAAAGCTTCTCTTTTAAATTCATTTATGTAAGGAAAATGGGAACCAATATAGAACAAAAAGAAATCATAGTAGAACAAGGGCGTGTGGTTAGGAATACATTCAAAAATGTGATACGAAAATGACCGAAATCTGAGAAGCACTGGGATTAGAGAATGGCCGGCTCCCAGGCTCACTCCAGACCAAGCACTCAGGAGCCCGCACACTGCAGAAAGTGGGAACACCATTCCCGTGATGGTTTATGCAAATGATGTCCCCTGGAGTCGTGCAGTGCACAGCCTGTGTGAATGTACACAGGCTTGGATATTTTTAGAGTAACAAATATCCCAAACATACGAAGGAAGAGACATAATCTTCTGGCCAGCTGCCCTGAAATTGGCAGCCAAAGTTCCTCACTCGAAATTATGTTATTTTCTGTTCATGATCCTCTGACAGCATCCCTACACTTGGGCAGCGCAAGCAGCAGTTTGGGAGGAAGGATGGAGGAAACAGGCACAGGGTTTTTCTCCGAGGAGAGTCACAAAGATAACCCCATCGAGAGGCAGAAAGATGAGCAGAGCGAACTGCACATTCGGGTACAAAGGATGCAGGCAGAAGTCCCGAGACATGAGAGCCCTTGAAAGATACACCAGCCATTCTTGAAAAAGCAAGTTGACATTGAAAAGCAGCTCACTGCGAGAACAATCCAAATAAACCCAGGAACAGAGAATTTGTAGCAAAAACGCCATAGTGGGCAAGAAATATAGAAACAACCAAACAGAAACAAGGGGAGATGCTCTCATGGCGGCACCTTGATGTTGTAAAACTCATACAAATATCAAAACCAGGTCAGGGGCAGGAGGAGCACAAGCCACAGACTATACCTTAGAGGGGTCTGACACTGGACAGACCTGGTTTAAAGACTACAGTGACACATTTGTCTCCTCCCTCCTCCCTAAAATCACAAAGTTAATTACCTACCCAGGGCCAAAGTGACCAGGGAGAAGAAAATGCAGATTAGTATTCAGGCCTGACATGTGAACACCAAATTGGGCCTTGCTTGTCTTCAGGGACTATAGTCCCCATGGCTCCAACCCAGGGCCACTGAGGAAGAACCTCATATGTCCTGAAAATTTCCCCAGTGAAACAGACACATACAAGAAACTCTACTAAGCTGGGCACAGTGTTGCAGGCCTGTAATCCCAACACTCTGGGAGGCTGAGACAGGAGAATCGCGAGTTCAAAGCCAGCCGCAGCAACGGTGAGGTGCTAAGCAACTCAGTGAGACCCTGTCTCTACATAAGACACAAAATAGGGCTGGGGATGTGGCTCAGTGGTCGAGTGCCCCTGAGTTCAATCCCCG